>CM042010.1:7834202-8289202 GCA_023525715.1 Cichorium intybus
CGTTTCCGACTCATCATGTCCACGAAATAGCAATGAACCATTAAGTAGATGTCTACACACCTCAAAAAAAGCATTTAATCGGATGTGATACTCTTTCTTTGCACTTTCACTATGCTTATGAAAGGCAACGGGAATGGATTGTTGTTGTTTCACAATATCTTCACATTTTACCGCACCAACATGACTCAAAAGTCTCTCTGTTTTGTTCCAACTATTAAAACCCTCAGTGACAAATGCATCGTTACCGGCTTGTTGTCCAATATGATCTCTAAACAAATAACAGCATAAACAAAACGTTGTATCCGTCTTTACGCTATACTCTAGCCAATTACCATATTGAGCAAACCATGCAGATATAAAACGTCTTTGCTTATTCCCAATGTTTGTTTGAGGAAAATATGGCCACTTGGTTGATTAGGTCCTTTAAACCAGTAACGACGTCTTATTTCATCTCTTTGATTAACATTATAACTCAAGATTCTTGGACTGTCAAGGCATTGCAAAATTAGAAGTAGATTGAAAAAGCGGAACATGGCTATCAACATTATCC
Organism: Cichorium intybus; assembly: GCA_023525715.1. Classification (NCBI taxonomy): domain Eukaryota; kingdom Viridiplantae; phylum Streptophyta; class Magnoliopsida; order Asterales; family Asteraceae; genus Cichorium; species Cichorium intybus. The sequence goes on from CM042010.1 coordinate 7,834,753, forward strand.
TCCGTAGATGTTGAAACAGATGGTGTCTTCCTTTTAGAAGATGTTGAACCGGGAGGTGTTACTTTGTTGAAGTATTTTTCCATTTTCTATCAAAAACCAAAATCTATTCAATACTAATAAATCTACAAATTTATTTTCCAAAACCTAAATCAAATGAAGTCTCTAATCTAACAACTCATAAATCTACAAATAACAAGTCTACAAAATACGTCATAAAACCAACAATTTAGGGTTTGTTATATTGACAATTAAATAAAACTGAAATTAGGTTTGAAATTTACCTCTTTGAAGTTTGGAGCTAATGGGAATCAACTATCAGTAGAATATGTTCCTTTTGTTGGGATTAAACTTTAAAAATATCAAGACGAGATATGTGCGTGAGTGCCTTCTTGCTCCTTGCTCTTTTCTTTGCTGGACGACAGGGGGACAAAATTAGAGAAAGAGTTTTAATTAGAGAAAGAGTTTTTTCTTGCTTTGTGGTCTACGTCAACGTCGTCGGAAAGCAAAACGTCAAAGAAAAAAATAAATGTGGGCTCAGCCCATGTAAATGTTTACAGCCCAACTTTTTTTATATTAAGCCCATCTTTTCTTTTTATGTATAAATTCCGTGATTGGTATTTGGTGGTCAGGTGGGGGCACTCAAAATAAACATGGTGGCATTTTCTAATATATATATATATATATATATATATATATATATATATATATATATATATATATATATATATATATATAAATGAAAAAAAATTCAATCATTGGGGGAACCTCCCCCTTCTTTAAACACTAAGTCCGCCCCTATGTACGTAATAATAAATAAGGATTATTTACGGTGAGTTTCTAGGCTTTATACGTAGTGTCATTATGGTAAATAGCCTATAGATGGAGTGTTCATCAAATCAAATAAATTAGAAGTAGCAATAAAATCACTATAAGAAAGGGGGTTTACATGGACGACTTTTATCGCCGTTTTAGATCCGGCGACGACATGTCATCGCTATAGCGTTGGTTCAACAAATTCGTCGCTATAAACCCTTTATGTTGTCGCTATAGCTCTCATCGCCATAGGCCACGTACAAAGATGACCTTAGTCGTCGTGACACCAACTTAGTCGCCAAAAGTTTCCATCAAATTAAAAAAAAACATCTAATAAATGCTATTGGAACGATTTGTCGTCGTTATAGATCCACTATATGGACGACATGTCGTTTCTATAGAGGCTCTATGACGACAACATTTTTTCGCTATAGGTGTTTTTTAGTGATGACATGTTGTCCTTATAGAGGATCCATAGCGACGAGCCGACGACCACTACTAGAAATTAGGGTATCAGAGAGACGGACAAATCCGTCGCTAAAGGCCAACAACGACGAATCATTGACTAAACACTTCTGTTGGAAAAAGCTCTATCGCTGATATATAGTGACGGAAACGTGGGCTTACTTGTTATGGAACGTTGGTGTTAGTGGTGGAGCATCAAAACCTAACTCGGAGGTAGCGTTGACGGCCTCAATTTGGAAGCGGGAAGAAGGTGTTGACTTGAGAGAGAACCGATTAGTATTTGTTTGGAATTGGGGGGAATTAAAATGGGTTAATTTTGTATATGCCCTTATTAAACGCTAAAATATTATATTTACCCAATCTAACTTCTAAATATCATATTTATCCTTGTTAAGGTCTTTAAATATCAGATTTAGCCAAATTAATTTATTTAACATTTTATGATTATTTTTTATAATTTAAAATCATTATAACCGTCAAAAAGAGTTAAATGGACAATATTATCCCTGCGTTTAACTCTCCATAATCATCATCACCCCCAATTCATTAATTTCTCTCCTAAAATCACAAGCAATTGGGAATGAAGGTCACACAGTCTCATATTTCTCTTTGCTTTATTTCTTTCCTAAAATCGGAAACATAGTGATATGTGAAAATCGTTGTCTTTGTCTTCGGTTGTTCAACATAATCAATAACTAGAGGGATAGGAGCAGAAGGAGCGAGTCTTGCATCATCAATTAACACCTGGAACACCGATTCATGAAGGAATTTCTAAGGTTATTCCTTTGTAACCCTATTGCCATGCTCAACAATTTTACTCGTATCTATACTTCTACATATTTCCACTTATCATAAAAGCAGTTCTATAGTTTCATAAAAGCACTTCTACAATATTAGTTCACAATGCATGAAACCTACAGAACTAAATTAAAATCTAACTCCAAACCCTTGGTGCCACATGAGGATGTGAAACTTAAAGTTGCAAACACTAAAGTTGCAATTACAATGACTGAACTTCTCTATACCTAGAAATTGATGTCATAAAATTTCGAGATGCTAACACCAAACTTACCTTGGCTTAGAAACGACTGCAAGCAGGCAGACGACGTTGACGACGTTAGCAGGTAGAAGCAAACTCGTTAAACTGGTCAAATGAGCTTGATGAGATGCGGGAAAACCTAGAAAGATCGAAAACTGGTGATGGGGATCATGTCAATGCGATAAAAAATTCTATGATGGAAGACGAAGAAGCAGGACAAACAAATTAATTATGAGATTAAATCTCTTCTAATGGCTGGTACCACATGCCTCCATCATTCAAATGTTCAAAAACAGAGAAACATTAATTTTTGTGTTTAAGCAGGAAGCAAATAAGTCATTAGCCGGAGAAAGAAGGCATGTTCGTCTTCGCTAATTTGCAGAAATTATTGAAAGTACAACAACAATTTATGGCGTCACAGATTTCAACGTTGTATCCCGTAAATGTCGTGATTGAGCACACACGTTAGCAAGAATTTGATTTATGTACAAGCACTAGTACTCGTAAGTCAGGTAATAAGATCAATTAGGGTTCTCGATTTTGATTTAGTACCCGTGGCCAAAGAATTCCATGTTGACACTCGATTTTGATTTAGTACTCGACGGGAATCATACAACTAATTGAAGATGGCACCCTAGCCCACCTAAGAATTCGATGTTGACACTTTAAGTCCCTAAACCTAAAAGTCTAGCAATTTTCATAAATGGTCCCTGGTATGAAAAGACCATTTTGCCCTCATCCATTATGTAGTTAACGGCCAAAAATTAACGGAAGGACCATTTGTGAAAAAGTTTCAAACCACAGAAACTATTTTTGAGGTTTTTAAAAATTAAGAACTAAAATTAATATCCTGAAAAATCACAAAGACCATTTATAAAGTTTTGTCTTGCTTTAATTCCATTTCTACATGAATTAAAATTAAAATTAAACATAAAAACATACCAAGATTGGTATCCGAGAAAATAGTTGCGAAAAGCAGCCGTAAAATAAAATTTATTTTCCCCTGACGAGGTCACTCCACCTGCTGTAATCTCTATTCCTTTCTTCTCGTCTATCTCCGGCCATCAGAACGCCGTAATTAGGGCTGCTTTCCTTCCTCGTAATTCTCGGCATCTGATTTTAACTGTTCATCGCTGATATGGGCGATTCTTACTGGAAATACGCTGCCGCTGAAGGTAGGCAGCAGCAGCAGCCGCCGCTTCATCCACTCATCGGGAAGCGCCCCCGCTCCGATTACGGTACACTCTCCTTTCCCCTTTTGTCTTGCCGTTTTTTGTCTATCTGATAAATAGAATCTAGATTAATTTTATTTTAGCATTGATTTAGCCGAATCGATGTTAGGGTTTTTTCATAGAATTTAACAAATCAGATGTTTCGGATCTTTCGATAGTGTGAGAGCCTGCCATGCTATGTCTTCTTACCTTGCGTCATAACATGCTCATAGATTTACCATGTCGCATTGTTTTGTGCAGATATCAGAAAACCCTAGTTACAACATTGCCATGCTTCTGTCATAAAATGTACCACCACTGCCCTAAAAGCCATACATGCTGACTTCTGAAATATATAGAGTCCAAAGGAAAGTCCTTTAATAAATTCAAAATGGGACATCTGTTTTGTAACATTTTAAACTCCAACACTACTCTATGAATTGTAATAAAGCTAACGAGTTTATAAAATTTTGCTCGTGAAGTTACTCAATCATACCACTAGAATGGTTAATCAACAAGACGGCTTAGGAGATAATTTGCATGGGGATTTGTATCACAAATTGTTGAATTTTACTAATTACTCCTCTTTGTGCTGATTTGATTGATATCATAGATGTTCCCCCTGGTGGGCGTGACATGCCTAGCTATTTTGGTCACGAGGGCGAAAGAGGAAATCACCTAGTGGTTAAAGATTCCGATTCCATCGGTGCATCTTACGACCGTTACCTGCGTGGCACAGTATGTCTCTCTACGCAGTGTCATTGTGATAGTTACATATATGCGTATATAATTCTTACACTCTAATCTAATTATAGCAACAATTACCACCATATGGCGGTATCGAGTCTGCTAGACCCATGGGCCCACTACTTGGTGGACGTCCTCACGAAGACCCTCGCATGATGGGTGTGGGCCCAGGGGGTATGCCTATGGACCCTGCAACAATAAAAGGTCGGGATGCAGGGTTGCTAGGTCCGAGACATGAAATCCCTTTGCCTCCAGATGCCAGCAATACGCTGTTTGTAGAGGGTTTGCCTTCAAATTGTTCACGGAGAGAAGTTGCTCGTATCCTTAATTCCTTATTATGTATCAGTATTGCCATGCTGGCATTTATCTTTTATCATATCGATTTTGTTCCTTCACTAATTTTGTCAGATATATTTCGTCCTTTTGTGGGATACAAAGAAGCCCGACTCGTGACCAAGGAATCCAGACATGTAAGAGTAAACGCTGTTTACAGCATGAATATATACTTAATGTGATTACTATTAAGATAGTCTTTTGGGTTTTACAGTCCAGTGGGGACCCGCTGGTACTCTGTTTTGTTGATTTCGAGAGTCCCGCTGCAGCAGCTACCGCTAAAGATGCATTACAAGGTATGTTTGTATTTTCTGTATCTACAATTAATCTATTATTACATTTTCTTGTCTTTTGTATAAATTTGGCTGGTCGTTATTTTTAAAAGTGCATCTACTCCAACACTTCCTAATAGCGTCCTTATCGCTCTTATTCGACTTCACCATGCCATCAACTAGTTAAAGGCTGCAATAGAAAATTCCCCTCATCATCTCCATGGTAATATGTTACTCATAACCTCGAGTGAAAATCCTAGATAACAAACGACATGCCACGTCATCACGCATTTGTCATAACGAGTTGCCTGTCCAAAGTTGCCGCTATCGAGCATATGAGAATTCGCAAGCAGCTATTTTGAAATTGCTAAAGAGCGTATTTATTCTTTATTCCTCTTAAATACTCGTAACCGTACACCGTCTAAAAAGAGTCTAACCGTAGCACTTACGTTCCCACGCCGCACACGTCCAGGGATATCACGTGAGAGGTAAATCAATGAACACCAACAGTAAAAGGAGCGTGCGTGCATGCCAGGGTTTGAACCTAATAGATTTTCACTCAAATGTTGGGCGCCACATTAGAAGTGCGGTTAGTTGTGTAGTGTAAAATAGTCGAAACTCGATTTTGCAGGTTATAAGTTCGACGAGCATGACCGAGAGTCGGTCAGCTTAAGGTTGCAATTTGCTCGCTATCCTGGTGTGAGGGCAGGAGGTGGAGGGAGGCCAGGTGGTGGGCCGCGTGGAAGACGTTGAATACACACCGTATTACAGGTGATAATACCTATATAAATATTATACGCCCTTGCGCTCAAACCTTTGATACTAATAAACGTCTCGTAAACTGAATATTAATATAAATCCGGCTAAAATTGTGGTACGGCACGTCTATGTAGGGGATCTATACGGTGAGTTGCGGTCAGTTACGTCTCCTTTTGAGTTTCTGGTTTCTTTAGGACAAGATGAATCGGGTGGGTTGCGACCTTTGCGTACATTTGAAGTTCGTGATATGTTATTAATATTCGTTTCGTACCTGAGAGCAAATGTTTAATTATATTGTGTTGTGAATTTCACCTTTAAATTATGCGACTAGCGATGTTGGGAACTCGTCGTCTTGTGTTCGATTGGTTTTCTTGTAATATCGTGGGGATTAGGTTTTGGTGTGTGTGTATGTGGATACAATGTACCGTATGTTACTATAATAAGTATGTAAGGTCGACCATCATCCTATTTCTGCACCAGTTCTAGATATATCTACAATATGTAGGCGTTACCCATTTCTTAGGGTTCATTTCGTATAGTGTAACATAATTATATAGAAGTTTTTGCGTTTTATTTGTTATGGTTCCGAAACATCACCCCTGGAAAAAAAGTGCTCACTGCTCGGCTTTTGATAATTTTTATTATTCTGCTGGTGGCTAAATGTACACCGGGTAGCTTTGACCCTCTCATCATGGTATGGACGTTGACTGTACTTGCATTCGTCAGAAAGTCGTTACAGAACAGAAACAGAATGTGATAGTTACATTTGGATCTTGAAAGATTGTGTTTGGGCACGTTTGTTAAAACAAAATTTCAACCCATGTTGCGTGGGTATCACGGAATTTGTCTCGGATTATTCCGATCTAGTTTGGCAACAAAATAGAAGTTGTTTTCTAGAAGAGTGTTAAGGTCTGAAAAATACTGTATAGTTACACCAAAAGTGGATAATTGTCACAAATGGCAGTTGCAAGGCTGCTGTACCATGATCCTTGTCTTTCGTCATGTCTGAGATCAAACTCGCCCATACAAGTGTGCGCTCAAGACCTCCTGGACTTGTACTTGAGCAAAACTAAAATCTTCTCGTTCTGTACCTGTGTAGATTATGATCACCTAAAATGCTTGATGACACTAAAATAACCAAACATATCAACTTTGTTTCTGGCTTGGTGTTGGTTAAATACGTTGCATAGAAAGCTTCTAAGCAGAGGTACCTGGTCATCAAATGAAAGTTCCGGTAGAAGAAAACATTAATGTTATTTTAGGCTTGAATGCATGGTAAGTAGTAGTTCGATACAACTATTTTCCCAATGGGACCATAAACAACTTACATTTTTGAGACATGCTTATTCTAGTCGAGAAACCCCAATTTGTCCAAGATTGTGGTAAGTTTGATTTCGTGACTAATTGTTAACCGAAGCGTAAGAGGATGCCAATCAATAAGTGATTAGATCTTTAGCTAACTGATTATTGAAAAGACGAGTGATTAAAAGTTAGTAGTTTAATAAGTGCTAAACGTATATGCTAATCGATTTATTCTCTGGGTTTGATTTGCAAGATGCTATTATTGTTGAATCTCGTATCATTTGCTTTTAGAGTATAGTTTGAAGCATAAATAGTGAAGTGATTACATATATACATACATACATACATACCTGGATTAAACTGTGAGGAATAGAAACACAAAGATAACAACAACCAAAGAGATGCAAAAAAACACGCAAGAGTGATATTGGTTCGGCTCATCTCTCAATATAAAACCAACCAAGAAAGTAAGCCGAGGAGAGAGGAGCCACGCCAGTATCATGCCTGTTTGTTTCTTTGTTTTCAAGGCTTCTTTCCCATAGCTTTTTGTATGATTTATAGAGGTGGTCCATCCTTCTACCCATTATTAAAGTCACAAAAAAATATGAAGTTTAATAACGTCATAGGGAAAAGGTACACAATATTATATTTGCATATTGTATCCCACGGCATAAATCATGGATTTGTTTGTTTGGAAATGTGCGTTAATGGATTAAAGGGAGGTGGTTAAGATCCCAAGAAGCAACAACATATGGCATGTCTTAGGAGCATTTGTCATGTTGCGTGGAAATGGTCTTCATTTTCCATGTTTAAGTTTATAATATATATTTCAAGATATCCTATCAAACCCACTCCCAGATTCCCTACTTCATCACTTTTGTTCGCGTGCGTATAAATATATATAATGAATAATATATTATGTTTTATTCTATTACTGCATGCACCACGTTATGCCTAATATAGAAGAAGATGCTCTCGAATCAAGACAATGGAGGATCAAAGGTCCCAATTTGTTTGTTTGTTTTTTTCTAGTAGATTGTGATTGCCATTAATAGAATTGTTTGTTTTTATTTTTTATTCAATCAAATAGACACCGCGTTTCTCTTCACGAATATTGGATCAGTATTGTCTATTGAGAGATTGTTTAATGGTTGTAGATAGAGATGTACCATGAGGATATCAAGTTGCGTTCTATTGTAACAGAAATTAAATCTAATTACGAAGAACCTATTTTACTATTTGTTTTATACAATTAAAACACATTTTACAGCCCAATCTAACGAACACTCATTACATCGTACGATGCCATATTGGTAACTTTACTATATTTTACAAGTCTAAGGTTGCTAAGTTATAATATTATTATCATCTCCATCGGTCATGGGTTTGAACAAGTCTATTTACCCCAACTTGCAAGTTTGGAACTCGTGTTGAATGGTAAGTATCTCACGAGCGATAGTTGATTTTTTTTTTATTCGCTGCAAGGGATGAGTCACATGTTGAAGACATCATGAGTTGAACGTTAAAGAGTATGACGTCCCTAAAGCAATGCTTAGGACATGAATGGAAATTATGAATGTCTAGTGATATCATGTGGGTCCTCCATATTTATAGATAGCCACCATAAACATTCATATTTTTCCAACCAAATATTAGTATAAAACTCACCTGGGATTTTATATTTGAATCCTCATTTAGAACCCTCCAATGAATTTAGTTATCATAAATTGCCGCTTACAATCATATAATCCTTATGCGATGAGAACAATGGAGAGCTTTTTGATGGCAAGCATTTCCTCTCCAGTTTTAAGTATGTTCTTTTTGTCGCCATTGAGGCATTGGTCAACAGGAAAATTGTGGTTTGAATTTTAAATGTGGAATGTTGCGCAAGTATCAATTTCTACTCATTTGGGCCAACAAGATGTATCGATGGGGCCTTGTCTGAAAACCTATATCGGTACTACGTCCCAATTCCTCATTTCTTTAAACTGCTTTTTAAAGTTTTTTTTTTTTTAAACAATTATAAAAAATGAAATTGTTTATGAATAATCTGATCTTATACTATCATAAACTTGTATATTATTACTTGTCTACTATACTGAGTATATGCACACTGATGCTCACATATATTAGTATTGGCTCTGTAGTTGTCATTTGCCAATTAGTGAGATTTGTCCAAGGAGCCGTAATATATATATATATATATATATATATATATATATATATATATATATATATATATATATATATATATATATATATATATATATATATATATAGTGGCGGACGCAGAACAAAATCTCAGGGGTTGCACACAATAGTTTAGGGGTAGTACACCGAAAAATTTACACTACGATAAAAAATTTTCCAAAAATTTTGCACTACACCAAAAAATTTGAGGGGTAGCACTTGCTACCCCAACCACCCCCTATCAGGGCCGGCCTTCTCCATGTTCACATGGTGCATGTGAACAGGGCCTCCAATATTAGAGGGCCTCCAAAATATATATATCCATTAGTAGTACTAGGCCCAGTTTCCTGATTTCAATCTCATCTCCGGTTTCTAATTAGCGAGGGTTTTATTGGCTATAGCGGGAAAGACCAAAGACGGAAAGTAATGAATGCGTTCCAATTTCCAATCCTCTATCCCGTATCCTGATTAGCGATAGCGAAGCCGAAGATCAAGGCATCGATTGGTTTCTGCAACGGTAAGATTTTTTCTTCCCTCATCTTCTCGAAATCAATCAATCATATATATCTCTTCTCATTCTCTCATCTTCTCGAAATCACAAGCAAGACTGTCACTGATGGCGTATTGCGTATTGTATCTGATTTGATTTCTCGAGGACAATTTCTTCAAGGCTTCGACTGTTGAGCATTGTATCTGATTTCTCGAGTTCTCTCCTCTCATATTGTATCTGATTAGTCGATTCTCTCCTCTGTTGAGCATTGTATCTGATTTCTGATTTCTCGACTGTTGAGCATTGTATCTGATTTCTCGAGTTCTCTCCTCTCAATTTCTCATATTGTATCTGATTTCTCGAGTTGAATCCCTTAATCTCGATTGTTGATCATTGATGGCTGTGTTCCTGTTCTAGCGTTCTTCAACACCTCAAGTTTCCACTTTTCACTTCAGGTAATCTATTCTACAATCTATTAATCTAATTATCTGTTTAAGTTTTTATTTGTTGAAAGACTGATTATTCACTTTTACAGGAAAAGGAAACAAAATAAACCAGTAAAACCACCAAAGAAAAGGAAAGGGTCAAAAGGATTGAAGGAACACTACAATTCTACAAATCAGGTGTTTTCTTTCTTTTTCTACACTTTACTATGCCTCCTAGAATAAGAAAACATGAATCTGGATATGCAAAACGAAAAAAAAAACAAAGAATAGAAGAATCTACTAAAGCTCAAACAGGATCTATGCATAAGTTTCTAATAAAACAAACTTCAAACAATTTGGAAAATGAGAATGAAATTGTTAATGATGATAATTTGTGTTCAAATGATGATGATAATATGTGTTCAAATGCTAATGTTGATTTTGATGATGCAAATGTTGATTTTGATGATGCTAATATTAATGATGCTAGTGTTGATGATGCTAATGTTGATGATGTTAACTTTAATTTAAATGATGATAATGTTGATGATCCTAATGCTTTCCATACATTTGATATATTTGATCCAAGAAATTGGGATAGGCTTGACTCTAACATGGTAAATATTTTAGCACTAAAAGGTCCTAAGAGAGATTTATCCATTCAAAAAGGTCCTAAAGATAGATATTTAAGACGATTTTCTGCAAAATATTATTCTAAAGGATTACCAAATGGAGAAAAACATGATAGAGATTGGCTTGTTTACTCTAAAGAACTTGATAAAATATTTTGTTTTTGTTGTAAAATTTTTAAACAAGGTTGTGGTAAAAATCAACTAGCAAATGAGGGTTTTGGGGATTGGATACATCTTAGCACTAAAGTTAAAGAGCATGAAATTAGTATAGAACATGCTAAAAACATTCGTAATTGGTATGATTTGCGTCTAAGATTACAAAATAATAAAACTATTGACAATGCATTTCAAAAACAATTAGATAAAGAAAAAGAGCATTGGAGAAAAGTTTTGTTGAGAATTGTATGTGTTGTGAAATTCCTTGCTAAATATAACCTTGCTTTTCGTGGTACTAATGAAAAATTGTATGAAAACAACAATGGGAATTTTTTAGGTTTAATTGAAATGTTGGCTGAGTTTGACATGGTTACTCATGAGCATGTTGAACGCATTACAAATGAAATTGGTATTCGTAATCATTATCTTGGGCATAGGATACAAAATGAGTTAATACTTTTGCTTTCTTCTGAAATAAAATCTAAAATTATATTAAAAATTAAGGAAGCTAAATATTTTTCTATAATACTTGATTGTACTCCCGACATAAGTCACCAAGAACAAATGACCTTAATTTTAAGATATGTGGATGTTTCATCAAGTTGTGTTTGCATAGAAGAAACTTTTTTAGGGTTTTTAGAAGTAAATGATACAACCGGTCAAGGACTTTTTGATGTCTTAAATAATGAATTGAATTTGCTTGATCTTGATATTGATAATATTCGAGGACAAGGTTATGACAATGGATCTAATATGAAAGGGAAACATAATGGAGTGCAAAAAAAACTTTTAGATAAAAATTCTAGAGCTTTTTATACTCCTTGTGGTTGTCATAGTTTGAATTTAACTTTGTGTGATATGGCTAATACTTGTGGTAAAGCTAAAGATTTTTTTGGAATTATACAACGCATCTATACAATATTCGCAAACTCTACTAAAAGATGGCAAATCTTAAAAGATAATATTAAAGGTTTAACTCCTAAATCTTTGTCATCTACTCGTTGGGAAAGTCGTGTTGATAGTGTTAAAGCTATAAGATTTCAAATTCTAGACATACAAAAAGCTTTACTTCAAGTAGCTAAAAATGATAATGATCCAAAAATAACAAGTGAAGCTAAATCGTTAGCAAAAAATGAACTTGGTAGCTTTAAGTTTATAATGTCTCTTGTAATTTGGTATGACGTCTTAAATACTATTAATATAGTTAGCAAACAATTGCAATCAAAAGATATGCTTATTGATGTTGCTATGGAAAAAATAAAGGGGTTGATTTCTTTTTTTGATGAATATCGAGAAATTGGTTTTGAAAATGCTTTAGAAATTGCAAAAGAAATTGCAAAAGAAATAAACATTGATCCAATATTTCCCCAAAAACGTGAACCTAAAAGAAAAAAACATTTTGATGAGATTTCAAATGATACATCTTCTAGTATTCCACAATCTGCACAAGAGTCTTTTAGAGTTAAATATTTCTTATTCATTGTTGATCAAGCAAAAACTTCTTTAACTACAAGGTTTGAACAATATCAACAATATGAAAAGATTTTTGGTTTTTTGTTTAATTCTGAAAAATTGTGTTCATTAGATGATGAGAACTTAAAGTCTTGTTGTATGTCTCTTGAAAATTCACTTAAGAAAGGTGAACAATCGGATCTTGATGGAAATGACTTGTATGTTGAGATGAAATTATTGTTACATCTTTTGCCCAAGGAAAAAATGAATGCGATTGATATTTTAAATTTTTTAAAACGTGTTGATTGTTTTCCTAACTTATCTATTGCATATAGAATTTTATTGACTATTCCCGTTACTGTTGCATCTGCAGAAAGAAGTTTTTCCAAGTTGAAGCTATTGAAGTCTTACTTACGATCTACAATGACACAAGAACGGCTTAATGGGTTGGCTTTGATGACGATTGAGAGCAAAGTTTTGGATAAACTTGCTTATGAAGACATAATTGAAAAGTTTATTTCAGCGAATATAAGAAGGATGGCTATTTTCAAGTAGAAGCAAGTTTTTTTTGTATGTTATTTGAATGCAAGTTTGAACTTATTTATAAAAAAATATTAGAATTGTTTTGCTTCTATAATTATGTTTATGAAATGTTATGTTTTAGGGCCTCTATTTTCAATTTTGCACAGGGCCTCTGAAATCTCAGGGACGGCCCTGCCCCCTATGTCCGCCCCTGTATATATATATATATATATATATATATATATATATATATATATATATATATATATATATATATATATATATATATATATATATATATATATATATATATATATATATATATATATATATATATATCACACGTGAATGAAACCCACTTCCTAATTTTGATATTCTTTTTTGTATATCGGCTTTTGCTCAATCTCGCCTAAGGGTTGAACAACTTTGTTGACGATATTTTGGTTCAAACATTGATTGTCAAAGTGGTCAGATGACAACTTTTGTTGGACGACTGACTTTGTTATCTATTATGATCCAAATTCTTTTCAAAAATCTGTTCCCCTCAAGTGACATTAGGCATGTTCAGATGTAACCTTTGAGAGTTTTTAGGAGTTTTAGCTTTTAAGAAAAAGCTGGAAAAAAAGAGCTTCGTTCGGCAGGAGTTTCTACTTTTGTTTTTAAACAAAAAGCCTCACATCCAAAAGCTACTTTTGTGAGCTGTTAGCTATTCGGAGTTTTTAGCTTTTGATTTTTATATTATTTTACATTTTTAAAACCTAACAACTATTTTTATCGAACATTTATGTATAAATGAAAGCTACACCTACCATCTTCCGGCTACAAGCTTCTAGCTAGTTTTGATAAAACATCCTTCCCATGTCTTTTATTGCGACACATGGCTTTTCAATATTTGTTCCTACGAATAAGTGGTGTGCCACACTTTTTTGTATTGTGGTTTTTAATACCTTACTACATTTTAACCATTAAAAAATATTACCAAATGGTGGCTTTCTGGATATAATTTTCGATTGCTTCCAATATGTGGTTGGGTGTCGGCCACCCTATAGAAGCCTGAGAACCCCCAATATCGAATTGTTTTGATGTCACCTTTTTATACAAGAAACTTTAAATAAATAAGAATACATAATATGAGATACAAAAAAGTTGCTAGAAAAATTGAGATGTGAATATGAACATATATGAGATTCAAGATAGCTAAATGTAAAAGCAGAGAACATGGTATTTCCTTGGAATATAAGATAAAACATTGTTTTTTGAGTTGTGTTGAAACTAGACAATTTTACATCTGTTTTTGCACATAATGGAGCGGCAAAGCGTGTCTTGCCTTGAAGAACAAAAAGTACAATAAAAAAGAAAGTAAAAAGACAACTTTTGTAACCGAGCTTTTTTTAAACTCGGTTTGGGGACCAAGCTTTTTTAACCGTCGGCCTCTATAATTAGAGATGAGCATATGAATCAGAAAAACCAAATTGAACCGAAACCGACCGAAATCGAGCCAAACCGGAAGCGAGTATACATATTCGGTTTGGTCTTCGATTTAAAAAAAATGCTAATTCGGTTTCGGTCCGGTCCCCGGATCATGCTTACCCTTAACACTACTACCAATCATGAAAAACCGAACCGAGACCGAATATATATATATATATTTGGTTCGATTTTTAGGAAATGCTAATTTAGTTTTGGTCCAATTTGGTTTCGGTCCGGTCTCCCCGAACGATGCTCATCCTTACCCGTAATCCCTTAATTGGCTTTACCAACTGGGTCTTTAAGGACCGGAACCGGTCATCTCATCCTATGATCGGTAACCGGCTTGTCCAGCCTATCCATGTCTATTTTGGGTAGCTTGACCGAATGCTCAACTCTATTTTGGGTAGCCTGACGTGCATCAATAAATTGTACCAAACGAGTTAAATGATGCTTAGTTAGACAACCAACTCTTATCTGAAAATCCCATGTTTTCATATAAGCCTTAAGGCATCTTAAACACATCTTTATAAATGAGTTCACTCTACTTTTAAATCTTTTTTTTTTCTCCAACCCACCTCTATAACTCACTCTATTTTAAGGTATATGAATAATATTACTCAAAATATAGAGTAGGGTTAATGGCACGAAAGCACCATAAAATATGGTGCTTGGTTTTAAATGGTCCCTTAACTAAAATATGGTCCATGTAAGTCATTAACTTCATAAATTACAAGTTTAAAATACCATTTTGGCCAATTTAATCGATTGGTATCCGGTTACCTTGCCACGGAGACACAAGGTGGATGCCAGCTTAGCATAAATAAATGAGCTAGAAGGTTACTTAATCCGGAAATGTCCAAAGGAAGCCACACTTGAAATCTTTGTTCCCTTTGCTAAACCCCAAGCTGTCGATTAAACCCTTATGTGCAATGTCTTCGTCTGGAAGCTCGGTCGCTTCGAGGATTCAACCACCGCCACCTCCGTTAAGAGACGATCGTCCATGCGGTTGCAAGCTGCCGCCTAGGGAGCGTGTTTCATGGACCGAAGATCACCCGGTTAGGAGGTTTACAAATTGCGTTAACTCAATGGTAAGACATTAAGATCGTTTGTTTACGTGTTTGTGATTTCAAAACCGAAGAATGATATGTGAACTCAATGGCAATGACCCTCCTTTTCAGTGTACCAGATAAGATCTGTTTCTCTATTGATCCAATTCGGTTTTCATATTAAGAAACATTTTTCTATAGTGGCCATGTGGGCCATTCAGTTCCGGGTCAAGCGAATGGAAGAAGTTGCAGCTTTTGATGTTAGTCTGAAATGAACATGATGTGTTGATTGAATATCAGAAAATGAGACATTCACTCAAAGCAAATCAAAATCCCATACGATAACATGATATTTCTTAGTATTTCAAATCAAAATCCCATACAGAAAACGACAAATCAAAATCAAAATGCGATAACCGACTCACTCAAATCAAAATCAATATGTGATAACCACATTCACTCAAATCAAAATCCCATATGTGAAATCTCATCCTCTTAGTCTGAAATCAAAATTGATATGTGATAACCAGCTCACCAACACGTACAGAAGACACATTACAGTCTTCGGTTTTCAAATCACGAAGTTAGGGTTACAAAATCAATATGCGATAAACGACTCACTAACACATTACATTCTTTGGTTTTGAAATCACAAACACGTAAACAAACGATTTTAATGTCTTACCAGTGAGTTAACGCAATTTCTAAACCTTCGGGTGATATTCGGTCCATAAAACACACTCCTTAGGCGGCAACTTGCAACCACAGAGACGATATCTTAACAGAGGCGGTGGTGGTTGAATCCTCGAAGCGACTGAGCTTCCAGATGAACTTCCAGATGAAGACATTGCACATAAGGGTTTGATCGACAGCTTAGGGTTGAGAAAGAGAACAAAGATTTAAGGCTAAATGACACTGAGGCCCCATAAACTTTTAGAAGTTGGTCGAAATGGTCACTAAGTTTATTTTTTTTCCTTATAAGGGCATGAACTTTAAAATGGAGAGTTAAAAACATCCTTATGGGAAAAATGAAGCGGTTGTCCGGTATTTTGTCCTAATCATCATCTGAGTCAGCATCCATGTCACGCAAGTTTGTCTAGTTAACTTAAATACTTTTAAAAACCACACAGGCGAACAAAAACCCTCAACCCCAATTGAAAAATTTTTCCCCCAAATTTGTAACCAGTCGGTCGAAAGGATGGAATCGAATGTCTCCGTTGAAGTACACTTTAAAGGAACATTTAATCGGCAACCCTTTGGGTACATAGATGGCATGCAACAGGAAATCGATGCTGCGGATTTTTCCGGGATGGATCTAAAGGAATGTGTCGAATTCTTAGAAAGGTTTGCTCAAACGAGATGCATAAATCTCTACTATTGTCTGCCGGAGTATGATATTCCTTATGGTTTAAGGTTGATTTCAGACGAAGTGGAATATGTCGACTTTATTGAGGTATTGTTTCACTGTGGGGTTACAATCCCAATTTATATGGACCATGAGGGCGTCAACATACAAGATTGGATTGATGAAGACGATGATGTTGTTCTTAGCCCTGATGAACACAATTCCAGTACAGGACCTGTTTCACCCTTACGAGAAGATGAAGCTGATGAACCAGTAATTGTCATAGGTGAAGATGCAGAGGAGGAGATGGATGATGATACCAACCCACAAATAGAGTGTCCAACAACATACAATCCAGAAATAGAATGGAAGAAGCAGGTGCCTGTGTTAGGTATGAGGTTCGAAAACCCTAAACAACTTAAAAATATGCTATGTAATTATGCTGTGGCAAACGGTTATCAGTTATGTTACAAAAAAAATGATAGTAAAAGATTGTTAGTCAAATGTTGCAATGGAGATTGTACATTCAGGCTATGGGGATCATGGATGAGTGAAGAGAAGTCTTTCCAAATTAAGTCCCTTAAAGATGAACATAACTGTGCAAGAAATTTCAGATTGGGATCCCTTGTCACGTATGCTTGGATTGGGTCTCATTACACTAATGAGATTCTCCACAAACAGAAAATGAGTGTCAGACTTCTAAGGGAAGAGGTAAAAAAGGATTTTGGTATAGAGGTTAGTATGAGCCAGTGTAGAAGAGCAAAAAAATATGCTTTAACTGTAATAGAAGGAACCATTGTGGAACACTATGCCAAACTATGGTCATATGGTGAGGAGATTAGGAGATCAAATCCTGGGTCGACTGTCAAACTAGATGTGAACACTATGCCGGATGGCAAGAATTATTTTAGCAAATTTTATGTTTGTTTTGCTGGTATTAAAGAGGGCTGGAGGAGTGGATGTAGAAGAATGATAAACTTAGATGGGTGTTTCTTGAAGGGTTTAAGTAGTGGGGAATTGTTAAGTGCTGTTGGAAGGGATGCAAACAACCAAATTTTTCCCATTGCTTGGGCTGTTGTGTGTGTGGAGAATAAGGAAAATTGGAAATGGTTCTTGGAAATACTTGCTGAAGACCTACATCTACAAACAGGGTTGAGTGTTAGCCTCATGTCTGATCAACATAAGGTAATTGCCCTTATAATTTCTGTGTTTATTGTTGTTCTTATACTTGTTAATAAACATTACGAATTCATGTATATGATGTAGGGTCTTCTAGAGGCAGTAAAGGAGGTGTTACCTGAAGCAGAGCATAGACAATGTGCTAGGCACATCTATGCTAATTTCAAGAAAAAATTTACGGGGGCCCATTTTGAAAACCTCTTTTGGAAAGCAAGTAAGGCAACCACAGAACAACACTTCAATGCAGTTATGAAGGAAATTAAACAATTGAGTACTGCAGCCCACGATCATCTGTTAGAGAAGAACCCAAAGACTTGGTCAAGAGCATTTTTCAAATTTGGAAGCATGTGTGATGCAGTTGAGAATGGTTTCTCTGAAACATTTAATAGTGTTATAACAGAAGCAAGGAAAAAACCAATCATTACCATGCTTGAAGAAATTCGTACCTATGTTATGGATAGAATGCATAGAATGCAACTTAAAGCTAGTAAGTGGCCTGAATATGAAATTTGTCCAATGCTTAGACAAAAAGTTAATGATTTGAAATTTCTACAAAGGTAATTTGTTCAACATTATTAATCTAATTTCTCATTTTGAAAGACCATCAATACTCATATGTTTTATTAAACAGGTACTGGCAGGTGCTTCCATGTGGATTGTTGCAATTTGAAACAAGGAACATGGGGGAAGCCTATGCTGTCAACTTAGAGAAGAAAACATGCACATGTAGGTTATGGCAAATAAATGGTTATGGGTGTGTGCATTCTTTGGCAACCATTTCATTCATAAATGGAACAATTGAGGCTTTTGTTGATCCTTTGTACCTTGCAACGTTTTACAAGAACACTTACAAACACCCTATACTTGGAATGAATGGATCAGACATGTGGCCCACAACAGACTACATTCCACCTTTACCCCCTATGAAAAGAAGAATGCCAGGGAGGCCAACTGTTAGGCGAAAGAAGGATGTTTCTGAAAGGAATAACAGGCACACAGTCTCAAAAGTGGGGAAGAGAGTTTTATGTGGTATTTGTAAACAGGCTGGACACAACAAGATTACATGCAAAGCAAATGCAACTGGAGCAAGGAAGGACAAGGGTACTACAAAAAATGGGACTGGAGAAAGGAAGGAGAAGGGTACTACTTCAGGGCATGGAGAGAAAGATGAAGAAGGTGGACATAATAGAGATAAGGGTCTGGATGCTGCTCCTATGGAAGTAGACAATGGAAGTTCAACAAAACGTGTTCCAAAAAGATCTGAAAGAATCTTAAAAAAGAAACTTTCAAAAACAGTACACGTTGTAAGTGGGGAGGGGATGACATCTGAGAAGCCCATGGACTTGGATTAAAAGTCATACAATCTGGAGTAGCTTTGCAATAACAATTTCTGTTTCTGAGAACTAAACTTTGAATTTTTAGGGTTTGTAATAACTACATTGTGCAATTTGAAGTGTTTCGTATTATGTTGTTATTTAAATTTGAATATTAGACTTGTTAAAGCATGTTTTTTGTATTTTCTGGTAGCAAAGTAAAAAGCATGTTCCCTGTTATGATTGTTAAACCAAGCAAGCATTATCCTACCAAAGATCAACCACAAAATTCTTCAAATTTGGTTATCCGTTATCTTGATGTGAAATAATCAAGACCGGATTCTTTTGTAACAAAAGACTTCAAATCTTTGTTAGGTTAGTAATAAGGGTCAAAATTGTCAAAACTTTCTTCCTGTACATGACAACTTTCTGAACATATCTTGGAAAATCTTGCAAAAGTCTAGCATCGAACTTGTAAACAACTGGAAGAACCTAACTTCGAAGATCTGTTTACCCATTACTACTGTGTAAGTTTGAAACCATTTTTTTCTTTAACCACAACACAGAATCCATTTTTAGCACAAGATTAATGTACGACCAGGAACCAATAAACAAACCATGCTTCCATTTTACTTAAATACCAAGATCCTTACATAATCGAACCAAAAATGCCTGTAAAACAGGACTTTCAACCTTGGTCAAAACATACTAAAACCGATCCTTACCAAATGAGTCACTAAAGATACTTAAAAAAGTTAAACATAGTTAAACAAACTTAAACATAGTTAAACACACTTAAAAACACTTAAACAAGTAAAACAACCCAACAAACTAACCCAGGAAACCTACAACTTCACTTCATCGAGACGTAACCCACAGCTAAAGCCACCGCTAAGGCCAAGCCCCCCCAAAATACCGACTTCGCCATCTTCTTCATCTTGACGAGCTCCCTCCTCAGCACCGCATTCTCTTCCTGGACCCGATTAACACCAGCATCGACTTCATCACGGATGAGGGCAAGTTCTATTTGCATCGTAACATTCAGGTTATCTTCGAGGGTGGGAGTTTGATCAAGGATGTCGTGAACATTATACTCGTTGAAAGAGACTTCGAACGCTGAATCCATGGATGCTTCTGTTAGCTTTTAAACTTACCGATCGATTTCTTTGGCAAAGGGTTTCACCGATTTTGGGTAACAAGGTTTGATAATTTGGTCTAAAGAGGGCTTGTTTTATAACCTTCTCTACCCGGTCACCCTTGGGGAGCAAGGCTATGTTAGCCGGTTGCAATCGAGATGGTGACGTGGAGTTGATGACGTCACCAGGACTTTGCCACGCGAGCACGAAAATCCTACGTGGGTTAGTAAGACCGGGAGCTGTGG
Source organism: Cichorium intybus (assembly GCA_023525715.1). Taxonomy (NCBI): domain Eukaryota; kingdom Viridiplantae; phylum Streptophyta; class Magnoliopsida; order Asterales; family Asteraceae; genus Cichorium; species Cichorium intybus. Next base: position 7,855,295 of record CM042010.1, read on the forward strand.
GTTAAATGGTATAATGAACCGGTTTTTCAAAATGTTAATCCCCATAGTGTCACAAAAATAACTTTAAGGGTATTTTAAAACAAATCACGAGACTTCGTGGGGCCTCAGTGTCATTTTGCCAAGATTTAAAGTGTAGCTTCCTTTGGACCTTTCCGGATTAAGTAACCTTCCAACTCACTTATTTATGGTAAGCTGGCATCCACCTTGTGTCTGCATGACAAGCTAACCGGATACCAACCGCTTAAATTGGCCAAAGTAGTATTTTAAACTCGTAATTTATGAGGTTAATGACTTACACGGACCATATTTTAGTTAAATGATCATTTAAAACCAAGCACCATACTTTATGGTGCTTTCGTGCCATTAACCCTATAGAGTAATACTATTCATTCACACAAAAGATAGAGTTAATGTTTCACTTGTCATTTTTAGTCTTTTATTTTTTATTTCTATACATTTAATTTAAATACAATAACAAATATTTACAATAATGCTATATATATTAAATGATATTAATTAGTTATAATTATCAAAATTGAATATTTATACATCGAATTCATATAAAAGTTTACGTATAATAAATAGAATGAGATATTTTGACAATTTTTGTAAATGAAGGAAAAAGTACTAGAAATATACATTTTAAAGTAAAATTAGTATGAAAAATAAAAGTGGATCGGAGATTATTTACTTTTTACACCATTTTTTACTTTAAAAATAAAGATAGACCGGAGACTGTCTTAAACCTCGACCAATAGCAAATCTATATTTTGGTTATAGCGACTATAATCATACTACAAATTTACATTTTCGCAATTTAAATCAAGGAAACTATTTTGGGATGGAGACATGGAGTTTCCTAAATTGTCAAATCAAAAGTTATTAAGTTATTGAAGTTTGGTGTACTTATAAACCATTATGTAACAAAAAATCAAATATTCTTTAATACCAACAAAACATGATCAATATGACGATTTACCCATTACGAGTATTACCATTCACATTCCTAAACCAAGCACCCATGATTCTTCCATGGTGTTTATTTATCAATAAAAATCTAGGCATGGGTGAAAACACGTCAGAAAATATGAGATGTTGTGGGGCTCAAAACAAGATCCTAAATAAAACCACCACCACAAACTCGGATTGTGGGGGGAACCAAAATATCCACATATTTTTAGGTATTTATTTATCTACACTATACCCCACCTCCTATTATCCTCATTCTCATTATTACATTCAAAACTCACATCCCAATCTCCTGCACTTGTTTCATCATTTTATCATAATCTCAACTTCTCCAAGCTTTGATTATATATAAAAAGAAATAGAAAAAAAGAAAACAAATTCATATTTATTTTTATCAAACTCTGCACTCTCTTTTTAGACGATGGTTGCTCTCACTTCAGTCACCCCACACTCATCCAAGCTTTATCCTACTCCATTTACTTCTTATTCAAACTCCGTAAATGAAAACACTACTTCTTCCATTGCCATCAACACAATCAAGTTCTCCACAAGTAGACGATCTCTTTCAAGGTTAACAATCAGAAGCGCAGCAACCAAAACCGCAAAATCACCCGGTAATTACCTAATTTATGGATTTACAAACTTATGTTTATATATCCATCGTATAATTTATTCTTTTTCGTTTTTTAGCTGAAGAAGAATGGAAGATAAAGAGGGAGCTCCTCCTTGAAAAACGGGTTAGTTTCGCTTTATACCATTAACAATTATTACTATTATTCTATAAACAAATCGAATCCCTCTTAAGTTACGCATCAAAATTAGGTTCGAAGTGTGGATGTTAAAGAAGCGTTACGACTTCAGCAAGAAAATAAGTTTGTGATCCTTGATGTGAGACCAGAAGCAGAGTTTAAAGAGGTCGCACTCTTTATATGTTATCTTTGATGTCAATAAATGTATTATTATTATTTTTTTTATCGTGGGCTTAAATTACTAAAGGCGGCAAGTGTGGGTTGTGATTGTGTGTGGTTTTAGGGTCATCCACCCGGTGCTATCAACGTGCAAATATACCGGCTTATTAAGGAGTGGACAGCATGGGACATTACTAGACGCGTTGCATTTGCCTTTTTTGGTATCTTTGCTGGAACCGAAGAAAATCCTGAATTTTTGAAAGGTACTCCATTTGATCTAAACAAAGATTACAAAGTGATCGGATGGTTACAATTATTTATCCCATTTGGTGAACAGATGTTGCATCAAAATTAGATAAAAACTCAAAGATTATAGTAGCTTGCTCATCTGGAGGTACAATGAAACCTACACAAAATCTACCCGAAGGCCAACAATCAAGGTTGCTTAAATTTTCCTTTTTATGTTTCTTGTTAATGTACATTATAGTTAAGATTGTTATGGTAATTCTTGTAGGTCTCTTATAGCTGCCTATTTGCTAGTCCTGAATGGTTACAATAATGTCTTCCATTTGGAGGGAGGACTGTACCAATGGTTCAAAGAAGACCTGCCTATAGAGGCAGAAGAAGAAGAAGAATGAAGAGTTTGTTGTTATTTCAAGGCCTAACTTTAGTTCAAAACTTTTTTTTTTTTTCCGGTTAACAGTTATGATTTGATAGTATTACTCTTTTGTTTTGGTCATCTTTAAATTGGGTGTTTCATGCTTCTGTGTATTTTTAATTCTACACAACTTCTGCTAGCTAACTAAATAACACAGTTTTGTTGATATAGTACTACAAATTAACTTAAACTAGGGTTAGTAGTTAGATTGACTATGATTAGTCTAACTGGAAAATGATTAAAGGAAAAGTGGACTCAGGTGCATTACCTTCAAAATCCGGATTAAACAGATGTCAAGAAATGTCTGTCATCATTCCTGCTTAAGCCAATAAAGAAGCTCTTGCCATGGCCAATGCACCTTCATAACTCTTATTTCCACCAATAAAGCCACTCGAATGCACAAATACACAACCAGATATTCCTGCAACTTCAGAAAGATGATCATCTGTCAAACCCCTCCATTGAGATGGTAGAGCCTTCCTGCTTTCAAATTTATCTGGTGACACTGCTACTGCTTGAACTCGCCACTTATTGTTCCTGTCATCCTACATAACATGAAAAAAAAAAAAAAAGGTTTAAGTCTTTTAGTGTATAAATGTTGCAACTTCAAAGTGTGTTAAGCACCTGATATATAACATATTTTATGACTGGATCAATCTTCATTTCCACTTCAAGGTCAAATATGTGAAGCTTCCACTGTCGAATGAGTGAGATTCTTTTAGATGAAAATTATGTTAATGCATAAATTGACAGCTAACCAAAAGCAACTTACAGGACAAGAGCTAGTCAGCAACATGATTTCTCCACTGGAATCAATGTTCTTTCTTGTTGCAAGACATTCCATTACAACTGATCTTGCTGGCAACCATGAATTTGCATGAAAGTAGATACACTGGTGGCACATAAATAGGTCAAAGAGTTGGAATGCTCATTAAAACAACGTATCATTCTTGAAATAAGATGAACAACTAAAACTCACATCCATAAATTCACTCCCAGCCAAATTCATTGCTTGTTGGAATGCTTTGTCTTCTTTCTGAGGTGATTGATCAGCATCATACCAGTTCATGTTCAATCTAGAAATTCTGGAGGACAGACTTGTATTGTTTATATACCTAGGAGGTTGATCTGTCTCATACTGATTGATTCCATTGTCAATAGCATCAACTGCCTAGTACACTTTACAGTCAAAAACTGGTATCGGATAAAGAAGAAACTATCTTAAAAGTACCTCTACAAAATTCTTGTAGACAGCTGAAAACAGGATTTGAACATCGGGATGACCTTCATCCAGCTGAATTGTCTTCGCAATTATCTCAGTCCCATAATGCTATACGAAACAAGTTGTTCATTGGACTCAATTCGCTGGTACAAACAATCAATTTACACCAGAAAGCTTCTTCTATGCAGAAATGGAGAAGATAAGTAATTACCTTATATACAAGGCCAGCACTGCTTAGTTTAGTGGTAAATCCGTTACCAAGTATCTCATCGAATCCTTTCTGATGATGATCGAACCGGTCGGTTCTCGGATCATATACTCCCCCGACATCAAGCACCGCGTCAAGCGTATCCAAAATCTTCTCCGTCAACATTTCCCCAACGTCAATGTTTATTCCAAAAAATGAAATTATATTGAAAGTATAAGCATGTATATTCGCTTGTAGTACCTCAAGGTTTCTGGTTCGGATGATTTGGGCTCCGTGGAACTTTGAGGTGAGGCCAATCATAAAGCATCCTAGGGCTTCGTCGCAGTGGAAGGTCCCGTTATGAGTGCCGACTCGCTTAGGTGGTGATGCAGAAGCAGTGGAGAAAGGCAAACGACAAATTGTTGAGTTGATTGCTACGAGTTTGGGCATCAGTGAAAATGGAAGTACGAGGTAGCTTCGTGACCGTAGAAGGGATACAGCCATTGTTAAGGCAGGCAGACTTGGTTTTTGAAGGTCCTGGTATTGGATGGGAAATTCAAAACTGTAAGGTAGGGCTCCTATCAGCGTAACAGATTTTTCATACTCGAACTACATCCAATTTGAACATTGAAAAGGTTATTTAAGGAGCTTATTGAATTTCAATTCAAAAATATAAGAATTGTATATAAAAGTATTTTTCAATAAGCTTTAAAAATTAGTTTTTTTAAAAGTTAGATACTTGTGACTTTTAAAGTGTTTAGGACTTTTTATAGTTAAAATTACAAATATACTCTTACGCTATGGAAGGAAAATACAAGTAAATATTTGTGTTTTTGAGTATTAGAGGAATGGAAGGGGAACAGAAGGACTTTACGATTTGAATTGGTGAAGGCTAGAACTTGATGAATGAGAAGATGAATACTAAGGGCAAATAGGTGATTTGACAATGTTCTCAACCAGCCCAAAATTGGGCGGATGAAATTGAAGCTCATTTTATCTCTCTTTTCTTCTATCCCACCCCCTTCCATCTATAAAAAAAAATCTTGAGAACACAATTCCCCTGCGATTTCTTTAGATATACTTTTATTTCACTCCTTTAATGAACTTCAGAACACACCGTTAGTAAACATTGTCAATTTTTTTCATCATCTTCTTTTTTTTCCTCTCTTTTTGGTCATTTTATACATATAAAATCTAATAAAAACATTTTTTTTAAAATAAATTATCAACTTATAGCTTCTTATCATCATATACACTAATTTCAAACATGTTTTTAAAAACTCTTATTTAAAAAGTTATAAGCTAATAAGCACTCTTACCCAAAAATATTTATTAAGTTAAATAATCAATCTCGAACACCATTTGAATAATGATTTAAAACAAATGAAATTTGTTTTCTATTTTATTTTAGGTCTGAGTTTTTTTGAGAATATAAATGGAAAAATATAAAAGAATATCTTCTATAATCTTTATTCTAACTTTTCTTTTAAAATAAGAGGATTCCAAAGAGAAAGATAATAAATATAAGACTATTATTTATCAATTTTAACATTAAAATTAATATAAAAAAATCACATAATCTTTAAGATCTCGATTTTCTTCAATGTCTCTCGCATATGATGTGGTCTCCATCATCAAACAAATCCATATTTTATCATTCGACATAACTTTCATTTTCTTTCTTTCGAACTCCAAAACACAAAAATACAATATATCATTCATCCCCTCCCCTCCCCTCCCCTCCCCTCCCCATTTTATCGTTTCTCTATTTATTTTCATTTTTCTTTCTTTTCTTTCCATTATTGAACTCGGGAACACGGTACAAGATATATTCACAAAAATTATACATTTCATAAAAATAATCAGCGAATCTGGAATGAGTTGTTTCAAACCCGAGATCCAAAGGATCTGGCGCGTTTATGTGCCCCCTAAGAAAAAAGGAACCCAACATGTAATACCCATCATAACCATGATCATACAGTGAACCAGGTTAGTTTTATGTTATTTAGTTCCACGATGTGTAGTTAGATATCCAACAACGGTGTCTTGAATGCGATAAACAATTTCGAAATCTGACGAACAAGTCGGCAATAGCTTCGATTTGTTTGAATATAATAGGTTTTCCTACCACTTCTTGTTGTATTTCGGTTATTATATTCTTTAGTAGGGTCTACGATAATTTGTAGTTAGCTTAAAGAACCCCAAAATACCAAGTACAACCTCTAGAATATAAACCCAAGTTTAGAATCTGAAGAACAATTTCATAGAGGATTGTTACTTATTATTTAGTATATATTGTTAGGTTTTACCATGTGTGGTGACTTAAGTAGTTAAGTATTGTTTTTATATTAGTATGAGTGATTTTCATACAACCAAATTTGTTGAGTCAGTCCCACATCCGAAGCAATATTCCTATGCACCAGGTCAGCTTGGAATTTATTTTGGTTAATATTGCTTTATAAAAATGCATGAAATCCGAAATTGTGTTTTAAACCCGGTTTTTTGACCTACTTTAAAACCCGGTTTTGACCCTAATTCCCACCGGATCTACAACAGTTGTGGTGGTTTTCTAAAAATGTAATTTACCGTTTTCGCCAGTTGGAATCACGGGATTATTTTCCATTCTTTTGGTCATTCGATCCAGTACAGAACACGAAATCATACATCATCTTCAGCATTCTCTGTTTAAGAACACAAAGTTTTATTCGGTAGAAGTTTCGATTGTACCATCAAAATACTTCATAAATTAAAATTACAAATCAAAGAATAATATAAAGATGAAATTAATAATTTATTCAATCGTTCATAAGGTTTAACGACTCTTAGATCCAAAAGCAAGTCAAAGATAAGTAGTTTCGTATGCAAAAGTGTTCTTTTTGTTGTAAATTTCTTCAAGATACAAATGAACCACAGGTAATTATTTAGGAAATAAAATTTTCAAAAACTATAAACATGCATTTGATAAAAAAAAAATGATTTATTTTCGATTTCAAAACATGATGTTATGCATGTAATCTTAATTCAAGTAAACTAATCTTAATTCAAGTCAACCATTTTGTACAATGTAGATACTCATGCAAATTTCATTTCGTCGCATTGTTTGTGTCAATATGAAAGTTGTTCACATCTCTCTGCGACTTGTTCTTTGTACAATTCTTCTCATGTAGTTGGTACAACCAATGGCATGTTAAATATGAGCTAACCACCAAACATGGTTGTTTCGACCAATAACTTTTATTTTTCTAATATCTTTCCGAATTAGTTGAATGGCATAGATGGCCCTATATCTATGATAAACTATCTACATTTTGAAGTTTTTGTATTCAAAAGAAAATACTATTGAAATTGATCAACATCTGTATCGCAATAAACAATAAATCCTGAATTCCCTATTATTGGCTTGGAAAACTTATATTAAAACCAATTAAGTGCTGTTTCTTATGCGACAATCAAAGTAATCAAACACTACAAAATAAAAAATCTTGTTTGTTTGTCATATAATATTATTCATTTTTTCTTTGATTTCATTTTTATTTCTTGAGGAACGGGTATTCTTTGTAATTCTTTTCCATAATCCAGTAAAACTTATGATACTTTCATTATAAAATTTATTTTGAGATTTTATGATATTTAATTTAGTTCATCATATTTGATTTATGTAAATAAAAAACTAAAGTAATAGATAAATTGTTTTTTGACTATTTGAAACATGTAGCCGACATATTTCTTCACGTAACTTATCTAGCAATTGTAATTATATAGAAACTGTCTTTGTTTGTATTTATTCTTTTTAATCAACAATGACATGTAAACATAATAACTCGTTTCCCTATTTTAATCAGGTCTTTACACGTTTGATTACGTCGTTTTTTACTTTTAAATTTTAATATGATTTTACTCAATTTTACAAATAAAATTACTTAAAATAACTTCAAGCGGCTTTATATATGCGAAAAATATACAAGAGGTCAACCTGTTCTAAAGGTTGTATACCCCATAAATGTCTTCAGAAGTTTTCTAAATTGTCGGGGGTATTGATTGAATGATTGGTGCCCATTTGTCAAATTATTGAATATCTTTCAATAACATTATTTTGACTAATTAATACCAATAAATCCAAATCTGAAGTAGTTTTCGTCAACAGCTTGTCCATTAAAACCGCAAATATATATTCCTTTCAATCTACCCATATAATCAATATCCAAAACTACTACATTTTTAAGCTAATACAAAGTATAATACAAACTCTTTTAATGAAAAAAACAAAATTAATTGTACCCAATATACTTTCAATATTGTTTCATTACAATTACAATTTCCCTTCTCCATCTAAATCGACATTGTTTCATTACAATTTTCCTTCCCCATCTAAATCGACCGATTCTCTTCGACGACTTCTATTTTTCAATAATCCGTATAATTTTTTAAGCTCCTTTCCTGTATGACCGTTTTCCATACAAAATATACCCGACTCACCTGACTCCTCTACGGTTCTTGTTGAACCGCTAGGTACTAATCTTGAGGGTAAATCAACTAACCCATCAATCGAACCGCTATGGCTTAAATTTCGTGGAGCTCCAGCTAAACCGGTAACTGAACCGTTGTGACTCAGTTTATGAGACAGTCGGGACTTGCCGGTTATTCTGCTATCACTGTTTGTTTGTAAAGCATTGATAACCGTTTTAAGAGCTCTTGTGGGTGACCCCCGGTTCGAAATCATGATCTCTCCAATCTCGGCCGGGCTCAAGCTTGCCCCGGTTTGGAATATTTCTTCAACTTGTGGGAAAAGCTTGTGTTCTTTTATTCCCAAATGACTATTGGCAAGATTCTTGAATGAAGAAAAATCACATAAGGGAAAGTGTATGTGAACGTCTATTCTACCAGGCCTTAGAACCGTTGGATCGATTTGATCTTTGTTACCGACTGTAAAAACCATTACGCGCTCTTCACCACAACATGAGATTATCCCGTCCATGAAATTTAATATTCCAGATAAACTCACAGCCGTTGATTTCTCCACTAGATACCGGTCCAAATCCTCTACGACGATCATAGACTTGCTTGTAGTCTGTAACAAAAGCAATTTCAGATCCGAATCACTGGTGACCTTTGACATATCGACATCGTACACGTCATAACACAGAAACTTTGCCATCCCGGCGATGAAGCTCGATTTTCCGGTGCCGGATGGGCCGTAAAGTAGATAACTTCGTTTCCAGACACGGCCGAGACGGTGGTAATATTGTTTCGATTTCAAGAACAATTCCAAATCAGACTTCACCTTGTTCTTAAAGTCGGAATCGACCATTGCGGTGTCGATCGTCGCCGGATGTGTAAACGGAATCGATTTCCACCTTCCGTTTTTCTCCGGTTCGTTTTCCGCGTTGATGTACAGTCTGACTTCATTGCTCTTCTGCTCGATCTCATCGGCGACTTTATGAATGTGTTGAAGGTACGTACTTAAAATCCTGCGTTTCTCCTTCCTTCGTATCTTCAAAACAAAGCAATCCTTATCGAACTTCCAATAGACTCGGGATCCGAGAAACGCGTCGGGAAACACCTGGTCGGCGTTAATAACGAGAGTAATCTCGTTAGCCTTGTTATTACCGGAAAAAAGATTGACAAAATCGGAATCACCAACGGAAGGTAACGAATTAAGATAGACTAAAACTTTGTGATAAACTTGATTCTCCTGCATGTGTTGATTGAATTTAGGAATCTTGTAGAACTGGTGCGCATGAAAACACTCCTCCAAGAACCGCCATTGATTTTGCAGGAAGTGTCCGATGGAGGTCCTCGATAATACTCGAGGAACCAACCAAAAACCAACGACCACAGCTAGCAAAATTAGGAGAAACATGATGATGGATGAAATTAAACCCACATGAACTATAAAGAAGGGTTATAAGGACGAGGAGGCTGACGTTTGAAGGCTTAGAAAGACGGCTATAGCCGGACCAAGAATGGGTCAAAAAGACATATTTTGGGTCGGGTCCAAGAGGGGGTTTGGTTTGGAGACGAAAGTCGTTGAAAATGAAAATATCAAACAGATTTGTACTAATCACAAATTTGGTCATTCAAAGTTTCGTTCATGTTATTATTAGACTTTACGATTTTTTGCACATGTAACGGATGGGTTATTTCAGACTTTTCGGTTGTTTACAATTCAAAACATGTTAAATCAAATTCTAAAATTAAAAATAATAATAATACTAAATTGTACGCATTCTTTTTATCCTCTATCACTCAAACATATAGACACAGACTCTTATTATCATACTCAAACGTACACCACCAATCCAACACCACTAGTCCACTACTTTCCCATAACAAGTCGTCTCATTTTCAGCCCCGATTATCGCATCACCACCTCTCTCCATTCCTCCACCACATAACTACTTTTGATGTAATTCATTGTAGACGACGAACTCCCTCACCATCGTCAAAACAAAGTGCCAATAACCTCCTAAATGTTAGAGAGATGAAATTTCCACCATTTTATCCCAAAATAGAGTCTATGTTTTTTATCAATTACAAAGAACTAGAAGGAAAAATGAAATACTTAAACTAGAGTGAAACCATCTAGCCAATCTCAAAGAGAGAATACTGAATAAACCTAAAAGACCAAACCCAAAGAAGGTTTGAAACCCAAATAAATCACAAGAAATTCGTAGACAAACACCAAAAACTCAGAGACTCGATTAAACACCAAGATAATCTAGGTAACCACCACTACGATTGAATCTATATGAACCAAATTGTTGATCACGAATAAAAAAGAACCGCTAAATATAGTTGTAGCCTTTCTAATTAATCATCATTGTACCAATTAATTCCATTGAACACCGATGAGGAACTAGAGAAACGAAAATCTCTACATTTGACAATTTAAGAAACATCATATTCATCGCCACTACTCCGATGTCGATTTCTCCTTCCCCTCTCTGACCAAAAAACCCAAGTCAAATCGTGAGTAGAGTTGCTAAAATACTACTACTACTATTAATGATAATAATAATTAAAAATCTAATTCGGCACATTTTAAACTTTAGGGTTTAATTTGATATTTTTTTTTTGAACCGGCAAATATATCATACTCCTACTCATATTCTAATTCACCTATAATCCACCTATTCCCCCTAGTGGGGATTGAACCTTCAACCTCAAGGTTAGAGGACGACACATTACCACTTGATATGTTTTAAACTATAAACAATAGAGAAAACATTAGATAGCCAATGGTTATGACCAATTGATACAATTGAAAAAGTTTGTGGTGTAAGATGTTTTGAACTTTAAAATGAATAATTACATGGCCAAAACTTGATGACAAAGTGCATCACTAGTCCTAGGATTTCTTATGATAAAATTCATAATAATTTTGTTTTATTTATATTAAATGAAAAAGAAAATTTGAAAATAATGGTAAGCGTGTGGTAGCTGCTCGCATAATGATGATCACGTGCGTATGGCTGGCGTTCCAATAGTTGAAGGGCTGTGAAGGCGTATTTTCAGGGTACAACTCATGATGCACTGTATTTCGATTTAATTGCATGACCAGTACCCATAATTATACTTCCATCTGCTTTCTTTCTCTTTTTTCCAAATATGATAACTAACATTTGAACCTTATTGATAGTCATATAAAACGTAATAATATTTTGTAATTAAGTCGAAGTTGAATGTAATTCTTGAACCACTTTTAAGTTGAAGTAATAGGTAGGTGCATAATTGGGATTTATCGAATGAGAAATTGTTTTTGTTCCTACTTTTTATTCCTACTAATCTTCCTACCCAAATTAAATTATGACATGTGTATTAAAATATTATTATTTAATTTAGTATGACACTTTTCATAATTTCATATGGGTAGGAATATGAGTAGGTATAAAAGGTAGGAATCAATACAATTGCTCTTATCGAATCCGTTTCAATCAAAAGTTTTTCTCCATACGTGTTGATAACTACACTCCAGTCTATTAATATAGGCTTACTTTATGATCTAATTATTGTGTTTTGTAATTATGACATTAAGTTATCATATTATTATTAATGTTTTATTTTTTCTAATTAATCATTATACTTTTACTTATAATATTATTATTTAAATATATTATTCTATTTCAAATTTATTATTTTATTTTGTTTATTAAAACTACAAAAAATTTAGAACTGTAAACTTCGACAGCAACGATAAACGACCTCTAACTTATAAAAAATTATATTATTTTCATAATTTTATGGTTGTATTTGGATGTATATAAAACTGCCTCCTTACTAGGTGTATATAATATGATTATTACGATTTTAGCAGCAATTATCAATATAGCTATTAGAAAAAAAAGAGCATGTTTTTTCACAACTATGAAATAAAAATCGGAACTTAATATTTAAATATTCTGTGAGGTTTAACCACTTAAAATTTTAATCTATTTCGTTCGTACCAAATTTTATATATTTGTTTCCTTTCTGTCAAACTTTTAATTAACTTTACCAATTGCCGATTGAAGATATAAACCCAAAACTAAACATATTATTTTCTTCGAAAATTACTTGGACAATCCAATAGAAAATAGAAATTAATTATTCTTTATTGTAATTTGTGTATTTAGGGTTGTTTAAAAAGATAGAAAAAGTATTGGAAAATAAAAAAGTGAACTAATAACCAATAGAAAATAGTTAAACCTTAGAGTGAAGTGTTTAGGGAAATTAGTATGAAGTGTCAAAATAAATACCCTTTCTCCATACTCTGCAAGTCGAAAATCATTCTCCCATCATCTCTTTTTAAAATCGAATTGGAAAATTCTATTTATTCTTACTAAATCCTCCTAATTTATGTTCATATCCATCTATATAAGGACATGTGGACTCCACTAATCCTCTCTCTTAATCTCATTTATTGTTTTTTGACACTTGAATTGATTTATTAGGAGGATATAGAACCTCTCAATCCAATTAATCACCTTCGAATTCAAATCTCTTCCAAAAAAGTTTCGTTTAGGAATACTTTCACATTAAAAGATGAAGTCGTAATAAGTTACAAAAAAGAAAACATCGATTTATTCATTACATAGGAATTAGGATGATATATAAGCCTAAATTTGAATATTTTAACTTTTTTTTTAAGGACAAATCTTAGTAAAACCCACCGTATTTTCATCAAATTCCTAAAAAAACACTATATTATTTTTCAATACATTAAAACCCTTATATTTTCCGAAATGTTTAATTTAAGTTTTTTGATCTTAAAAAACCTCAACATATTTTCATTCAATCATTAAAAATATCATTATATTATATTTTTAGTACGTTAAAACTCCTATATTTTCTAAAATTGTCTAATCTAATAATTTGGAACTGTCAAACACTTAAAGAGTCGATCACATAACATTTATGAATGTTTATGATTTACCGATTTAAAACATTAAATTAGACATTTAAGAAAAGTGCTAACAATATAAAAACCAATGTAGTTTGACCAAAATTCGGTTTAAACACTATATTTTTTTGTTTTAAAAAAACCATTCATACTTTCAAAAACATCCATAAAAACCACTCATATTTTCAAAAAGATCTGTTGCGACCACTATAACAAATAAAAGTCATGAATGGATGTTGCCGACTCGGAACACTCATTAGCTTCGTCGCATTCAAAATTTAGTAGATTCACTTGGAAACTCTATTCATTCACAATGTGGCCGAAGAGTTGCACTTACGAAGACAAAAATCACATGTAGACAACTTTATATATCATTTTCTCTGCAATTGAGCTCCAGTATTTGCTTTAAATGTTGATATGAAACTTTTTGCATAATCTTTCGATGAAAATATTCTTAAAATTTTAAAATAAAACGTGTGACAACCGAAAATTTATTTACGCATATAAGATGTAATTTGACACTAAAATGTGTTATGGATTGACGAAAAATGTCAAAGGAGAAAAAATGGAAATATATGGATTAAGACCTTTTATTAAGTCATTATGAGATATGAGTTCGTTTAGAAATTGGTCTTACTGAAATTAGGGCAAATTGGGAAATAAAGGACTAAAAGTAAAAAGTTTATTATGCAATCTTTAGAAATTTATATCTCAGAATCTAAGAGGAATTGGGAAAAAGTCATCAATGTAACTTTGGTAATATTTGAGATAACAAGAATTTAGGAAAAAGATTCTGGACATTTGGAGTTATAACGGAGGAGTTATGAAGGTTTCAAAATGGCTCAAAAGTGGCAAAAATGACCAAATGGTCATCTTCAAGGGTCTGTAACGAGAAATCTGATAAGATTCGGACTTAAGTCAGAGAGAAAAGTTGTAAATCTCATTCCCACCTTTCTAAGGGATGTCGTATGAGGAAGTTACGACTATAATTGGACTATTTTTAGTAAAACGGTCGTTTTAGGCCTAAGAACTAAAAGCTTGAGAATCAACCCCAAGACTTGAACAACATGATTCATTGTTATGTTATTATAATATATTAAAAGGAAGTTGGAGGATTGGGTCAAGAAAAGTTAAGTTTTGGTTAAACCTAAAAATGACTTAATCGGAAATGGTTGAACTAAAAAGTTACCGTTTAAGAAAATACGAGCTCATGAGGGCATGTGATGAACTTATATCAAAATTTATGTGTTGTTGGGTGGTTTTGGCAACAAAATATATAAAAAATGTGACGTTTAAAAATAACTTTTATTTTTATAATTTTAGCGGCAAAAATGTCAAAAATAGAATAAAATAGCGAAAGGAGTGATGTTTTGACATCTAACAATTTATATTGATTTATACATATGTTGAGATCAGAAAGTTACTAAAATTTCATGTTAAAACCCGTGAAAACACAATTAGGCAAAGTAGGATGCCTAAATAGGAAAACGGTCAAAAAGTGTCGAAACAAAAAGTGGTTTAAAAGGTTCCATAAAGCTTTATACATGTTTAAATCACTATTGACATCTATTTGGATGTATAACATTGAGTTAAACACAAGTATACATGAATTTCAGGTTAAGTTGACAAAATGGGACAAAAAAGGCAAAAATGTCCAAAATGGTTATTATGCTTTAATAGTCATACTTAACCATTAGAATAGAATTAGGTAACGACTAGTAGTAGTCAATAATGATTAGACACGTAATATATGTTTAGTTGTCTAATATGTTATAATCTTCTATTAGTTTAACAAAGATTGAAGGACGTTGGAAGCAACGAAATGATAGAGTTATGTGGAGTAGTGTAGCTAGACGTACCTAGCTACTAAGGTGAGTACATGTGGCATTTTCCCTCTTTGGGGTACATGGCAAAATGTTTATATAGTTTATGTGACTTTCGAATATGAAATGATATGCAAGTTTATTCACTTATGACATGATTATAAAAGTATTATAACGATTTGAAAGCTATTTGAAAAGTATGTTTTGGCATCAAGCCACAACGATTTGAAAGTAGGTTTTGGGATTAAGCCCTAACGATTTGAAAAGTATATTTTGACACAAAGTCGTAACGATTTGAAAGCAAGTTTTGGCATTAAGCCACAATGATTTTAAAGTACGTTCTGGCAACAAGCCTCAATGTTATGAAAGAAAGTTTTGGCATCTAGCCTCAATGTGTTTATAATGGACTGGTATTATGATATGAAAATGCACAGCAATATGAAGTAATAGAAATGTACAACAAAATGTTCTTGTACCCGGGGGATGACGTTCCCGCAAGGGAATCCAGAGGAGTCTACTGGGGTCGTACCAACCCCTTCGCGAAGTAGATTTCCTAAAAGCATAAGATGCTAGGGTGGACTGATTATGTTCTTTCCATCCTAGTCCAGACTTAGGGTGTCACTAAGAGTGATTAATGCCCTAAGTATAAAAAGCTAGCATGTTGAGATACCAGTTAAAGCATGTGATATGACGCTGAGGTGGTCTGATTATGTTCTCACCATCTCAGTCCATACTTGGGGTATCACCAAGAGTGATTAAGGCCGTAAGTATAAAAATACTATCATGATCAAATGCCAGTCAACCTAAAGGAAAGAAAAATAAAAAACATTACGTTTCAAGTTTTCTTACATGATTGTTTAAAGGACTTTGAAAGCAAAATATTTTTACATGACGTTCGAAAGGTTTTGACAACTAGTGTAATTATATGAAAACTGTTCATAAAGGTTTGAACACCAGTCAAGTTTAAGTAATGAAAGTTTTATAATGACAAACTTTTTATGAAAGGCTTTAAAAGCAAAACGATGATATGTTTCAGTTATAAGGATTTTAAAAGCAAGTGTTATGAAATGATTTGATTACAAAGGTTTTGAAAATGATATATGTTATGTTTATAAATGTTTTGTGTCCAAACCCATGTAGCTCACGAGACGTTTTCGTCTTACGTATTTTATTTTATGTCATGTATTCCAGGTTCTAGACACGAGGGTTAGAAGCAAGTAGATGACCCGAAGGAATTGGGATTTTAGTTGGAGTGGACTTTGGCAGATGAAATGGTTAGTAATCCTAACTTGCTTTCTATGGTTTAGTTTGATACGAAGTTGTAACCCCCATAGTTGTTCAAACACTGTACAACTTAATTGTTTTTGTTGGGACCAAATTTTTAAGACATGACACGAGGTCATGAGAAAAGTTATTAAAGCTTGACAATTTATTCTATAAAGAAACACGGTTTTCGAAATATGAGATTTTTCAATACCGAGTATTATAAAATACTACACTAGCTATTGTGCTTTTAGCGTTATTGCGCTTTTGGCGTTAATGCGCTTTTGGTGTTAATGCGCTTTAAAAAAAGGGAAAATTTTTGGGGCGTTACAAAAAGATAGTGGTCAATATGGAATTCTTTGAAAGTATAAGTGGTTTTTATGGAACAAAAAGAAATATAGTGGTTAAACTGGAATTTTGGTCAAACTGTAGTGACTTTTATGTTATTAACCCTTAAGAAAATATAAGAGTTTTAATGCACTAAACAAATAATATAGTGGTTTTCCTAAAAATCGAACGAAAATATGTTTTTATGATATTTTCCCTTTTTTGAATGACTATGAGATGGTCTTTACACGAATAGTCATTGTGGTTTGGGGTAATTTGCGTACCTAGTATTCGTCGGCGGGGGTGGGGGATATAGATGGTGTATTTTTGAATGACTATGAGATGGGCTCGATATTCAGGTGTTGGGCTGAGGGAGTAGCAGCCGAAGTGGGGGCTATGGATGGTGTATTTTTGGTAGAGCAAGAGGTTGCCAAAGTGGGTCGGACAACAAAGGCGCAACTAGAAGTGGCAATTAAACCATGGACCGTCGAGGAAGAGTTTGGTGGTCTCGAGGGCATTTTTTAGGTGACATTTGGTGAATGGACTGATCTGGGAAGACGATCGGCAATAGGAGATGGAGAGTGAACTTCATCAAGGAAGTCATGTGGAGGGGGCTGGTTGGCTGTCATGGAGTCGAAAGAGAAAGATACTCGTCAATGATATGACATGACGAGAAATGATGAGTTATTGGAGTGAAGATCATAACACCGATATTGTGATATATCTTTTTCAAAGGGTGTATTTTAAGATTTTCAACTATATTAATATTAATGTCTAGTAATATTTTTATATTAAAATATTTTGTATTAATACATAATATGTGTTAAAAATGAAAAATTAAATGACATAATATATTTTAGATGGATGAAAGATCAACTATTTAAATTAAAATATCTTTTGGAAGAACTTAACCGTTGCATAAATTAGTTAATTAGTCAAGTGGTTAACGATATCAGAAAGATGATGTGATGATAGTAATAAATCATTAGCGCTCGACCATTGTGAATCTCATAAGAAATAACTAATTTACACTATTTAAATAATAATTATAGTTGTAGAATGTAGACTAATAACGATTAGTTTTAATGAAATAAGTTTTGTTACCTGTTTCTTATACTTTTGACCCAAAATACAGAACACTGATCGTGTTTTACAAAATGCATATAAATTATAAATACCAAAATAAGTATTTATATTAAATAAAAATAATTAATAATAGTTATAAAATTACAAAAAAAAAATATTTAAAAAATATCATAATCTATATATATATACCCAAATTGATGGGACATCATATACTAATGAGAGCGGGTTTTTTTAAGATGACCCTTTTTTTATTCTAAGAGCATCCACTATGGTGCTTTTTCAAAGCTTTTTTTAGAGCTTTTTCAATTAAAAAGCTTTAACAACCATAGTGGAAGCTTTTTGTTAGCAAAGCTTTTTCATATAACTTTGCCATTAAAAACCTCTACCATTCAAGCTTTTTAATATTTATTATTATTTTATTGATATTTGTATTTATACAAAATATATTAAATGTATCAAGATTTATGAAAAAGCTTAATGAAAAAGCTTTTACTATAGTGGAAGATTTATAAGCTTTTTAATATAATTATGTGGCAATGACATGTCATAAATTTTTTTGAAAAATCTCTTATAAAAAGCTCCACCATTGTGATGCTCTAAGTAAATGGTTTTCTATTAGAATTTTTGTATCAGTGAACGATGATGACCATCGCTTCAATTAAGTGGCCCAGAAATAGTGCAGAACCCAGCTAAGCTTGACCCATTTAATTCAAAAAGTAATTAAATAATCAACTCCTACTAATTAACTAATTAATTCGTGGGGTATCTGGCCAGAATTTCAAACATATCTAAAATCAATAAAGAAAAAAGTAACGATTTGTGATGAGTTTTCAATGTTGGCCAAAAGGTAGGGCGTTTAGCAAAAAAGAAATAGTAAATAATAACTCGTGTGTTGTATTGTCTATTCAAAGAGAGCAGATGGAATTAAATACTAATAATATTATTACAATAATATTAATGTGGTAACTAATAGGTAATGATGACGTTAATGATAATATGGGCGATGGTAGGGTTTGGATCTGGGATTGGTATCAATTTATATCATTAGAAATATACAATAGAGATGATTGTTCACGTAATGATATAATTTTAACACATGTAATTTAGTAGGTTTACATATTAATATATGATGACGTGGAATATAATCTATATCTATATCTATATCTATATAGCTCTTATAATGGAGGTCATCCAAATAAATATGGTTCAAAATAAGTCTCATTCTTGCACCATATTCATTTGAAACACTCAACTCTTCATATTTCAACTAATTAATGAAAAACCACTCAAGAGTTTTTTTAATTTATATCATGTAATTATATGTATTGAAACTAATATGATATAACTTATGTGTAGTAAATGAATTGTAGTTGAAAAGTTTTTTTTTTACTATAAAATAGGTCAATCATTTGTGTAGCACACAATTACAAATCACATACAAAATGAGTGAAAACATAAAGAATAATGCAAAAGTTTGAAGATATTTGTGTTGGTTTGAGTTTTTTTTTTATATATATATTATGAGCCATGTTATAATATTAAAGTTTTAAATTTGTAATTTTGTTATATATTACTAGAGTAACTTAAAAGTTTTCGTTATGTTTAAATATATTTGTGTTGGTTTGAGTTATTTTTGCTATATTACGAGCCATATTATAATGTTAAAGTTTTAAATTTGTAATTTTGTTATATATTACTAGAACAACATAATAGTTTTCGTTTTGTTTTATAGATTAAAAACGATCATACAAAATGTATGTGTATGAAACACATTTCACAATAAATATTTATATTTTATTATGTTTTATGTTTATTTTGTAACTCAAACTTAAGTTTATATAATTAGTTGATGATTTGAATTTTTATTTGAGATTTTTTGGTATTCTTAATTCATCGGTTATAATACTATATATTTCCATATAATATAAGCTTTGATATTCTATTATCATGTGTTATGTTTGTCATTTCAAAATAAAAATCTTATTTATATATTTGGGTGTTTAATATTTTGAAAGAGCCTTATACATACTTAGTTACCTAGATATTATATTTTAGTATTTATATTTAAACCGACATTCGGGAAAATTATAAAAAAAACGCATGAACACCTAAAGAAATTATTGAAAAAATAAAGCATGTAGATCAATATGAATAACTATTTTTTATGTATTACATCTAATTTTTTTTTATTTAAGTAATGTGCTTAACTAATTAAACCAAAATAAAGCATGTAGATCAATATGAATAACTATTTTTTATGTATTATATCTAATTTTTTTATTAAAGTAATGGGCTTAACTAATTAAACTTTTCGACTTTCGACTATATAGTTAATAACTATTTATATTATATTAAATTTATATTATTAATTTAGGAAATGTATTTAATTGATTAACTATATAGTAAATAACTATTTATTGATTATGAAATAATTGGCAGTTCAATAGGTTTTACAAAAAAATTATTAATCAATGAAGTAGTTAATGAGAGCTGAAACTCTAACAATTCTTCAAATTTATACCTAACGTTATTTTAACTAATTTTATTGTTTTCTCATAAATAAAATAATTTTGTTAAGTAAATTCTCGTATGTTTATATTGTTGGTAAATTTGAAAAGTTTTTAATATAAAGCTTATTTTGTTGACCAAAAAACTTAATTTTAAAGGCTATATTTTCAACTTAACTATCCAATTATTTATTAGCTTATGTTATCTTTATTACAAGTTGAAATAATATAATATATTCGAGACCATCAAAGTTAATGTGCTTCAAGATAAATCATTTATTGTTTAGAATATTAACTAGAAAATTTTTAATTTTTTTAATTATTACAAATTAATAAAAAACTTATCATTTATTCGTATTTATGGTATGATTATTGATTATTAAGAAATATGTAATTGAATATCTTTTATAAAAAACATGGTAATAATTAAGTAGCTAATAAAAGTTAAAACATAACTTTTCAAATTTCTATCTAATATTATAGTAGACTATTTTTAATGTTGTTTATCAGTCCAATACTTTGATTAAATAGTTCTCACATATGTTTATATTGTTGATAAATTTAAATATTAAACAAATAATATATTATGTTATTGAGATAAAACTTCTTCTTACGAACCAAATAGCTCAATTTTAGAGGTTATATTTTCAAAAGATGTGTGAGCTCCTGTTTTTTATTACAAGTGAAATGGTAAAATGAAAAAAATAATATTAAAATGGATTCAATTAAATTCAAAAATAGATAAAAACAATTAAAATTTTATTCAAAGAATTACAACCTCTAAATCATTTATAATTATTAGATAAATACCTTAATTTAAATCTCACAGATTTTCAAATATTTTCATTAGTAGTTTCTCCCACAACTATATACAATTAGAAAAAGACATTCTATAATTTAGTATCTATAACATTTAATAATAATAAGTGGTTTTTAAAAGTCTTCTATGAAGTTTAATAGTAATGAATAGTTCTAACTTTAACTAACAATAAAAGCAATTAATAGTAATATAAAATTATAAATCATATAACGTTACCTTAAAAAAATAGTTGATGTATTAAAGAATCATCATGATCAAAACTAAAATACCGTCAAATAATATAATTTCAAATTAATAACGAGTAGTTCTAATTTGAAATAAATAAATTTCAAAATAATAAGTGGTTTTTAAAAGTCTTCTATGAAGTTTAATAATAGCAAGGAGTCCTAACTTTAATTAACGATAAAAGTAATTAATAGTAATATAAAATTACAAATCATATAACGTTACCTTAAAAAATAGTTGATATATTAAAGAATCATCATGGTCAAAATTAAAAGACATTCAAATAAATAAATTTCAAATTAAATAGCTATAACGATGGTTAAAAGTAACGATAATCGAGAATTATATATAATTTTTACCTGCATAAGTCATGGGTAGATGTCGTTGGATAATATTGTTCCAAATAGTTGTAATTTTATATATCAAATTAGTGTAAGAAATATTATTTTATAGTTAATGTTAATGACATAATTATTTGTATATTTGTTAAGATTTTAATTATATAGTTTTAACCTGCGCAACGCGGGCATTCGCCTAGTATCTTATAAAAGATGTATATTTCCAAGCACCACACTAAATTGAAACTTCCATGTCTTTTCATATTTCTAATGACTTTTCAAATTTCTTTTTATAATGTTTACTAATTGATTTATCATAAACTATGTGGTACAAGATAATAATTTATCTTTTACCACATTAATTTGAATATTTTTTTTCTTTGTCCCACATTGCTCAACACATATATATCTCATTTCTTCTTTTGCTTATATAATATCATTCATTTGCATCCATGATCCATCAATCTTGATCATAATATAACTTATGACTTTCAACTATTATTGATTAGTGGTCACTTTATCAAAATTTCTCAAAGTGTTAAACGATTCTACTATTTGGTTTTGGATTTCAAAACTAATAGATCTAAAAAATATATGAATTTTACTAAAAACTTTTAAAAATTTATTACGTTACACGTTTAAAGTACGTCGTAGTAAATATGTGACAAATGTGTTTACTTTTTTAGATTCACCGCGATATATGTACATAAAAAAATTTCAGTAGCGAACGTTTCAGCATTTATCAAACAACTTAAGTTGACAAATGTGACAAATGTGTTTACTTTCAACTATTATTGATTAATGGTCACTTTATCAAAATTTCTCAAAGTGTTAAATGATTCTACTATTTGGTTTTGGATTTGAAAACTATTAGATCTCAAAAGTGAATATGAATATTACTAAAAACTTTTAAAAATTTATTACGTTACACGTTTAAAGTATGTCGTAGTAAATATGTGACAAATGTGTTTACTTTTTTAGATTCACCACGATATATGTACATAAAAAATTTCAGTAGCGCACGTTTCAACATTTATCAAACAACTTAAGTTGAACAATTATATGTGTGTGTCTATTATAAAAAAAGTCATGAAAACAATGTTTCAAGCTAAACTATTTATCTTTTACCACATTAGTTTGATGTTTTTTAATTGTATCACATTGCTTCACACATTGGTTCTCTTATCATTCTATCTTGATCATAACATGGTTTTCAAAGTATATTGTTGATTAGTGGTCAATTTATCGTAAAAACCTATTTTCGGCTCAAAGTTTCAAAGAACTCTACTATTTTGTTTTAGCTTTCAAAAGTATTGAAACTAAAAATATAAATATTAAAATGAGTTAAAAACTATTAAACCCCGATTGGGTTGCAATTTCATGGTATGTCGTGTATCATATTTCAATGTGATGACGACAACGTTGCAAACAATTTTTCGATTTAATAATGTTTATATACAAAAAAAATTTGAATCGTAAATGTTCGAACATTTTCAAAGTTCAAACATATATGTCTATGAATATATATCTAAATCATATAATAGAAGTCTTTTATTAAACATGATTTAATATGCATTGTTATCATGTACCACATTAGTTTGAATATTTTTAGAAAAAATAAAATAAAAAGGGCGCTGGTACGCACCCATCCAAATTTTATGAAATCGAACCTAAAATTGGAACCAATGGTCTATGAAATGTTGCACCCAATGCTTAAGGTGGTTACAATCAAATACACAAAATAACAAAGATATGAGAGAAATGGTTTAGACTTTTTACTTATAGAACTTGCTTTTCCTTAAAATTTGTTTCTTAAGCAATGTGGGACGAGATGTGTATTAATCTATTTACTTATAGATGTTTGATTTCCATTCAATTGTGTTTCTTAAGCGATGTGGGATGAGAAAATGATATAAAATAACACATTGTGAATGATAGTTTGATCTCACATCGTCATGATAAACCAGCTTAAGAAACTTTTTATTATATGAATAAAAGTCTCCCTCAGAGTTGAAACAATTACATAAATCATTAGTCATTTTGTATTGTCAAAAACGTTTCCAAATATTAAACTTCAATGGAATATATAACTTAAAATGCTATTATTTTTATTTTAATGATGTTGAGCTTTACATATATTATGGATGATGATGTTTTATCCCTTACGCTAATAACTTTGAGATTTGTGTATTAAATTAAAAGTGATTGAAAATGAGCGATAAACAGTTACATATAAAAGTAATACATTTACATATATTATGTGATTATACATATTAAATTGAATTGAAAAGAAATAATACATATGATGGTGGGTGAATGAGATTGGTAGCAGACAGACAGAAAACAAAAGTCAATAAACTTTGTGTTTTCATCGCATATTAGTAGGTTCATGGAAAACGAGTCATATATTGCATTATAAATGATGGTTTAGTTGATACAAAAGGAAAAACCTAGGTTTTTTTAGGCTAATTTTTTTACGGTTAAACTAGGCCGGTTGAAACGGGGTTCCATATGAACCGTCTGGTTTTTGCTGGTTCATACAAACGGTTTTTGAGCAATAAAAACGCTATAACCCGACCGCCTCACTGTTTAAGTGGTTTAACTGGCCCGTCAGATCCAATTTTAAAACAATGAAAAAGACCAATAAGTAGATTTAATTAAAAGTCATCATTTATTATTTTAGGTTTGTATTACTTTAAATAATTTGTATTTCTACCTTATGTAAAGTATATTTTTTAATCGTTTGTAATTTTTAGCGTCGTTTTTTTGTTGAAAGTTTTATTAAATTTCATAATTTTGAACATGAACTGGTTTTGATAAATTATATAGAATAAAATTTTAATTTCTTTAAGGTTTCATTATTTAAAGTGTTTATTATTTAAGAAAAAAATTCATTATTAAGAGGTACCATATTGATATTTCATTTAGGCTACATGGAGTGGTGGCCAATGGTCAAGGGATGGCCAACAAGTTTTTGTGGGTTGGCAGTCGTTGGCCATTTTGTAGGGGGTGGTGGCCAATGGCCAAGAAGGGGCTGTTTTTGCTATTTTCTGAAACATTTACACCTGTTGGCATCTCGCCAACAGGTTGGCGAAGAGGAGATGGCGAGTGGCTGGCGAGGACGTCGGCACCAACGATGGCGAGTCGCCAAGAGGGTTGGCGACCTCTTGGCGACCGATTACTCCGTGTAGCCTTATAACCAACAAGCCTACTTAAAAAATAAATATAATAAAAAACATAAAAAATTATATTTTGTAGAATTTCTCATTAAGGATTATTAAACCTTTAGTGTGTGAGTGTGTGTGTGTGTGTGTGTGTGTGTGTGTGTCTATATATATATATATATATATATATATATATATATATATATATATATATATATATATATATATATATATATATATATATATATATATATATATATATATATATATATATATATATATATATATATATTAAATAAACTTCAAATAGAATCATATTTATAAGACAAAAAATATAAAAAACCAAAAATGCATACTCTTAATTTAAATTAAACATTTTAAATTGAAATTTGACCGAATAATTAGTTTTTATAAACCCTAAACCCTAAACCCTAAAAGTAAGAAATAAATTGAAATTAAATAGAAATTATATTCATGCATAATTTGTAGGTGGATGCTATTAAAATCATGTGATTCGAGATAAATATTTTTTTTGAATCATATTATTTTTAATTTTATTTGATTGTGTTCATTCATCATACATGTGACGACTTTTTTATCTTTCAAAAATTTTATACATATATCTATCATCAAATAATTGAAAATAATAATGATATTTTTATAATCTTTTTAAAAAGAGTATAAGAATAAGATGTATCTATCTATACTATAAATACATAATTTTCTTCTCGCACAACACGCGGACATTCGCCTAGTTAATAGATATGACCGAAAGCAAAATAATAGAATGCTTAAGAGCACATTCAAGACAATCTTTATCCTTTATAAGAATTAATTTTTAATTTTATGTAAAGTTATTTAGCATTTTACATAAAAGTATATTTTTCGTGTTAGTCACCTATATGTATTTTTACTAATTAATCAATATAATTTTAAGATTTTTTTATGACTATTATTATATATGATGTAAGGTTAAACAAACTTTTATTTCGATTACAAGACTTTTTGATAATTTGGCTTCCTTTTAGCAATATGAGCAACGATGTGGGTTTTAACATGAGTTATGTAATCATGCTTTATTAATTTGCATTTAACCTTCAACATTTTTATAGACAATAAATTTAAGTCGTTTATATACAAATAACTGGATTTTGAGTAGATTTTGTTCCAAATGGTCGGATAAGTATAATCAACAATATAGATAACTTATCTTTATTTACATTCTATCCAAAATGATTATTATATGTTATATATTTTTGTATTTGAAATAAATAACATTAATTTTATTAGAATTTTGTAGAGATAGTAATTTACAATCGTTTACATATAAATATACCGATTTGGATCATATTTTAGTTAGATGGCCAAACAAATAATATTGAAAAGTTAGATGAAAATGAATTTTATCAAACGAAATTATAGAATAATGCATTATCTTTTTATTTAAGAAGAAAAAATATATTTATACACAAAAAAAAACTATTTAATTAAACATCATATTTACGTTTTTTTAAAATGACATTTCTTTATGTATGTTTTTTTTTCATATTTATCCAGTTTACAACACGTATTTGCATTTTTTTCAAATTTGAATATCCCTTTGTCTTGAGGAAGTATAAATACGTATTTTTATGTCTTTGGAAATGAAAATACATATTTTTTTTATGTTTTTAGAAGTATAAATACGGATTTTTACATCTTCAGAAATACAAATACATATTTTTTTATGTATTTTAGAAGTATAAATACGTATTTTTACATCTTCAGAATTGCAAATACATATTTTTAGGATTTTAGAAGTATAAATATACTTTTATGTTATTTTAGAAATATAGATACATTTTTGTAGAAGTATTAATACGTCTTTTAGAAATATAAATACTTAAGTTTACATTTTTAGGAGCATGTATACATGTTAGAGGTATAAATACGTTTTTTTGCATATAAACACATATTATATCAATCAAATGCGTATTTATAATGCAAAATACCGAGAAAGAGGCTCAAACTAGTTTTATAATACGCTTTTGGTTTATATATATATATATATATATATATATATATATATATATATATATATATATATATATATATATATATATATATATATATATATATATATATATATATATATATATATATATATATATAATCACACACACACTTTGTATGTAAGAAAAAGTGTTTATATTTCTAAAAATGTAATAATATGTATTTATACTTCAAAAAATTGTATCCATACTTCTAAAATAGTAAAAAAAAAAAATATGTATATATACTTCTTAAAAACATGTTAATTCTTCTAAAATGAATTTTTACTTCAAAAAACTTAAAATGTATTTATACTTCTAAAAAACATATTTATAATTTTAAAGATGTAAAATTATGTATTTATATTTTGAAAAACGTATTTATACTTCTTCTATACTTCTAAAACATAAAAAACACGTAAAAATATATTTATATATCTAAATACTAAAAATGTTTTTAAGAATGTTAGTTATCGCCATTTCATTACAAACATGTGTGTTTTATGTTTTAAATCGTGTAAATAGGCAAAAACCTTTATAATAATTGTAAACTAAGGTTTTGTTTGCAAAACTTATTTGAAGGTAACTAGGAAACCTATGATAACATGTAAAAAGAGTAAAAAATATAAAAAACAACTTGAAAAATGTAGACATCTACACACATAAAAGTGGTACTAGGATAAACACTTCATTTTTATGGTTTTTCTGTAAATTTTTCTAAAAGATCTTGAAAAATGTAGACATGTGCTTTGTAATTTTTTTTCCTATAATTCATTGTCAATATTATGTTTTTTTTATAATTATGACATATGCTTTAAAATAACAAACTAGAAGATAAGGTTTTATAAAATATTTTACAAAAACAATAATAAATTAGTTGATTTATTAATACTTTTGAGAATGGTCAATGATCGGAAAAGGTTATGATAATAATATTTGTTAATAAAGTTAATGAAAATCTAACTGAACGGAGAAAAAAAAGCTATTCCAATGATAGTCTTTCAAGGTTTTTATTATTTTTAGAAAGTTTTTACTTTTTTTTATCATTAGAGATAATAGTTTTTTTAAATGTCACTCAAACCACCTATATACTCTAAACCATTTAATATTCTTACATGTTTTGTCCATGTAAGCCCAGCCCATACATGTAGTAACATTTCATTTAGATATTAATTTTTCATTAGTTTGTAATTAGTTAACCCATTTAATTTAATATACACTAAAAATTTAATATATTTTATCAGATTCATGTCGTGGAAAATTTTAAAACTTACAAAACACACAACTACGTAAGAGAAAAAGCATTGTCATTATATAACAGTTTATGGTATTTTGTATTATTAGTGTCAACTAATATTATTTTTTTGAAAATATGACATATGTTCATAAATATTACAAATTATGTGAATAGACTTTTTATAATAACTAAAATAAATAAAGATATTTTAGTTAATTTTCACAAAAAAGATTTTAAAAGATTGAAGGTTTGCAATAATATTTTTTGTTAAATAAAAGTTAGAAAAAAACAAAAGATAAATTGGAGTGATGGGGGTGCCATAATATAACTCTGCTGCTGTCTATTTTCTAGTCTATATATATAAGACAAAACTGCTATAAGATTATTGATATTCTTCTAACATAAACCTTAATTTGCTATTGTAGGCAAAAAGTTCATGCAGATAGGAGGCTTGATTCCTGCTAAGGCAAGAACCGATGAAGGAAGAATCCACAACCCATCTCCACAAATCAAACCAGAAGCAACAGCAGGAACCATCAGGTTCGCTTTCTGTTTATTAACTCTTCTCCATACAAACACAATCAAACTTCCCACACACATATCAATCGCAAAATAACCACCAACAAGAAATGGCACCGCCATAGCCATCGGTAACGGAATCCACTTCCCCATCTTCTCCGGACAAACATCTCTCAACAAATTCGCCACCATGGCAAACCCAAAAAACAAGTAACAAAGCTGCAAACAATGATTAGGTAACGCAGAAAAACCCTCAACCCCCAAAATCGCCATGTTTCTATACACAATCGCGTACGGCGCTTTATATTCTCCGTTAGGGTTTCCAATATCGAACGCTTTGTAAAACAAGAAGAACGTGAGCGGCGCCACTATACATCCGATCGCAGTCCCGATTGCTTGACTAACAAGCATAGATCGCGGTGAAGTTAAAGTCAAATGTCCGGTTTTGAAATCGTGCATTAAATCAGACGATATTGAAACGATCGACTTTATCAAACCGCATCCCACGAGTCCTGCAACAACGCCGTTGTTCTTCCCGGACATGGCGGAGAGGGCAAATAGGGCGACTTTTCCGTAATTATACGCCATGTTCATGTCTGTTAGACCAGCACCATAAGCGTTACAGAATCCCAGAGACGGTGCTATGATGTAAGCAACTAGAACGTAATACCATTTGAGCTCTGGGAACATTAATGGGATTACAATTATGGAAACAATGGAGAAGATGATGTAACCAGTGGCCGCTAGCCAGAATGGAATGCTTTCTCTTAAAAACACCTCGTTTAACTCAGAATCATCTTGTGGTTGATTCACATCATCTGGATCTGTATTTATCAATGTCATAAGAACGCCAATAGTCAAAAAAGAAGAAAAAATTGGAAGATCTTATGGAGTTATGGAATACTTACTGGTTCTAGGTTTCTTCCTGGACGTGATGTATATTGTTCTTGCCGTGAACAATGCGATTTTGAGAAAATTGTACAGCCCATCTCCTAGGATAAGAGCAATCGATATGAAAACCTGCAAACATTTCAAATCATGTATGGGTAAACAGTAAACTTCACTAAATTGACTGAATGACCGTTTTACTGTTACATTCCAACAAATAATTTTCACAATATTCTTTCAATTTTTAACTTGAGAGGGAAAATGAACAAATAGGTAAAGGTTGGTGTTTTAGTACGTTTTTTTGGCTTAACCTATTAAGTCATTCTGGCTGGATTAAGTAAAAAAGAAACACTTACATTTAAGTGTTTAACCAATTAAGCTCATCAAGTTAAACAAAAACAAAAAACAAAAACTCTTAATTTGACCTCAAATGAATCGTCGAACCTTGTAGCCGTTTAAACTCTTCATGCTACTTTGTGGTAAATTTGAAGGAAACCAAGCACCTTTCCGGTGACCAATGAGGGGCCACATAACACCGTAAGAAAGCACAGCTCCTGCCAGCAATGACAAATTCACAAGATGTGAACATATCATTCCCGCTCCTATGTATGTCATACTAAAATCAAAATAAAACCTGCATCCAACACCAATCATGGTATCAAGATCTCCATTATTCAAAAACGTTTCATTAAACTAATCAAAATCTTAAAAAACACCCACGAGTTCTTGAAAGCTTTCAACCCGAATGTAGGGAAAAAGGCGAACCCACATGTGCCTGAACCAGAATAAAACCATTGAAAACAAGCCCACATGAAACTCGCTGAGAAGAATTTTGTAAACCCGACAACTTGCTTTCTGCAACAAAAAGTTTTATCAACTTCCGTTTTTTGGAGAAAAAACTTATGATTGTGTGCAAGTTTGTCACTATGGTTATGGATGCATACTTAGCCATCTTGTCTCCCTTTGGGGTGTGAAAACCGTTGATAAGAACTGCCGTCGCTGTTCCACTCGGATACGTTAACTTGTAGTCTATAATCATAATCTACAAAATCAAACAACACGTGGTTATATGCAAATGGTCCACGTTCAATGATAGTACAAGTCATCAAAGCGTAAAGTACAAACCTTTCTAAGTGGGACCAAAGCCAAAAGACCAACAAAACTAGTAACAAATAGAAAACCAGTCATCCAGCCAACTCCAGGTTCTTTATAACTCCCTGGAGAATTTCCATCGACATCAACACCAGCTTCCTCATATGTCCTCTTGTTTAATCCCAATAGATAAGACCCAAATCCACCTATTAATCATTAATCAAATAAGAAAACGTAAAATGGGATTGAATTGAAGTAAAAGTAAAGAAATTACCTCCAACAGCAATGCTGTAACAAGCAACAGCGCAAGTCTGAATGATCGTATTCTCTTGTCTAGTGAACGGCGTTGTTACGAATCCAGCTTTGTGAATTAATTTCGTCCATGTTTTGATGAAAACGAAAGCTAAAAGAGCTGCGGAAACGTTGAGATTGGGTACGAGGCCAGTCGTGAGATTAAGCTTCGTCACTATCACACTGTAAACTACACCGATCACTACACTCGCTACCAGTCCTCGACATGTTATGTGCGCCGTCCATGGCGGTAGCCTCTTCACAGCATTCGCATTGTCGCTTCCCGTCTGCTCCGTCGTCTCCATCTCCATTTCCATCTTCCCCAACTTTCTTCAACGAATGTTATGATCAAATTCAAATCTTCAAACGCCCACTTCTAATAAGCGATTCAATTGATACGAAGAAGAACAATCATGAAACGAGAGCGATAGAAGAAGAAATGTTGGTTTTAGAGGTCGTGCAACACGAAATTTTGAAAACCCTATCTAATGGGTTTTGTTTTGGGTGAAATGATTTTAGACAGGGATAGTGCATTGATGGATGTCGAAATGATGAATATATAAAGATGAGTGCCGGATAAGGAGAAAAAGACTCTTACCAACCGATTTCAACTATTAATGGACGTATGAAGGTTGAGGTTAGTGGCGAATTTCGACCATTAATGGCCTAATCAAACCACTTTTGTACTGCAAATGGTGACATGGTGTGTAGTACACATGAAATTAGACTCTCTCCAGTACAAATCATAATCAACTTTAGACCGGTCTTTGTACCAAGATTTCTTTTGTTTGGTTTGTTAGGCTCAAATTGATTTTCGCGTAGGTTGAATGTTGCCATTTTTATTCATGGTAAATTTCCAAAAAAGGCCCTCAAATTCGTATCAGTTTTTCATATCTAACGTCGTTTATTGGTTTATTCTCAAACAGACCCTGAATTTTCTAACAGTTTAACGTTCTTGTTGAAGTTAGTATACTAACGCATGGTGATGTTGCTTATACAATAAAGTGTGATTTCTATTGTGTACATGAAAGAAATGGATAATATAATGGATTGTGTATTTTGTGGCGTTTTAATGTATGTTA
This sequence comes from Cichorium intybus, assembly GCA_023525715.1. Taxonomy (NCBI): domain Eukaryota; kingdom Viridiplantae; phylum Streptophyta; class Magnoliopsida; order Asterales; family Asteraceae; genus Cichorium; species Cichorium intybus. The sequence continues at coordinate 7,887,310 of CM042010.1, forward strand.
GGCCATAAGAAGCATTGGCATGAAAGCGTGTATTTTTTAAAAGACAATGCTGAGATTACAATATCTAGAATGTTGAGGGGAAGTGTTAAAAATGTTGCCAACTTGGCTTTTTTACACAAAAGTCGGTTGTACGAGCGAAAGACATATATGCACACAGCACACAAACACACACGCACAAAACACACGTCTATGTCTCTCCAAATACCCACATACATGTGTAACATACATTACATGGCCATTTGTTATGTCTAATGTGTGTATGTGTTATGTATGTGTATGTGGTCGATTGTCTTTAATAATATCAAGGTCAAGGTCTTCCTACGGCCCATTGGGCTAGGATTGTCATGAGCTCATCGACGTCAAAATTAGGACTCTAAGTTGTGAGGTGTTGAAGAACAATGCTTATCTCTTTCTCCATAAAGATACAATAATTTCTTGTTACATATTATGATATTCTAATTATTATGTAACAAATGCATAAATTTGAGAATGCCCAACTTACGTATTACACAATCTTGAACTTGTTTATTTGTCGCAAATTATCATTTTTTCGATGTGGATGACTTATGTTTTACACAATCGTGAACTTGTTTATTGTCGCAAATTATTATTTTTTCGATGTGGATGACTTTGCTAGATACTTTTGACATTTGAATATTGATGATGCATCTTAGCACTACAACCCCTCGCCGAAGACGTGCAAAAAAGTCTCCAACACGAAATAGTAGTCCAACTGTGTCGCTAGAGATTTCCTGGACGGAGAGCACAAGTAATCCTACATTGTTGCTATGAAAGGAGGCTGGAAAATCAAACGACGGTCGTACGAAATACATTGCCACTTTTACGCCGTTCAGTTAGGCTGTGAAGAAGCAAGACCATCAAATATTCTTTTTCCACAAATATAATGACTATGTGCACAACTAATAACACGACATGCTCCACCGCGGCCCGAATAGTATGGATTGACGTCAACAATCTTGGGAGGTCCACACACACACACACACATGACACACTCTCTGTGTGTGTGTGTGTGTGTGTCTCTCTCTACATATAAAGGTCGGTCCAAAATGATAGAGTTCGAACTCAATTCTCTATCAGAATCTCTCCCTCCGTCCCTCTGTTTTTCAATATACGATCGTCTCTCACTGACAAGACCGTTAGAGCGTATTCCTCCCCGAGTACGTGTAACCGTTCTGATGTGATTTCAGGTCTCTAAGTTATCTCGTCTTCATTTAAACCCACAAAGATCCAACCATCTTTTGGATCAGATGACATTAGTAGCGTATCCTTGGGATCACTGTGAAAGTTACTGAAGCAACGGCCTCGACATGAAGCAATCAACCAACAACAAAGAAAGAAGTAATTTTAGGTAATCTAGCCCATGTCTTCATTAGATACCCCAACGAATCAAACCTGACAGTCATACAAACACCTCATATACTGGTAAACACCGTTATCCTGACAACATTTGTAATAAACGAAAAGTCTCGAAATTGCAACCAACCAACACTCCATTGTACCACCGGTGCCAGTTAGATAGGCTAGCACACGTGATGAAACTTAAATGCTCACTGCATATATGGAATATGTCATGTTCAAGGAATGATAGAGGCTAATGAAAGACAACCTCACATCTGGAATAACTACATCGACTAGTACCAGAGGAAACACCACATCAAACACTGGTTAGATACCCTTCACAATATTCTCTAGTACACTGTTACCAAACTTACATTTTCTTCCCATAACCAATAACCCAAGGGTTCCAACTTTTCTGCTCACCACAACACTGTCAAACCTCATCCTACTCCTATTAAATCCCATGACGACATCTACACCAAGTTTTATTTCTCAAAACCCATACGATAGTATCCATAACCTAACATCTCTCTTTCTTAAGGAGCTCAATGACTACCAAATACCCAACATGACTCGTTTATCAAATCTTAAGACATGTTATGGAACCACTGACCCATGCAGACATATTGACTCGTATGAATGACACGTGAGATCGCTAAAAATCGGCCCCCTTGGTGCATATATTTGCATTTTGCTACTACCATGGATGGAACATCGACGCTTGGCTGAAAGCCTTACATCAAACATTATACATAGCTTCAAGCAACTTAAATAAGCCTTCCTAACCAAATTCTTACAATTTTGTAAATACAAGGCAGACAGACAAACTATTATGAGGTGCAAACAATTCTAGGGTGAATTTGTTAAAGCATATTTCAAACGATTTAATGATGCAACAATTAGCATCTTGGGTTAATATGAGAGGTTGGTCATTGGGTCATTTACATATGGCTTACTCCCAAACCCTTTGTCATGGAAATTATTGGGAAGACATCAACCAAATGGGCCAAAGCCAACGAATGAGTCAAAGGGTACATCAAACATGGGGAAGCTACGCAGTTAAAGTCAATTATACAAGATCGTGCACTACGCAACAAACAAAACAACCAGATAGTCGTGGAAGATGTCACTCTTCTAAACCTTCAAGATAACTTCAACTGAACGTCAAATTAACATTCGATCACAAAAATTGTCTCCTAAGATCTCTCAACCTTAAACATTCCTAAGGTAGAGAGTTGAGAGGTTTGAGGGGTTTAAGTCATAACTTCCCAGACTTGGCAGAAATAGTCCCTCAAAATCTGATTTTCTCAAATGGCCCAAATAGGCTTCAACTTTACAACGAGTCCTAATAATATTACTTTAACTCTAATATCCAAATCCTTACATTTTTAATCCTAATATATGTATATTCCAGGAATGTTGGGAAATGCATGATTTCATTATGATGATGTACATAAAATGATGTAAAACGGCATATAATATGTGGTAAACATATAACAAAAACCTATGAGTTTATATATTTTGTTGTATTTTATGGAAATATCAAGAAAAAGATAAATATAGAGTCAAAAACAAAAACTAAGAATAGTGAAAATGATTTCCTATAAAGTGTCAACATACATGCTAGTAGTCTACTATACCAAATACCCAATTGATATGCATACGTGAAGCAAGTGAAATATTTTTGAAATAAATATTGAACATATAAACAAATGGTTAGATGAGATAAGTATCATAAAAAGTAGAACAAAGTAACAAACACTCAACTAGTAAAAACTTATGTAAGTTATAACAATCATCAACTATAATACACTAAAGGGGTGTTATTGTACACTCATTTTCTCGTGTTTAACTTGGGCTTGTATTCGTTCCATAGTTTTTCACAAAAGGGTGCCTTACCATTTCCTTGTTATAGCTCTTAGTTTTCATTACTTGGTAGCATGCAATGACACAAATCAAAAGGACTTTTTAAAGTTGAAATGTGGTCTTTAGGTAATGTGTGAATTTTAGGAATTGTTACTAAAAATATTGGATTACGAAGTAGCAAAACTATAACAAAAAACAAAAGAAAAAAGGACAAGCATTTACATAACTATGATCACAAGTGAGTGACTAAATAACTAAAATGCAAGAATTGGCTTCTTTGTCATGTGTTTATATGATTATTTTTGTGTTGTATTATTTTCTATTTTCTCATTTTCCATGTTTATGATGTTTTCTTCCTTTTTTTCTTTATCTTTTTAGGTAATTTTATATAATTTTATCACCATTACTATTGAGAAGCTTCTACAAGAACAAAATAAAAATAATAATAATAAAAATGCTAAAATTTGAATACCTTTCTAACTTAAAAAACAGGTACTTCTAACCTAAAAAGGTGATACGTCGATTCTTCATTGTCCTAACGTTTCTGCGTCACAATCTTCATCCTCTGTTGGTCAAAATTACCACCAGCAGTCATTGCCAGTAGAGTTGGCAATCCCAACCTGAATCCATCAACCTAACCCCATAATTAGCAGATTGAGTTGGTATTTTCAACACGTTTAATTAAATGGGTGAAACCGTCTAACCATTAGCGTTGAAATTTCCAACGTGCTTCAGTCCACCAACTTGTTTAAGAAATTTGAATATTTTTTAGTTTATATATATTTAGTATTATTATTTAATCAATTATTATGTTTTAATTATTTTTTGTTTACCGAAAAACATACGTTAGTAATCGAATACTTTTTAGTTTTTACATATTTAGTATTATTATAATAGGGTCAGGCTAGACATATACAATTGTAACATTCTTGTTTTGGGCCTAGGAGTTTCGGGCTTAAACCGACAAATAAAACTTATTTTGTTAATAAAGAAAACAAATGAATAAATAAATCTAACATTTTGTTATATTTTATACTGTGAATAAATGAACCAAATATTGTTTTAAAATCTATTTATAACCAAATGTGAGAAATTTTGTCATAAGGGACTAAAAGTATCAATTTGGCCAAACTTACCCTAAGTAGTTTTTACTAGTCATGAATTTGGAATAATTAGAAGATATTATGAAGGAATTGATGTGGAGTTTAAATTAGGTCGAATAATTCATTGAATTAATATTAAGGACCTAAATTGTAAAGAAATTAGTGAAAGGGGCCATTTGTGTCAATTTGGGAAACTAAAGGTTAGTGTTGACCTAGAGAATGATTCAAGTGAAAAGAAATAATTATATTTGGGATATTTGTATGAATATGGAGACTTATAATGAGAATAATAGACTTTTGGGGTGTTGGGTGAAGAAAGACGAAACTTGAGGGACCTATGTTGCAACTCTTGAAAGATGACTTGTTTTTTATGGGGTTTCCCCCATTTTCAGCCATTTCACATTTTTGAGAGAGAGGAGGAGAGGATATGATGATTTTTCTTGGAGTTCTTGAGAGATTTGAGCTTGGATTTGATGATTCTTGCAAGCCTTGAAGTTTCCTAGCAATCTAAGGTATAAACCCTTCATCTTCTAGCTTTGGATTCGAGTTAGGCTTTAGGGTTTGGACCCAATCCGAGTTTTATGATGGGAGGAGGTTTTTCCTATGATTCCCAATGTTTGTTTGATGTTTCTAAATTATTGGGATCTACATTCAATCCATGGATGACCTAGAACCAATCATTAGATTCAAATGGGTGTTATGAACCCTAGAAATTGGGACCTGTTGAATAGTTGAAGAATCTAGAAATTGATGGATAAATATGATAGTTTTGGATGAGGGGATTCATTTCTAATGATTCCCTAAGGATTCCAACCCTTGATTTTCAATCTTAAACCTTAAATCACTAGAAAATGGGAATTTAGGGTTAGAAATGGGTTTTATTCATGTAGATGATGATTGAACATTTTGTTTAAATAAGATGAATGGATTATTTGCATCAATGTAATGGTGGAGTAAGGATCATTTCCTAATGATTCCATGGAATGGAGGAAGGAATCTCCATTTGTAATCATCAATTGATGGAATGGAATTGGGTATTCCATGTTTGGAGGCTTTGGAGTAATGTTTAGATCACAGGTTGAATTGATTTATTTGGATGATATTGGGTGGTTTAAATGAGTATGATTATGGTTAAATTGAAGTTTAATCATGTCCTTTTGATGTCCATAAGTTTGGGAAAGTGTTAGAGCTTGATTCGGGTCAAAAAGGGGTGAAAATGACAAAAAAATCGGAGCTACAGCAGGCTGTACACGACCCGTGCAGAATCCACACGACCCGTGTGAAGATTTTTGGACTTACTGGTCAATCCTACATGACCCGTGTCAGATCTACACGACCTGTGTAGCTGGGTCTGGCCAGAAATCTGCAGTTTTTGGGTTTTGAGGTTTATGGTTTGGGCTTTGGGTCCTTGTTTTGATGCCAAACTTTGGGGATGTTTTAAATAAGATTTTCCTTATATTAGGGAGCTAAGGACTTTATTTTGGTTGGTGGATGATAGTTCCTTCTTAGTTCTAAAGAAGTAATTATAGTGCGACTTTTAGATGAATCGAGTATGATACCTTCCATTCTTGTCTTGTAGGAAGGAGGTATATTGTTATGACTTAGAGGTGAGACTAAGGACTTGAGCTAGCACTCAACTAAGAGGATTTGATGTATGATATGATTTCTAGGAGTGCCTCCAAATGCATCAAACGTCGTGTGGAGTTAGTGTTGACTCGTGAGTTGACCTTGGGTGAGTTTACCGAGAGTACACATCCTTTCCACTACCTTTTTGTGTGTGTTATCAATTAATTTTAATGCATGTTATTATGTGCAATGTGTTATATGATTACCACTTGTGCATTGCATGAAAATGAGTTTCTAAAGATGTTTTCAAATAAAGATTATGATGATGTTTTGAAAGATGTTTTGAGCATCGTATTTGTGCATTGCATTGCATTGCATATAGGATGGGATTGACCGAGTGAACCTTATGATGACCTTAATGATGTTTAATGATGTTTAGCTGAGATAGCCACCTTTACGATGTTATACCCATGTAGAGGGCCTTTTGGGCTGGATAGCCACCCTCAATGATGTCTTGGGATTGTTTCCGACCATAGGAAACCGCATGAGGGAGTTGCTAACCCTCATGGGGCTAGTGTGATGGCCACTAGTCCTAGTTCTACCTATACGGGGATCGAGTGATATGCTTTGTGTGTGTTATTTGTGAACTTAGGTAGGTGCCATTGTGGTGAGTTGGACTTTTATGAGATGGACGTGGGTTGGGATAGTTGCATCATGCATTGCATTGCATTCCATAACTATCCATTTTTGAGTAAACCTTTATGACGTACTAATGTTTTATGCAACTTTTGATATGACGAGTTAAACAACTTTTGAAGTGTGTGTTAAAACTATTTTTGGAGGTTTGTCCCGAGTGTGGTAGTTAACTGCCCACTTTGAATGGGTTAACCTCGGGTAAACTCACTAGGCATTTCATTTGCCTAGCTTATTTTGATGTGTACTCAGGTTGAGGAGTTTAGAGGACTTTAGAGGAGCTAGATGTCTTAGAAGGCCACAGGTTGTGTGGTTACATTTTAAACTGTGTAATGGTATCTGAGTTGTGACAACCTCACTACCTTATGAACCAAGATGTTTTGTCAAAAGTGGGACCAAATGGTTTTTCCGCAACTTAAACTTTGAATTATTTTCTCTTTAAATCCCATGTGATTTAAAACGGTGTTGAACGAAAAATGTCTTATTTCGAAGATATTGAAATTAAAGTTTTCACTTAAGGATGATTTTTGAACAATGATGATAAACCATGAGTTAAATTTGTGTTCTTATGAAAATCCTTAAGCGAGGGTGTTTCAACAACAGTTCAATCGTACTGAAAGTAGAAATTGAATTGCTGAAAGTGAAAGTCGAGTCGCGTAGAATTTTGAAATTGAACATTTATAATGTTTTGTAAACAATTTATTTGTGTTCGTATTATGGACTTATGGTTGTATTATTTTCAAAGTTGAACAATCATTGGAGTTTTTAAGTTTTATGTAATTTTATTTAAAGGATTATTTGATTTTAAAGGTTATTTTTGGAAATTTAAATTAGTTAATCCATGTTCAACCCCTTTAATAAACATGTTGGGTTGAGAAAATAATAAACATGTCAACCCATTTAGAAAATAGGTTGGGTCGGGTTAGGAATTCTCAACCATTTTTACTTAAATAGGTTGGGTTGGGTTGAGACTTTCAACCCGTTTAATTACACAGGTCAACCCGAAAACGACCCAACAAAACCTATTGCCACCCATATAGCCTCCGGAAGTCACAGCTCGGCTTTACTTCACGCCTCCAAACTTTTCCATATGTAAACTTTTTTCATATTTCTTTTCCTCCATCTCGACTCTTCCATCTCTTTGGTTTTTTTTTTAAATTGATAATGTTATATTAGGGTTTATGTGAAAGGTGGGGGGAGTTTAGGCAGATCTATAGAAGACCTGTAAGATAGGGATGGAGAGACACAATGTAAAACGAAAGGGGTGTTATATCGGTGAACATAATAGAAGGCCTTCAAGGATACTTATGAATAGGAGATAATAAATAAGAACTTCAAGAATAAATAAGAACATAAGAGATAATAGATATTAACATGAAGAACAAGAGAGATAGATAAAAAAATTTATTGAAGAAAGAACTCAATACTTTGGTGTCTTACAAATGAAAGGAGAGCCTCCTTTTATAGTTGAAGGAAGGGCTTTACTTTCAATATCAGCCACACCTTTTTGGAAATAAAATAATACAACTTGTCATCCCTAGTTGATCTAATGACATACATATGACATTATCAATGACAAGACTTGAAATAATCTATAATTAAACATTATTAAACAAAGCGTAGATTTTATTGAAACAGTATTTACTTCCAGCGGGAGTCCTCATGGGAAGGTCATCTTCATATGGATCATCATATTCATATTCATATGTATCATAATGTACAGTATAATCATCATCTGATTTTTCGTTTGGATCATCTATGTGATCAAAGTCAGAATCATCAGACCCATCCATTCGTTCTTCAGAAGTATCCACATGTGTAGTCAGATTAGTTAGCCTCCATGCATCAAGAGCTTTTATCTAATTTGAGAGTCCGGGTTATTAGAAGACCATGCCACCTCCCCATTCATGATAAAAGAAGGAACTGTATCTGGATCAATTTGGTTAGCGTGGGCTAAGGAACTCCGCATTCTGATGTACAATTCTTTGTTTGATATGATACAAAAATCATTTGATGGATTAACGTTACACCATTCATGGATAAAATACGGAGGAGAGCGGTAGACAATTGGTTGTAGCTGACCAACTATAGAGGTTGTGAGGTAGGTTATGGGTCGTCGAAACATGATCACGACATAAGTTTTTTGACAGTGATTCAAACATCTTGTCCATTGATGAGCAGGGAGGAACCACTTAAGAAAAGTAAATATGTTTATTGTTGGTGCATCACATTTGTTGAACTCGCAGTGGAAGATATAGGAAAGAAGTTTTACTGTGTTGAAGGATATGGCGATAGTAAACTTCTCAAAAAGATACCAAAAGAAAACAAGGGCTTCCTTTGGGAGTTGGAACAAGTCATGTATATGGAAAACATATAAGAAAGGGTAAGTAGGATGGATTCTGAGCCCTTTCATAAAGAAACCATGATGATGAATAAGTATGGCTAGGGCTGTATACGAACCGAACAAACACGAACGAAGGCATGATCATGTTCGTTCGTTTAAGTTTAACCGAACAAATGAACGAACACGAACGCATAAACGAACGAATTTCCTTGTTTATGTTCGTTCGTTAAAATATTCCTTTGTTCATGTTCATTTATGTTCGTTCATTAAGGTTCTAAACGAACATAAAGCAACCTAAATAAGATAACCAATTTAGGCCAAATAACTATTTTACTCAAACTTTATGTTTCTTTTCCAACTATTACTATATATATATATATATATATATATATATATATATATATATATATATATATATATATATATATATATATATATATATATATATATATATACGAACATAAAAGAACGTTCATGAACGTAAATGAATGAACAAGCAATCTTGTTCATGTTCGTTCATTTACTAAATAAACGAACATAAACGAAGCACGAACGGTTCGCTGAACGTTCAGTTCGTGTACAGCCCTAAGTATGGCAGGGAAGGTTACATAATTGATGGGATCATTCTGTGAGAGTATAATCTGTAATTAACTCACTGACATCTTCTGGTAGTTGAGGCAATGGGACTAGTATTTGGGTTGGTGGTTCTTGAGTGTTGGAATAAGCGGACCCATGATCAGAAGCATTGGTAATTGGAAAAACCATTATGATAATGTGGGATGTAGCTTTAGATGGTAACGAGTCCTTGTATTTATACACTTTTGGTGTGGAAAGGAAATCTGCAAGGAGATTGTCTGCCCCTTTAATGTGTCTGACTGTGAATTTCCATTGGGAGAACCAATTTGCCCATCTTAAAAGTTGAGCCTCAGCAAGCATCTTTGTTTTTAAATTGGAGCATACGGGGAAATGATGACATGTCCATTTCAATTTGAATTTCATATCCAATTAGATGGAATTGGATTTCTCTATTCCTCTTTTGACTGCCAGTATTTCTTTAAACGTGGAATGGAAGTGTTGTTCCGATGGTTTAAATGTGCCACTTTTGTATCCACAAATGATTTGCCACCTTTTGGATTTTCAACCAGTAACACTGCTGCCTAATAGTCATCACTCGCATTAGTGTGTAAGATTCTTTTGTCTATGACAACAGGAATATTTAAAGGTGACATCACATCAACTAGCTTTTTGATATTCCTGGCAGCTTCAGTTTGACTTGTTGTCTAAGTGGGGGGGATTCTTTTTCAACAAACGGAACAGCCAAACAATCTGAGATGACAACCTGGGCAAAAAGTCTGCCATGTAATTCACTTTGCCAAGATATTATTGTATTTCTTTTTGTGAATAAAGCTCATATGGGAATCTATGAAGTTTATGGGAGATGTGGGGCTGTGGCTGGTACTCACCGTCTTAAATCTTCATGCCAAGGAAATCAATAGAAGTGACTCCAATTTCCATCTCCTTTTCAGAAAGCATAATTCTAAAATGTTTGACCAATGAATGAAATTATGAAAGCAGTTCTATGTGAGATTTTTCATCTGAGGAAAAAGGAGAATATCATCGATATAAACCAATGTATTAGCAAAAATAGGCTCAAAAATCCGAATCATTGCTTTTTGGAAAACAGAGGGAGCATTTTTCAAACCAAAAGGCATGTCTTTCTATTGGTAATGTTGATATGGATGCAAAAAGCTGTTTTTGGCTTATCTTCAGGAATAATTCCTAATTGCCAAAATCCTGATTAGAGATCAAACTTGGACATAATTTTAGCATCATCCAAAAATTAGAACAAATACTTCTTTTGTGGAAGTGGAAATTTATCATCGACTAAAAAATGGTTTAGAGGCTGATAATTAATAACCAATCTTAGTTTACCACTTGCTTGTTTATTGCGTTTGTTAACATAGAAAGCTTCGCATGCCCATGGAGATGTAGTTTGCTCAATGATACATTGGTCGACTAATTCAGTGCATTCTTGAATAACTAGCTCATAGTGGTCAAGATTTATTCCAAGGTGGCTGGCTTTTGTAAGATTCACATCTTTATTTTGTTTGAACGGCAAGGAGACATAGAAATAGGGGTTTAACCAAAGTGGGGATGAGTGTTTTGCGAGGAAATCGGTGTGAGACAAAGCACATGATGACTGTATGATTTGTTGTTTTAGGTTTTCCATGGATAGGGGTGTAGCCATGCCAATGCGCGGGATAGAACTCCATGGAGTAAAAAAGCTTTTGTAACGGACACCCATAACCCAAAATGCCATGTTTGGTAGCTTGAGCAAGAGATCAAAACCGACAAGGAGATCTTTTGCAGGAAGGGTTGACCCTAAAAACTGATGTCGTATAACACATTTTGGAAAAAACATAACGTGTATAGGGGCACTGATTTTATTGATTTCAAAAGTTTCGCAATTGGCAGCCAAAAACTGTTGATAATGGGGTCTCAAATAACTTTCTGGCAGAAACTTAGGGTCAAGAATTGAGACTGCAGAACCAGTACCGTAGAAAGCGACAACAGGTGTTGGTTTTGCATAGGCACTAGTTAAAATGTGAATTTTGGCTATGGGGACAGGTACTTGTTATTTTATTCGGACATGGAGGACATATGGAATATGCTTGGTAGTAATATGACTTGGGAAAAGTTTGGGGTTTGGGTTAATTTTGACACATGGTCTGGTTGGGTAGGAAGAAGTGGGCTTATCATAAAAGAATGGAATATTGGAGAGTTCGATTCTTCATCATCGTCTGACGAGCAGTCATGATAAGCAAAAGAGCAAATTGAGTCATCATTTGGTTCATCGTCCAGGGAGTAAAGAGACTCCAGATATGTGACATTTTTGAACTCCAAATATTTTTTAGCTTCACTTGAGAGAGATTCGGGAAAAGAGTTTAGGAAGACTCCTTTGAGGTTAACCAAAGGAATATATGATGTTAACCTCAAAGGAGTCTTCCTAAACTCTTATCCCGAGTCTCTCTCAAGTGAAGCTCAAAAATATTTAGAGTTAAAAAATGTCATAGTGGCACAAACCTCCCTTGGTGAACTATATCAATTAATCCTAAATGCGCAGTCAAAACTTTGCAACCAGCAAAATTTTTTGGCTCAGTATGCAAAGGCTGGAAAACATCTTGGATCGGCATGTGATGATAGGCACCTAAAGATCAAATGCAAAGATAAAGCATCTTGTGACTGCTCTTTTACAAAGCGGAGGTCCCATTTCAAAAAATTCTCAAATTATGATGCCTTAAATCCAAATACCAAGTTTTCTCAAAATACTTCCCAATATCAGAAGAAATGGAAGTATATTAAGAAAAAGCCATTTCAAGGTCGCACCTCTGACAGATGTTTTATCTGCCACAAGAAAGAAATCAATTAGGTTTGGTTAGGTTAGGGTTGGTGTTTTCAAAAATCAATTAGGTTAGGTTTTGTTTTCTAAAGTCTATGGTTTCTGAAACCTGATGTGCATATGGTAAAAAATCTGATTTTTGTAGTTATTTGAAATCTGATTTCACCATGTTTTCTGAAATCTAATTTGTGTTTGGTTTTTTGAAATCTGATGTTTATGGTTCTTGATCAATATGTCTTTTTTTTCTCAATACCCTCAAGTCAAATTGTCGCTTGAAAACTACCATGTACGAGGTGATGATGATGAGGACGAGATTCAAGCATACGGTAGTGCAGGCGACCCGAAATATATAACTCATTTATGAGATCAAATTGTTGACCAGTCAATGCAAAATGTGGAATGAATGTTTACAAAAAAATTGTTATGATAGTTGTATGCTTTAAATTTCAGTTTTATAAAACTATAAATTAATAAAGCAGTCTTTTAGGTTAAAAAAAATCAGGTTTTTATATAGCATGCACATCTTAAAAAACAAACAGTATTTTTTTATAGACTGCAAACTTCTAGTCCATATCTTATTATGCAAATATGAAATAAAAAAAACTACAAATATTTTAACTCTAAACAGCAAACATAACATATGATATGGATATGACAAAAATTTAATGAACGAGCTTAAATTGAGAAAGAAAACATTGTTCACACTCTTATACAACGTAATGTCATCGTTTGGAAATTAAGGCATACCAACTTTGGTGGTCACGTCTCATCTATTGTTTCTTAGATGTTTCCACCATTAACTTTGGGGTTTAATTGTGGATGACTAAAAAAAGTCAAAATAAGATATTATTTTGGGTGAAAAGTTTGAGATACTAAGGCTGGAGGGAGTGGCCTCGCCAAACCCTCGCCAAACTCTCGCTGAAGCCTCGCCAAACTCTCGCCAAAACTCTCGCTGAAGCCTCGCCAAACCACACCGCCACCCTCGCCTTCGCCTTCGCCGATGGATTCCTCGCCAATATATCGACGAACTCGCCAAACCAGCTGTTTAGCGAGGGGGATGGCTCGCTGACCACTCCCCCCAGCCTAAATGACAAATGGACCCACAAAGACGGTCTCATGTGTATGTGATTTATATTAACATAATTTTAGTGTCTTATCAATTAAAGTATCGAACGGCCTAATTATTTATAGACCGACTTTTTTTTTTTTTGGAACATGGCAATTTAGTCTCATCTAAGGATACTTAGCTCCGCAATCTAGGACGGTTGACAATTACCTATGGTGCAACAGTTTTTCCCCTTCACCTGTGTCTCACCTCTAGGGAAAATCCCTACATGGGCGTTAGTCGGAGTCGAACTCCAGACCTCCACCCACACGGATATATAACCCAGGTGCATCAACCTAGCTAGGCTAGGCATCACTTGCTTATAGACTGACTATTGATTGCTAATTTGTTATAGCTGAGAAATTTATAATATATTTCTAAAACCGAATGAAATTCATCCAAAAGTAAATGAAAAAAAGAGAGAAACAAGAGGCTCTGAATAAAGATTTAGAGATATTCAGAACACAATCTTGCCGTTCACCTTTGCTGCCAACACCATGCCATCATCATGGGCGGTTTTATCCAACGGCAAAGCGTGCCAGCTGGGATGCCGCCGAAATTATTGTCACACTTGGCTTAACCTAAGTTAAAAAGTAATTCGAAAACAAAGATCTTAATTTACTAAAATAGTGAGATCAGCTATAAGTCTGAATTATAAACATAATCCCAAAACAACACTTATCCGAAAACATACGCCAATGATACCAAACTTTCAACATTTCAGTGGAATTCAATACCAAACATTTGTTGCTTATTAAAAGCAAAACACAATTAACCTAATAATTTCACGAGTAAACACTTGTCCCTCTTGCTTTATCAAACTTTCCATATGCGTATTTCCTTCTTTTCACTCATAAATTTGATTACAATTCCTAACTAAGCCCGTGACATAATATAATTCATTTAAATTCTAAATCTTTTAATTGTTATTTGTTTAATTCTAAATCTTTCAAATTCTAAGTTGAAAGGCGAAAAACTTTTGGAGGTCAAACTGGTAATTTCACGCAGGATAAGAATACTCCAGTATCTGAAGTGTGGAGTGTGGACGCATATAAATTACAAGGACCGCTCTTTGTCGAATCCCATTGATTCCCAACGGAGAGAGAGAGAGAGAGAGAGAGAAGAAAAACCCTTCCTCCGGCCGTCGTAAAGTCTCTCTCGTAAGTAGGTGATTCCAATTTTTTAATAGCATCTCGTTTAGATCGACCACAAGTTTCTTTTTCTTTGTTTAACTAAAGATCGAATTTTACATATTGATATTTTCTTTCTGCAGTAACATACATCAATGGCGTCAGATCCGAAAAATTTTGTATTCGATGATGTTATCAAACACAACAAAACCAAGGACTGCTGGCTTGTAATCGATGGAAAGGTCAGATCCTTTCTGATTCGAATTTGACTTTGCTGATTTATACCTGCTTTTCGATTTTATCAATTTTTTTGTACTTCTAGCCGATTGTGCATTGGTAGCTTGATACGATCTGATCTCTGTTGCATGTCCTTCGATTGTACCGTCAGTTTGGTTTTTATAGTTACTTTCTGTGATTTGACTCTGGGTTGAATCTAGGTGCGATATGAGGTTATAATTAAGGACTCACTGATCGGTGTCCCAATTGCTCGATTTCACAGTTTTTATCAACAAATTACATCTAAACATATGTATCTTCTTCGTTTCCCTTGCTTCTATTGGTGATTAAGTTTTATAGAACCTAAACTGCACCAGGTCTATGATGTAACCCCGTTTATGGAAGATCACCCCGGAGGCGATGAAGTTCTGCTAGCAGCTACTGGTAAGTTTGAAATACTACTCTCAACTTCCAGACCAATGTAAACAAATGTAAGCCATTGATGCATGCTTGAAATGATTTTAGGGAAAGATGCAACGGACGATTTTGAGGATGTGGGGCACAGTGATGATGCTAGAAGCATGATGCACAAATATTACATTGGCGAGATAGACAGGGCAACTGTTCCTAAGAAGCGTGCTTATGTTAAACCCGCTGACAGCAACTACAATCATGACAAGACCTCGGAGTTCATTATTAAGATATTGCAGTTTATTGTGCCTCTTGTGATTCTGGGTTTGGCTTTTGCTGTCAGATCTTACACGAAAGAGAAGTCTGCTTGATAGCTTTGGTTCTCTATTGTTATTGGAGGTTTAGATGGTGTGTTGTGTTGGTTTGAAGTTATGGAGATTATTTATGTCTTATGACTCTGGATATACCATATTAAAACATGGTGAGTTTGGTGTCTTTGTTTTATTAGTCTCGTTTTTTAGTGATTCGATCTAGTGATACACATAGCTAGCACAATAAGGCCGGCTTTCAAATTTTCGGAGGAATTGATAATCAATGTGTTTTGTTCTTACTTGAAAAAACAAAAATAGGTTCTTAACAATGTGAATAGCAGCTTGGTTAATCCAATGTAGAGGGGTGGGAAGCTGGGAGTTACATTAGGGTCCTCTAATTTGTGCAAAAAGTTTGGACCAAGGATGGGATCATACTTATGATACTTTTATGTTTTATAAGATCGTGCTGGTAAGATTTTAAGGTCCTCTATCAAAATAAACTAATCTCCACATTTGCTCGTGATGTATTGTTTGTGTAGTTGCCATTATAACTTGATCTAATTAAGAGATCCGTATAGAATCAATTTTAACTACTTAAGTAGGAACCATGATTCTCTAAAGCCATATAAGATTAATGTGATGTTCTATGAGACTTCTTAATATGTAATGCTTGATTTCAAGTGAAATGGACGATTTTTAAGACTTAGTTTCAAACCGAGCGGATTGTTTATTTAGTCTATTCATATTATTTTTAAGCGAACAATGATACGATTTCTTAAGATTTAGAAAACTAAAGATTTTACCATATAATAAAGACCAAAAAGATGAGATACATCGGGATAAAATCTTATGATCATAATTGGGATGTAAGTATAAATTTTGCTTTAGAATCAATGTAATTGCTCGTAGAGACACTAGCGATCAACTATTTTAATAGGTAGGGTGAAAATTACCAAAAAATCTGGTAAAGTCAAAATGCTGACTTTTCTATTTCAATTTAGAGAAGAAAAATCCAAAATTACTACGATCAACAAGAGAAGTGTTCGATCACATGCTATAACTGTCGTTTTATAAACCGAAGCCGTGAAGTTACCTCAATAAATTTAAAAACATTGGAATACTAAATTTGATGCAAAAATGTGTCGGGATACCAATTTAAAGAATGAATATCTAGGATCTAACGAGTCAGAAAGTATTCTAATAATATATTTGATTCCCAAAGTTTCAAAATTCATGTAACCTACTAATTCACTAGTTTTCGAGCTTTTTAAAACATTTGATTTTGCAAAACTCAACTATATTCAACTAAATTCACAAAATCTACATAATCTAACAAAATCACATGAATTTATAAATTTAACAAAATCACAAACAGTTTATTTAAAAAATCAACAAAAAAAAAAAAAGGCTACTGACAACATAATTATTTAATTAGTAAATTACAGTCGTATACTATACTGCATGTGCTTTAGACGGCATCAAGTCGTTAGATTGCCTCACCCCCACCTAACCACATTAAGTCTCTGATTTCGCTAGACCGTAGGAAGTTGTTGTTTGAGTATTTGGGCCATTGACCAAGAAAAGCTTTGAAGGCTTCAACAACAATAAGGTTTTTAATAATATTTTCATTACAGTCAACGCCACTTTTTTGAGTTCCTAAAATATATCTTTGCATCTTTCAAGTTCAACTTGCAACTTAATGGCTTCTTCGTTGCAAGTTATTTATATAACTCCCATAAACTATTAGCAGTAAGAGCGAGGGTTTTTGACCTAATAGACCAACAAACTATGTTAAAATATTTTAAAGATCCCTTAAATAATTTTCACTCGTTTGAAGTCATTAAATTGAAAAATGAACTGCTATTTTAGTCATTGATAGAATATAAAACCGGTTACCCGGTTAAAAGTTTTATTTTTCTATTAAATGGAATTTTGTTAAATCCACGTAAGTGGACACGTCAAATGGAACTCGATGAGTCGACACGGAGGATGAATCGGATTTGGGTATAATAAAGTCGTATTCGAAGACTTTAAGGGTTTATTGAAAAGCGGGACAAACGATCGATCCAAACTCTTTCAAAGCTTAGGACATTTCGACAATGGCGATCAATCGTTACTCCCTCGACATTGTCGAGAATAATCGACCATACCCCAAGTGTGGGATCATGTTGGTCATCATGTGTGTCTTGAGGACACATTTTACTCAGGAACTCATCATCACCTGTCTTGTTCATCTTAGGAATGTCTTCAGGACCAATTAAATCGTCCAAATCATGAAAATTGGGAAACTCTTCTTCTACAATCTGTTCTTCATCAACAACTTCATCCTCTTTACCTTCGTCTTGTATTACTTCATCTTCTCCTTCGCTACTTCTCAAAAGATTCATATCATCATCAAACCATTCTTCTAACCCTGACCCAATATGGTCCATATACATAGATATTTCAAGGTTACCAGGAGACTCAAATGCTTCAGTAGCTTCATCTAAAAATTGGGCATAGTCGAGATCATTGTGTATGCTCTTATACCAGTCGATAAAGGTTGATTTAGGATACAATAATAAAGCTTCTCACATGGTGATCCAGTAAAACGTTCCAGCCAAGTTCCACACGCGTGAACATTCATAGCAGCAAAATCAAAGTTCGTAAACAAATACGTTTCACCATCGGCATAAGAACATGGATGTCGGATAAACGTACCATTGTAGTGCAATCGAACTTTGAAATAGACGGGATCGGGCAGATTATTAGCTATGCACTTACAATTATCCAGATGATCCTCCTTCAAACTTCAGAAATCCTGTTCGTCACTCTATTCGTCTACAAAAACCCTAATCACCACTATGCTCTTATGGAATAGCACTTCATCTCCTAACCAGATGATCATCGCTTTTATTCAAGATTTAACACACGTGGACTTAATTTTAGTCTTTATGAAAGTATTGTAATTCCACATCACCTTTTAGACCGACTGAATCAGTGGCCTGTCCAAAAAGGACTAAATGGAAACGATATTATTCTGTTTAGTGGCTTGAAACGACCAAAATTCAGTTAGAGGACCTTTTAAAATAATTTGGAATAGTTTGTTGGGTCATTATGTCAATAACCCTAAGATTAACAGGACTGGGCGGTGTCCACGCTGGAGGCCATCACCGCACGGGAACACCGCCCCACCTGGGGTGTGACCTGCGGTGAAGGACCTCGCAAGGGGTGGAGACGTCGCATGGTGTCTATGCTTCAATTTACAACTTTGCCCCTGGAGTTTGGAAGAATTTAAAAAAAACACCCCCAACGTGTCTTTAGTCTCAACGGTCAAAAACCCAAAAAAAAAAATTAACATTTTACAACTATATATACACATGTTCACACACAAAAAACTGCACATCTCTTTACATATTCACACACAAAAATCTACATCCATTTCTCTCTAAAAAAATGGCTGCCGTCGGTAACGGAAATAATCGTAGGGTATGGACTCAACCTCACGAAGCCGCTTTGGCAACCGCGTGGCTCAACGTCAACGACAACGAATACCGTCCATTCTGGGAACTTGTGAAAGAATCGTTTGACACTATATTAGGCGTAGTTGATTATGCGAGTAGGGATCACCTTTCTTTCAAATGGAGGAATATGTCACGAACAATAACTAAATTTCAAAAAAATTACTTAAACATATGGGCAAACCGCCAACCCGGTGCAACTGACGAAGAGATCCTTCAGCAAGCCCTAGCACAGTATCGGACGACATACAGCACAGACTTCACGCACCTCGCTGCGTGGAATGTTGTGAAAAATTCACCTAGATATCGTGCAATTTAATTGTCGTTTTAGGTTATTAAAATTTCCCGTTTGTAGGATTTTAATTATCGTGTACGTTTTTTATTTTGCAATGTTATGTTTTTAATTAAATGTTAGTTGGTTAATTTAATTTTTTTGGTGGTGAAATTATATTATTTATTTATTTAAAATAAAAAAATGAGGGGTTGGTGATGAGTTACCATTTCCTAGGTTTGAAGAGATGAAGGGAAGGTGAGGTGGAGCCTACGTGGCACCCCAACCCCTTAGGCTGAAGGGTGTGCTAGCCGGAGAGAACGCGACCAGCCGGAGAGAGAAAGAGATTAGCCAATGAGAAGGGACCAAGTGGAAGAGAAGGCATTCTTGGAACGTCTTCAGTAGCACGCGTGAGGACGTGTGAGAAGGAGCACGCAGGAGAACGCAAGAGGGGGGCGGTGTTTGGCCGCGTTCTAGGCGCCATCTCAACAAGGACGCGGGTGTGCGTTCGGCACACCCTTCAGCCTTAGGGTGAGGGGTTACAGCTCCTCTTAATCTAAAAGCTATAAGTTCTTTAGACATGGCTTCTTGCCATTCAGCCAAACCAGTTGCCTTCTCATAGAAGAGCTTTCATGTGTTGCTATTAAAACATTCACAAATTGTTTGACTTTGGGTGGCAAGTTCAGAATGAGAGGTTATGATATTTGGATAGAAAATTTCATTATTGATGTTGGTACAGAGTAGGATGGGCTGAAGATTTTGAAATACAACATAAGCTTAGAAAATTCTTGTTAGAACTAGCAAAGCATTACGTCGAGCACCTAGCAGGCATCTAGCCTTAGAGCTTTGAAGCTGCATCCTTGTCCAAAAACCATGTCAGCTCGCCTTCCGGTGAAACCATTTGCACAGGCAAAACCTCGGAATCTTGACCATTTCCTAGGGACACATGAACTGGATGTGCTTTACCAGCCCCAGCTACCACAAGTGCAATATTTGCAGACGAGTTAATTACCGGGAAAGTGAAAGTAATTCTTTCTGGGGGTGGTTTTGGTGATTCCTTAATGAAGGTAACCCACTTGTTCTTCTCTTGAAGTAAAGGATGTCCAGGAAATAAAGATGCCACGTGTCCATCTGGACCCATACCCAATAGCATAACATCAAACTTCGGAATCCCTGTTTCAGATGTGCTGATTATCCCGTTGTGAACCAGATGCTTGATACAGGTCTCGTAGTCATCTGCTGCAGCCTCTGCTGATAAGGCATCGTTAATGGCGTAAATATTTCCAGGAGGAATCGGCACCTGGCAAACAAAAATTGAACTATTTTATATAAGAGAATGCTTTCGCTTTTTGTATACAAAATGTAAACTTTGACGAATATACCTTGGAGAGAAAACCATTAAAGGCAAGAAGGTAATTGCTATCTGGATGATCTTTGGGAACCACTCTTTCATCCACCCAGAACATATGCCATTTCGACCAATCAATCGAATCGATATAAGGTGCTTCCACTAGTTTCCTTTAAATTCAACATCAAAAGACGCATCATATATCAGTCCCCAATTTCAGAAAGAAAAAATGCATCTCTTTTACATTTACCTGAGTGATTTGATCAAAGATCCCCCAGACACAACCACTGTGAAGGAACCCTTCTGTTTGATGAAATTTTCCGACAAATCGGCAGTGTATTTTGCCAGAGCTACCGATAGAGCTTCTTCAGAATCAAATACCTGTACTTTCTTCTCAGTTGCCATGTTCGCAGACGTTGACGCTTTTGTCTTTAAACAGCTGAATTTTTGCGGATTGTGGGTGGCGGCGATTGCCGAGATGCTGTTATTTGGTTGAGTAGAAGAGAGGAGAGAACTAGCACCGAAGGATCGATTGGACACCGGAATCCACGACGGCGGAGATCGTGAGGGCAGGGGAATAGGAGGAGTGCGTGTGCGCAGCGGAGCAGAAAGAGTTCGCGATGAAGATGCCATATGATGTTCACCCTTTTGTTGACTTCAACAGGGATCGATCCACCGGCGTTAAACCTAAAACTTTTCACGTGTCTGTCTGATAACTTTGCTTGGTCGGCCCAGTACGCAATCGTGGCCTAAGCGAGTGAGCTTAGGATTCTCCACCGTTGATCATGTAGAATCTTTTTTACAGAAAATACGAGTCTAACTTTACAACAGTTTTTAGTTTTTAAGAAGAAAATTGTTTTTTTTAAAGAAATTTTTGTTTTTTATTTTAAATAAAAAAAGTTTTACCTAAAAGCTGTTTCAAGTAGTTTTAAAAATTTAATTTTTATATTATTTTAAATCTTAAAAGCTAACAACTTTTTGGATGACAAATCTATACAATTAGGCTATGTTTGACAGACTAACTGAAAAACTAACTGATAGCTGAAAAAATAGCGGATAGTTAGAAAACTAAAGACTAACTGAAAAATAGCTGATAATAAATTATGTTTGGTAAAAGTTAACTGATAAAACTAGCTGAAAATCATAAAATGACATAAAAGGTCATGCACAAAATTAATCGAATATTACAAAAAAACATAATACATTAAATTAAATTAAAATAAATATTAAATAAAAGTTTTCTGATTTTAATTTAAATATCTTGCATCCCATATCATATTCGCAATACTATCACGAAGTTCTCACATCTCGTGACGTGACTCTCGAATGTTCGAATGACTAGATATTGAATGATTGTTTTGTTCTTTTGAAGGTATGCTGCTAGTTCTAGAAAATCGACCTAATTTATAGAAACCGACGATGGAGTGAATGCTTTGCGGTTTGGAGGGAGTTGGCGCTTATCTTCTAGTAGTCAGATTTGGAGGAAAACGGAAATCAAATTTGTAGATAAATTGTTTATCAGTACGCGTATTACGTAGTATATTGAAGGGTAAATTTGAAATATTTGAAAAAATTATTTTAAACGTTACTCGTAGTAGCATTTTAAAATGGTAGCTTATATGCTACTTATAAGCTAGTTTTTGCTCCGCCAAACATGTAAAGTGAAAAAAAAAAACTCGAAAAAAAAGCTAGCTTACAAGCTAGCCAAACATAACCTTAAAGGCGTTTATATAAATTCTTTGTTCTGGTAAACAAAATTGAATCAAGTAAAATGCTTTGTGTCTAAATAGGAGTTTGATTTTTTTTTTAATTGAGAAATATAGGTATATCTAATATTTTATGTAAGTCGGAATCCTATAGCTTTTATTTGTGCAGAGAGTGTTCGGAAAAAATAACAATAATTTTTTAAAATATATAAATATAAAATCTAAATGATTCTAAATCTAAAAGCTTCCAAAATCTAATTGAAATAGTTTTGTATTAGAGACTTCCAGTTTAAAATAAAGGATTTATGGCATATTTGGTAGCCCCACTTTTTAGAGCTTTTAAGAGCTTATAACTTACAACTTAAAAAAAAGTTTAAATTAAAGAAAAAAATACGTTACGTAGTGTAGGTTTAGAACTTTTATTTTAAATAGAAAACTCTTAATTCAAAAGACACTTCAAATAAGTTTTGGAAATTTTTTGTTTTTAAGAACTTTTAACTTTTAGTTTATATATAATTTACATTTTTAAAAGCTTACAGTTATTTTTTATTAAATACTTTTACACAAATAATGACTACAACTTTCAACTTTCATCTACCTAGTTTTTCATACATATCTTTAATATCATCTACTTCCAGACGAAACATTTTATTCAGCTTGAGTTTTTTTTAAGTAAAAGTTCTCGAAAGCTTGATGTCAAACATATCTTTGATACAAAAGTTATTTCAAGTAAAATTTAAAAGTTTTTAGAATATTGTAATTTAACAAATTATATTTTACATCCTAATCATATTTACATGTTAAACTACTATTATTTTTTGAGTAGTTAATACTCTTTATTAAATATATAAAATGAAAAAAAATGTTTCGTAGAAAATTACATTATTAATGTAAACCAATATTTATTTGGGAAATATAGCATGTTTATAAAAATGATAAATGAGAGAGGAAACTTTTATATAATACACTGTAATCAAATGATACATTTTTTAATTTAGAAAAAAAAAACCTTTTGAAATAGGTAATAGGTTGAATAGAGTTTTTTATAATGTTATTTTTGCTAGATAGAATTTTGATAATACTCGTTTGTTAGGCTGCACGGAGTGGGAGAAGGAAATGCCAGAGGCATCCTAGCTGACGATGAATGCCGGCGGCAAACTGCGGGCCACTACCGCGGCAAAGACTCGGTTGCAATCTCAAACGGCACCAGAATGCCGTTCTCTCCCTCCTTCTTCTCTCTCTTCTCTTACTCTTCTCTTCCTCTTCTCTTCTCTTATCTTGTTGCCGGCAACCACCCCCGATAATTTCTTTCTTTCTTCTCTCCTTCAAAAATCCAACCTTTAAGCTGATGTGGAGTGGTACCATAGCCTTAATAAGTTTTTAGTGTCCTAAAGCTGTTTACTATCAAGATCAACTCGGGATAGCATCTTTGGCAATGGTCTGGTTTGCAATTTTTCCAGCAAAACCATCCGGCATGTTTGTTGCCAATAAAACGGGACTTTTCCTGCCAAAAACTAACCTATATTTTTAGGGTTTTGGCTTTTGCACCTTTTGGTCTTTCTACAATTTATTGTCTCTCAAAACATAGACAAAGCATGCATTCTTTGTTTTATCTATTGACTTTGTCTGAAAATCAATATGGTAAGTCTTGAATTATCCCAAATTCGTGTATACTCATGCTTATGAGTCGGAATTACAGATTTCGGACATGATCCTAAAGATTCATTTAGTATTAGTATTGGCTATCCTTGTTTTCTAACTAATTGGTTTTTTTTTCTTTTAAGTTCACCAACCTTGAATGAAAAGTTAAGGGTGCGTTTGGTTGCGGAAAACTGTTTTCCGTTTTCCATTTTCATTTTCAGAAAAATGGAGTGGAGTTTTCATTTTCATTTTCAGTAGAAAACGCGTTTGGTTAATCTAATTGAGTTTTCGTTTTCCATTTTAGAAAATTAGAAAACGCGTTTGGATGTGTATTTTCTGTAACTTTTCATTTTCTATTTTTTACTTCACAATAATACAAAATAACACATATTTATGAACCTACCCCACCCTACCCCACCCCAATCCCACCACCCACCCTACCATAGGTTGGGGGTGGGTGGGGTAGGGGTAGGGGTGGGTGGTGGGTGGGTAGGTAGGTGAGGGTAGAGGTTAGGGTGGGGTGGGTGGGGTGGGTGGGTGAGGGTAGGGTGGGGTGGGGTGGATAAGGGTAGGCGGTTAGGGTGGGTTGGGTGGGGGTGGGTGGTGGGTGGGGTGGGTGGATGAGGGGGTAGGGATGGGGTGGGGTATGGTGGGGGTCGATGGTGGGTGGGTGAAGGTAGGGGTAGGCTGGTGGTGGGTGGGTAGTGGGTGATGGTAGGGGTTTGGGGTGGGGTGACTAGGTGGTGGGTGAAGGTGAGGGTGGGTGGTGGGTGGTGGGTAGGGTAGGTGGGTGAGGGTAGGGGTGGGTAGGGTAGGGTGGGGGTGGGTGGTGGGTTTGGGGTGGGGTAGGTTGGGGGGTGGGTGGGTAGTGGGTGGGTAGGGTGGGGTGAGTAGGTGGTTGGTGAGGGTAGGGGTGGGTGAGGGTAGAGGTAGGGTGGGGTGGGTGGGGTAGGTGGTGGGGTAAGGGTAGGGTGGATGGTGGGTGGGTGGGTAGGTGAGGGTAGGGGGTTTGGGTGGGGTAGGGTGGGGGTGGGTGGGTGGTGGGTGAGGGTAGGGGTGGGTGAGGGTAAGGTGAGGTAGGGTGGGGTAGGTAGTGGGTGGGGTGGGTAAGGGGTAGGCGGTTGGGATGGGTTGGGTGGTGGGTGAGGGTAGGGGTGAGGTGGGGTAGGGCTGGGGGTGGGTGGTGGGTGGGTGAGGGTAGTTGGGGTGGGGTAGGGCTGGGGGTGGGGTCGGTGGTGGGTGAGGGTAGGGGTTGGGGTGGGGTAGGTTAGGATGGGTGGGTGGGTTGGGTTGTGGGGTAGGGTAGGTGGGGTAGGGTAGGGTGAGTGGTAGGTGGGGTGGGGGGTAGTTGGGGTGGGGTAGGGCTGGGGGTGGGGTCGGTGGTGGGTGAGGTTAGGGGTTGGGGTGGGGTAGGTTAGGGTGGGTGGTGGGTGAGGTGGGTGGGGTGGGTTGGGTTGTGGGGTAGGGTAGGGTAGGGTGGGTGGTAGGTGGGGTGGGGGTGGTGGGTAGGGGTGGGGTGGGTGGTGTGTGAGGGTAGGGTGGGGATTGGGTAGGGTGGGGTAGGGGTGGGGTGTGGGGTGGGGTCGGAGGGGGTAGGGTAGGGTGGGTGAGATGGGTATGATATGTGTGTAGGGATTGTTTTTTGGAAAATTTTAAAAATAGAAAAGTTTGGAAAACAATAATTTTGAGTTTTCTAAGTTCTATGTAATTTTGGAAAACGGAAAATTTTCATTTTCTAGGAAAATTTTGGAAAATTTGATTAACCAAACGCGTTTTCCGACTTTTCATTTTTCTTGGAAAACAGAAAATTTTCCACAACCAAACGCATCCTAAATTTTGCAAGCATATATATAGTGGGGCGAATTTGGGGGTATCCATAAGCATGATGAACGGCCTTGGACAGGTGTTTGTGAGGCCGATTGAAAAGGTTGGAATCTCCGAATATACTGGTGAAGCTTACCAAGTTCAACCACTTAATATAAAACAACACCACAACCGCCATCACTCCACTGCCTTCTCTCTCCTGTTCCTACTGTCGTAAAGTGCCTGATTCCCTCCGGCAGACGGCAGTCCGCCGGAGAGACCCCACTTCCTTCTGTAGCTATGTAACTACGTCACCGCCATTACTTCCATTCTATGAGAACATCAGCCTCTGCCGTTGAGTATTATGGCCGAGAAAATATGTATGCATCTCCGTCGCCGTCGCCACACGAGTTATACGCAGAAGATACTTCTTTATATTATCTCCATTCAGTCCCAGTCACTGATTTTGCAACCCTTTCGGTTGTCGCCTTCCTTCTCTTCCTCTCTCTCCTCTCCTTCTTCTGCATCTTTCACATCCGTCTCAAATCCCGTTCTTCCCTCCACCTCCGGCGTTTTAACAAACTCTGGACCGTCCGCCTGCTTCTCGTCGTCTTGGTCACCTCTTGGGCCGTTACTCAGATCCCCCGCCTCCCCTTCATCCGAGAACCCTTAACCTTTTCAAAACAAGCCAACATATGTAAATTCCACGTCGTGCTTTCTCTGGGTTTTCTCGAACCGGGATTCCTTGTCACCTTGCTTTATCTGATCAACGTCTCCATCAAGCAACGAGACCCCTTCGAGAAATGGTCTGTGTTCTTGGTTATTGTAACGAGCCTACCAACGTTAATTCTACAAATAATGTTCTTGTTCTTTACGCCATTGAAGGAGCAACTGCCATGGGTTATGACCCGGACTTCATTGTTGTCTGTTGATGGATTCGGGAACAAAAGGATGATTTGCACCTACCCATGGATAAGCCTTTTCCTTTTTTGTGCGTTTGCTATCATGTACTCAATGGGCTTGTTGTTAGCTTGTTGGCGGGTGGTGTCTTTGGTGATCAATAAAACCATCAGGGTGCGAATTAACATGCTTGGCCTGACGGTGATGATGGCACTCTTGGTTCAGACGTTGTTTCTAGGGGCGGAGTCATTATGGATGCCGGTAAACATAGGCGTTAGCTGGGTCTCATTTGGGGTGTTTTTGAGCGTCGCCATTTGTGCTGTGGTTGGTGAGATTGTCTTGGTGATTAAGCCCATAATGGAAGCGCTGGCAACAGACAAAGATTACTTGAATCTTGATGCAAAGAGACCAATACCAAATGCTGGTTCGGTTGAAGGCCATTGTGATGGACGATTAGATTCTTTTTCTTGATAGTTAGAATTAGTGTTTAATAATTTACAAAGGGATATGTTTATTTTAAATTGATTGTAATATAGAGAATCTGCAATAAAGTTCATAAATTAAGCATGTCACTCTACTTCACTAGTAAGGTTGTAAATGATACATTTTATATATTTGAATTAGTTTTGCGATATTATGCGAAAATAAAAGTATAAAAAACAAATTACAAAGTGGTTCCGCATTCAAGCCCTCTTAAGAATTAAGATATAGCATGATCGACCAAGAACGATTAAAGTTGAGATGTAGTGTGGTTTGAAACGGTTAGGAAATAGACCTAAATCTATATCCTATTGCCCAGGAATAATAACGAGAATATAAATGCGGAAATATAAACACAAAGTATCGACACAGAGATTTACGTGGTTCGGTCCAAGATGACCTACGTCCACGGGCAGGAGAGAGTATTCTTTATTCCAGAGCTAAATACAGGTGTTACAGAGCGTACCTAGATTGCTAGTAAATCGGCCTCATCTGACTACTGACTTCAGACTTTACGACCTGACGGCTCAACGCAGCTAAACCCTAATGACCAGCCTTTATATTTATAGGCATTACAAGAAACCCTAGCCGTACCCTAGCTGTTCACGGCCCACGCGACGCGGGCACTTAATGGGCCGCGGCGCGCGTGTTTACAATTCATCCGGGTTTTAATTCCCAATTCACTATTTAACAATCTCCACCTTGAATTGCGAATTCAACATAGCTCCACCTCGCTCTAGAAACCAAAAAACTTCCTCTCGTCTCCTGCCAGCTTGCCCCGTAGGGACTTACCTCCTGCGAACATCAACCAAGTTCAAGCATAGCTCGAACTTCTCCTTGGGTAACGACTTCGTCAACATATCTGCCGGATTCACCTTGGTATCGATCTTCAAGATTGAGAACTTGTCTTCTTCAACTATGTTACGAATGAAATTTAACCGGATATCAATATGCTTTGTCTTTTCATGATAAACCGGATTCCTTGCTAGACACAAAGCGCTTTCACTATCACAGTTCAAGACAGGCTTCTCCACCTTCAACCCCAGACTCTCCACCAAACCATGTAGCCAGATACACTCCTTTATACCTTCAGTCATTGACATGTATTCCGCTTCAGTTGTAGACAAGGCAACTGTAGATTGTAAAGTTGACTTCCAACTGACTGCACATCCAAACAAAGTGAAAATATAACACGTGAGCGATCTCCTTTTCACCAAGTCGCCACCATAGTCTGAGTCTGCATATCCCACCAAGTTACTATGAGTATTACCACCATAGACCAAACAAATATCCTTAGTCCCCTTCAAGTATCGCAAGATCCACTTGACCGCTTCCCAGTGAGCTTTTCCAGGATTACTCATAAACCTACTAACCACACTAACTGCATGTGCTAAATCAGGTCTAGTACAGACCATAGCATACATAAGGCTTCCAACTGCACTTGAGTACGGAACTCTACTCATATAGTCTTTTTCCTCATCCGTAGTTGGTATAGTACTTCTGTTTAATTTAAAATGCGCTGCCAAATGAGTTCCAACTGGTTTTGACTGATCCATACCGAAAGACTGCAAGACTTTCTCAATATATTTCTGCTGAGAAACATATAACAACCCCGCTTTCCTGTCTCTCTGAATCTCCATCCCCAATATCTTCTTTGCTGCACCTAAATCCTTCATTTCAAACTCACTTGCCAAAAGCTTCTTCAAGTTATTAATTTCAGCCATCTCCTTGGCTGCAATGAGCATATCATCAACATATAGCAACAGATAAACAAAGGACCCATTGGACAACTGCTTCAAATAGACACAATTATCAAACTGATTCCGAATGTAGCCATGCGAAGTCATAAACGAATCAAATCTCTTGTACCACTGTCTAGGAGACTGCTTCAAACCATAAAGAGACTTCTTCAACAGACACACATGATCCTTATTAGAACCCGGAAAACCCTCAGGCTGTGACATATATATCTTCTCCTCCAAGCTTCCATGAAGAAATGCAGTTTTGACATCGAGCTGCTCAAGCTCCAGATTAAATGCACTCACCATAGCTAAAAGAACCCGAATTGACTTGTGCTTCACGACCGGTGAGAAAACCTCGTGATAGTCGATTCCTTCCTTTTGAGAAAAACCCTTCGCCACTAACCGTGCCTTGAACCTTGCAGGTTCAACCCCTGGAATTCCTTCCTTCTTCTTAAAGACCCATTTGCATCCAACCGGTTTGACTCCTTTTGGTAATGGAACAAGATCCCACGTTTCATTCTTCTCAAGAGATTGCATCTCTTCATTCATCGCCATCAACCAGCTTGATCCTTCTTTACTTGCCACCGCCTCTTTGTAAGACCGAGGCTCATCAGTACCAATGTTTTCACCAACAGCTAGTGCATATGCAACAGAACCAATATCACCATTGGTGACACATGTAGCATATCTAGCTGGAGTCTTCGTGTTCCTTTTCTCTCTTCTCCTTGCTATAGATTCATCCTCATTGTTCTCACCATCGGCCTCAGCATCACCAGACTGATCCTCATTGGGCTGTTCATGAGTTTCATCACGTCTATGCTGATCATCACCGACATGCTGTTCTTCATTTATCACCATTCTGTCTGGAATTTGTGTGACAAACTCCACCTTCTGGTTGGCACCCTGATCTTTCCCTACATGACTTGTATCACCTCCTCTTTGGTTCACCATAGCAGATTCATTAAAGGTCACATCTCTGCTATTAATAAATTTTGGAGTTCTCCCTTCTTCTGTACACCACAGACGATAACCTTTCAGTCCATGTGCATACCCTAGAAATATGCACTTCATTGCCCTCGCCTCAAGTTTACCATCATTAACATGAGCATAAGCCGGACAACCAAATATACGTAAACCAGAATAATCAGAGGATTTTCCAGACCATACCTCTTGAGGAGTCTTAAAGTCGATTGCAGTTGATGGTGATCTGTTCACCAGATAGCAAGCAGTATTAACCGCTTCCGCCCAGAATTTCTTCGATAAATCAGCATATAAGCGCATACTTCTAGCACGCGCTAACAGTGTTTGGTTCATCCGTTCCGCCACTCCGTTTTGCTGTGGTGTGTGCCGTATAGTGTGATGCCTCACTATACCTTCCGCCTTGCAGAAGTTTTCAAACGGGGCATTGCAGAACTCCAACCCATTGTCAGTTCTGAGTGTCTTGATAGATTTCCTGGTCCGTTTTTCAATCATCGTCTTCCACTCCTTGAACTTCCCAAACACTTCGTCTTTAGTCTTCAGAAAATAAATCCAAACCTTTCTTGAGTAGTCATCAATGAAAGTCACAAAGTATCGATGACCGTTATGAGACTCGACCGGAGAGGGACCCCACAAATCTGAATGAATGTACTCCAGGATTTCCTTACTTGTGTGTTTACCCGAACTAAACTTCACCCTGCGTTGCTTGCCTTTGACACAAGCTTCACAAAACTTGAGTTTTCCCGTTAGCTCACCACCAAACAACCTCTGTTTACTCAGAATTGACATACCCTTCTCACTCATATGTCCCAACCTTCTATGCCACAACTCTGTCTTATCATTACTACTCTCTAAGGATTGAGTAACCGCCACTGTTCCCCTAACCGAATTTCCTTCTAAGACAGGAACCCCACTTTTCTGCACCTTTCCTTTCATAACTACTAGAGAGCCCTTGGTGACCTTCACCCAGTCATCTTCACCAGAGTATTTCAACCCATTCTTTGCTAAAGTGGTAAGAGAAATTAAGTTCTTACGAAGATCCGGAACATACCAGCAATCAAGCTTTCTGACCATACCATCGTGCATCATAATCTGTACCGTACCGCTTCCTTTGACCTGAGCAACCCAATCATCACCCAACTTCACCGTTCCTTTCAAGTCTCTAAAAGATTCGAACCAGTCACGATGGAAAGTCATATGATAAGATGCCCCAGTATCCAAGACCCAAGCATCAACAGAACTAGATGTACAAACAGTCAACACATCGCCTATGTCTTCTTCTTCAGAACCATCCTGAACAATAGCCGCACTGCCATTGTTGCTATTTTCTCCCTTCCCCCCTTTCAGCAATGGACAATTTCTCTTGAAGTGACCCTTCTCCTTACAGTTATAACACTTGACTTTTGCAGAAACTTTCGATTTCGAACGTGACTTACTCCGATTTCCACCATCTTTCTTATCCGATGTCCTTCCTCTGCCAACGAACAGACCTGAACCGGATGTCTCCTCATTCCCAGAAACTCTACGTTTGAGTTCCTTGGACAGCAGAGAATCCTTCACATCATTCACAGTAATTGTTGTTCTTCCATACAACATAGTATCAACAAAATTCTCATGTGAATTCGGCAGTGAACATAACAAAATAAGGGCTTGATCCTCATCATCAACCTTTACTCCTACTCCTTGAAGATCTAGAATAATCCGGTTGAAAGAATCAAGATGGTATTTTACTTGGGTACCTTCTGCCATCCGGAAAGTGTACAACCGTTGCTTTTGATACAGCCTATTTGTCAAAGAACTGTTCTGATACGTATCACAGAGCTTCTTCCAAATACCGGCAGCAGTGGGTTGATCAACAACTTCCCTCAACACCTCATCCGTCAAGCTCAAAAGAATAGCACTATGTGCTTTCCCCTCGATCTGCTTCTTCACAGCATCTGTTGTGTCCTTTGCATATTCTCCTTCCACTGCAACTGCGCATCCTTGTTGAACCAGAAGAGCCTTCATCTTAACCTTCCACAAAGTGAAATCATTCGAGCCATTGAACTTCTCCAAATCGAACTTGTGAGATGACATCTTCAATCAACCGATCCTTGTAGTCTTTGATGAATTAGTAAATCCGAAACTGCTTACTGCTCGTCGTCGCCGCGGCGCGGACTTCAACAAGGCGCGACGCGGGTTTGAACAGACGTGGTCCAACAGACGCGATCCTTCAACAAGCGCGACGCGGTCTTTCAACTGGCGCGACGCGGCGAAGCCGTAAACCCTAGATCTACTACTGATTTCAAACAACCAGAACTACAACCAGATCTAAAACACGCAGACCTAAAACCGCAAATAACCACA
This sequence comes from Cichorium intybus, assembly GCA_023525715.1. Lineage (NCBI taxonomy): Eukaryota > Viridiplantae > Streptophyta > Magnoliopsida > Asterales > Asteraceae > Cichorium > Cichorium intybus. The sequence goes on from CM042010.1 coordinate 7,919,529, forward strand.
GACCTATAACACTACAGATCTGAAACCGCGGCTCTGATACCACTTGTTAGGAAATAGACCTAAATCTATATCCTATTGCCCAGGAATAATAACGAGAATATAAATGCGGAAATATAAACACAAAGTATCGACACAGAGATTTACGTGGTTCGGTCCAAGATGACCTACGTCCACGGGCAGGAGAGAGTATTCTTTATTCCAGAGCTAAATACAGGTGTTACAGAGCGTACCTAGATTGCTAGTAAATCGGCCTCATCTGACTACTGACTTCAGACTTTACGACCTGACGGCTCAACGCAGCTAAACCCTAATGACCAGCCTTTATATTTATAGGCATTACAAAAAACCCTAGCCGTACCCTAGCTGTTCACGGCCCACGCGACGCGGGCACTTAATGGGCCGCGGCGCGCGTGTTTACAATTCATCCGGGTTTTAATTCCCAATTCACTATTTAACAGAATCCATAATCAAATGACATTGTAAACGATACGTTATCATAATTTACAAGTAAAGAAGTAATGTGGAAATAATGATTGAGTAGCTTGGATACACAATATGGAATTTTAATTTCTTAAATAATAATATGAATAGGGTGATAAGCTTCTAAACCACGTGATTTTATAGCCAAATGATGTGGAGTAATTGTGGCTGTTAAAGCAATATACTTAAGACTGTGGGTATTGAACCTTTGTCTCTTAGAAAAGAATTTGGTATAAAAGGGTCTTACAATTCATTTTTCATCTTCTTTAATTACATCATACCATATATGATGCATGTACAGCGAAAGAGTTGTTAATGAAATTTATATAAAAAAACAAGGAAATTAGAGAGTAATTTATCGGATTAACAAATGACGCAAAATCATATTCTGGATAACCGAAAATGGAGCAAAATCATAGTTTGGATGGATAGTCAGACGATATCTCCTTGTATGCGTCCTTAATTTAATATGCCGATGTTTTTTTATAAGGATGCAAAATGTGGTTACTAATCAAATCATAATATTGCAATTCAAAAGAAGTCAAGATTTGAAATGAGGATAATACAAAAGTGAAATTGTCGAATTGTTCTTTATATCATGGACTTCATAATAATGGTCATTGTATATCATTATACATAAATACATATGAGCGGCCCAAAAATATAAGGCCCTGTTACGATCTCACATTGGTAAAAAATAAATTCTATTAGTGGCTTATAAGTCTAAGTGTCCCCTCCTCCTTCAAGCTAGCTTTTGGGAGTGCGTTCTACACTTGGGCTTGTGGCTTGATATGCGCCTAGTATGGGATGGGTTCGTATCAATTGGTATCAGAGCCGTCCCCATCTTTCGAGGTTCCAACCCTTGGAGTGGTGGCCTGCGGAGTGGTGGCTTGGACCCGAAAGGAGGGTGCCAATCGTGACCAACGTAGCCGTGACCAACAATGGCTCGGAGTGGTGGCCTATGGAGTGGTGGCTTGGACCAAAAAGGGGTGCCAACCGTGACCAACATAGCCATGACCAACGAGGACGTTGGCTCTTCAAAGCGTGGGGTATGGTATTGTTACGATCCCCACGTTGGTAGAAAATAAATTCTATTAGTGGCTTATAAGTCTAAGTGTCCCCTCCTTCTACAAGCTAGCTTTTGGGAGTGAGTTCTATATTTGGGCTTGTGGCTTGATACGGGCCTAGTATGGGATGGGTCCGTATCAGACCCGCTCTAATCCTAGTTCACTATCGAATCATTCCATTTTCCCATATGAAATTACGAATCCCTAATCTTGTTGAAGGGCCCAATATCATCTTTTACTTGGTCAGTTGGTCGTAACTCATAAATCTAAAATGGTATCAAAACGTATTCATAATTTCATAGAGACTTGGATTTACTATTAATAAATTGTGTTTAACAATGAAGATGGCCTCGAAAGGGAAATGAATCGCAAGCTTTCTTGATGTAGACTTATATATCATTGTGCGGAAGAAGAATGCTATCATTCCATTCTTAACCTGTTTTCCAATGTCGTCTTAGATCTACTGGACACAAAGTAGATGCCTGATTATATTTTTGAAGCGATGAAGGCGTCGAAATGCACCAACAAAGGGACTCGGAAAAGAGTTAGGGAAATTAATGCATTTATAGAGACTCTCTTAGCATATATAAAAGAATCAATGAATTAATAATATTAAGAAAAATATGGGAATTGCAGAAAAATGGATTAATGGTGCGGATAAGGAGGATGATGAAATTATGGCAAAACGGGATCGTCTTGAAAATTTTATTAGAATTAGATAAGGTTTTATTGAATTCTAAAAAACAATGCATCTATTATAGTTTCCGGCTTGTGATTAAAAATATAGTTACTTGTTGAAAATGTAACATTAACTACAATATTTAAATGACGGTTTTTATGTGACAAAAAGTGCACGTGTACAAACATCATTGCTCACAACGTCTCCGAATAACTTAGCTATTCGCATATGATAATCCCAACATGTTTTTTTTTTTTTTTTTTTTTTTTTTTTTTTTTTGAACGGCAAAAAAAGAGTTTTATTAAAAAAGATTCCAGCGGGGAGCTGGAAAAAACAAAAGAAGACACCAAGTTTGTTTAGGTTGTAATTTACAATTGAACAATTGGAAACTCAAGATAAATAGCAAACGGAAAATCGCCAATGACAAACTCCACAACCTCCAAACCAATTGCAACAGAACCATAGCAGTCATAATTTAAAAAGGCCACCTGCACACTATGATACTTCCAGGGGTATTTTCGACCAGTCAAACCAAATAGCCAAGAAACCCAGTTACTTCTTCAGATCAAGGGATATAATTGTCTATGATCCACACCGTGAGCCAGCAGCAAGGACCAATGAATTCACCAACTAGACTTAGAAAACAGGGGCATATTCGTCCATAAATAAAATAGCACCGCCCCAATTTTCAATTGAAGAGAACAGAGTACACCAGGGATAGGAACATCCAAGAAGAGAATGCACCCAATAACAGCACCAAAGAAAGAACCTTCTACCAAGGCCATCACGCCACCATAAGCGAGACCCGCTTGACTGTCGAACCTCACTTCCACTGAAAGCAGACCTTATATATCCGTCTGATCACCAGGATTGAAGAAATCGCCTCAACAACCATTCTCTTGAGCAAACAGCTGCTGGGATTGTACAACACCAAAACACCAAACTCAACACCCAAGAATGACCAGCCGCAGCATCAAAACAACCTTTATAAAATGAAGGTAGCTAAGGGTAATTTCGTCCATATTCACTTAGACTGGGAACTGCAACCACCTCCAACAGCAACCACCAGCATCTGAATAAAATAAATCGAATCTATGGAGCAATTTAGCCTCACGCAGAGCAGCACTAGAACAGCTCAATACCGCAAAACCAAAGCAAGGGTAAATCCGTCCAAACACCAATAACATCAGTTACCAGCCCCAAGAAAGAGAAGAACCGATGGGTTAATACATCCCTTATTGAAACGCCATCCAAACAGCAACGTAGCGCCGGCTCCTGATAAAACTTTGAGAAACCTCCTTCTCTGAATCTACTATGAAGAATCATCAACCAGGAAATTTTGCCAACCTGTAATCGCACCTGATAACAGATCTATAAGAACTAAGACACAATAAATAACCAAAGAAACGCACACTAAAAAAACCAACACACACCCACGCTGAAGAAAGAACCCCCCCCCCCCCCCACCCTACCCCAAATGACAACAAAAACACGAAATGAAATGTATCTCGAATCAGGACCAAAAGACCCAATTTAACCACACCAACCAAAGAACTATCCCGAGAAACGAAAAAAAAGAAAAAAACCAACCCACAAACACGCAACACAAACTGAAACGAGATACAAACACCAAAGAAGACTCAATAAAGAAAACCCCTGCCCACCCCCCCCCCCCCACCCCCTTGTGGCACTAAAACAAGAAACCTGACTGACGAAATATCAAAAAGCCCATCATGAAGTAAGAGTTACAATATCACCCTCTATATGTAAAAATTCTAGCCTCACCCTCTCAACATATCTCACACCTCTCAAAAACACTCAACAATTTCACTCATATCACTCATTGGAGGAAATACCAGAGTTGAACGGATGGCAGCACCAAGAATACCAATTCAAATCATGCTTTTTACCTCTATGCTTCACCCAATTGAACAAAACAAGCTGAACATCATCAGCTATTTTCGCTGGATTCTTTTTATTTTTCCTAAAAACTACTTCGTTCCTAGCTTTCCACAATGACCAAAAGAAAGCTTGCAGTAAGGCAGAGTAAAATTTTCTATCCATATTTGTTTTTGCAAGTGAAAGAATGCCACCGATTAGTGACTGAAGACTATTATAGATCTCAATTTTGAGACCGCACCATTTGCTAATCCAATACCATGCTTCTCTCGAGTACTCACAAGAATTGAAAACATGATCCGCCGACTCGCCATCTGAACCACAGAATGAACAACTGGCATTTGGAAGACAGACCCCACGCTGGAACAAATTAACTTTTAGAGGGATTCTGTTTATGTTTAGAGTCAGCTTCCAGGCTGACTCTAAACAGAATCCCTCTAAAAGTTAATTTGTTCCAGCGTGGGGTCTGTGGTTGTCACAATGTCACATATTCTGGTTTTTTTTTTTTTTTTTTTTTTTTTTTTTTTTTTTTTTTGAACGGCAAATCTATCCTACTCCTACTCCTAAACTACTCCTTGTCTATTCTGGTTTATCTAATTCCATTGTCATGGTGCAACCACTACTTAATGTCTCTACTCTCTAATCACATAAAAAAAACACTGCAACTGCAACAGTTACCTTGCTGTGGTAGAAGTATGAGAAAATAAACATTAAATTGCACGTGGGTAGGCACATGTCCACTCTTTATCCAATAATATATAGACTTTGAGTAGTCGTTGAAATTAGTTATGAACAGTTGTAAGTTTTTAAGATTTTCTCGTCACGGCCTTTTGAAATCATATAATCCTAAATATTAAAAATCCATGTCTTCATGTCTAATACACCAGTCACCCAATGACTATTGTTACGAGACCAATACTTCTACAATGATATGTACATTATATTAAATTTTCTAAATTACAATTAAATTAAAGTTTATCAAAAAGAACATATACTTACCAAATATACATTAGCCCTAGAGACTTGGACCCACTACCAATTGGGATCGAAATGTCACTATGAAAGAAAGTAACAAACCAAATATGCATATCATCCGCCTTTAGTTTGAGAGTTTCATATCCAATTGTAAAAGACCCAAATACAATAAAGGCTTATTGACTAAATATACCGTCTTTGTAGAAGCTGCTTCCTCCCCATCATCAAACATATGGTAATATATATATATATATCGATCCCATGGTGCATTAGCCGTGACATCATCCTTGGTTTGCTCATAACTCTCATTGTACTCGGTTCTTGTCTAATCTGTGCAAAGCCTTCTAACGCTTCTTTGCCAACCCGTTCAATTTCTTTTAAAGTATGGTGTGAATGGTCTTTAATCCCCATACTTCGATCTCAACCCTATCAGCACTCCTCAATACTAGTGGGGGTATTGACATATTCTCGTAAACGAGTGACCTCAAATGGACGTCTATTTGAGTTGTCTTATTTGACATCTTATTTTCATCCTCATTATGAACTCTATCAAAAATAGAGTTTTTTATCCACCTTTCAGTAGATAGCTTGACTTTGTTCAGTGTAAGTTTCAGTCGTAGATGTTTGGCAACATGCTAATAAATGAAAACAATAATTGTTTATTATTTAAAAACAATATATTAATTAATAGTTATAGTCATATCGGAAGTACCTCGTGTGTACGTATCACAAGCATACATGGCTCCTATCAAAAATTAAGATGATGTTGCCAAAGTGGCAAAGTAGGGCCTTGAGATGAGCTAGTTAGTCGGTCTAGCGAGTTTAAGAATAATTTTATGAAACGTATCCCATATCCAAAATTGTAAATCAAACAATGACAACCATTAACCAACTTATTACAACTATAATGAACCTTCGCAAAGTAGTCTATGGACATTATAAATTATCCTATCCTTGTCTTTTGTTTTGGATTGCTTCACTTTTGTTTCACGACCATTTCATATCTCTCTCTCTCTCTCTCTCTCTCTCTCTCTCTCTCTCTCTCTCTCTCTCTCTCTCTCTCTCTCTCTCTCTCTCTCTCTCTCTCTCTCTCTCTCATTCAAAATGTTCATGTAATGATGTCACAGTTATGATTGTTAAATGTACTCAATAACGAAGATTTATTGATTAGTTGTAACGCAATCATTTTTCTCCACCGATGATCTAAAGTTGCAAATGAATATGATGATCTTTGCTTTTTGGTTAAACAACAAATTGTTAAAACAAATTTGTAAATAATAAATATATAATATAAAATTTAATAATAAAGGGTGAACCAAAAAAAGAACATGGAAACCCTAACATGAAAATCATATTATAAAAGCCAATTCACTCTAAATTAAATAAACTTTTTGAAGCTTCTTGTATAGAAATGTACAAGAACACACAACTTGACATTTCATCACCTTTTTCACAGATGAAAACATCATAACGGAGTCTTCAACCTAGCCAAAAACATCTACTTATCTTTTGCAGTTTTCCTGTTTGTTTCTCATACATTGAAGTCCACTATGGTTTTACTCTTTACTAATTTTTTGTCTTATGGGTGAGACTAAAAAGTAAATTAATCTCATTTGACATAATCATTGTTCCAGCATCGTCTACGTCAATGCAATTTCAAAGTGATTTATTATGTTCTTTTCTATCGAATACTACATATCAAATGCTACAAACAAACTGAATTCCAAATTCTATCAAATCTTATGAAATCCCGCCAATAAAATTTGATATATAGTAAATGTCTACTAATTTGAAATTTCGTTGAAAACATATTTGTATCTTAACTCGAAATAATTCATGTATTTATTTTCGCGCATCCTTGCTGAGATTCAAATGCTGCACGCTTCCCTAGACAAAATCCATTATCTCAATTTTAACGCCATCTTTGACTTGGTGAATACAATCTCACAAAAATAAAATTGATATATTTGACAAAATATGTTGGATTTTTCGTTTTCAAACATAAAAATGGAATAATCTATAGTATAGACAGAATCAAGCAAAATTAATTTGGTAAACAACTGCCAAAATAATGTGTTGTCGCCTTCAATTAGATTAAATAATTTAGGTGAAGATTCCCAGATAAGCTTGTTTATTGTGTTGTAGTACGTGTTGAATCATATATTAAATTTGTAAATTTAGGTGGCATTTGTGGTTCCGTTTCATTGGTAGTTGACCTAAAGCCTGCAAACTTTAATTATACGAGCATACTGTCATTGGTCACCAAATTAGTATCATCAATGACTTACAAACATTATTCATAAGGGAAAATGACTTATAAGGGTAATTATGTTTCAAAAATGTTTAAAAAACACCATCCAAGTTTGGTTTGTTCAAAAAACACCATCCAAGTAAAACCTTTGTACAAAAAACACCATCAAAGTAAGACCTTTGTACAAAAAACACCAACGAACTACATGTTTTGTTTAAATTTTACCCGATGGTAACCGGCTCTTGCAGGTTAAACTATTCATCTGTTATTATGTCATGTCACTAAATATTAGGCCAAGTCATCCTTTAACCTGCAAGAGCCGGTTACCATCGGGTAAAATTTGAACAAAACATGTAGTTCGTTGGTGTTTTTTATACAAAAGTCTTACTTGGATGTAGAGATGGCAAAAATAACCGCACCCGACGGATATCCGAAACCCGAAACCAAATTTAACGGATAAATCCCCGAGTTGATCGGGGATGGGGACGGGGACGGATAATACCCGATATGAAAATCGGGGATGGAGGCGGGGATGGTTCTACCTATCGGATACCCATAACCGTAACCGAAACCGACCCCGTCGGATACCCGATATATATATATATATATATATATATATATATATATATATATATATATATATATATATATATATATATATATATATATATATATATATATATATATATATATATATATATTTGACGTCATTCGTTTTAGCCGTAAATTTGAAGTCTTGAATGTTATTATTTGTATATGAAGACTTTTTTATAGTTGCAATTTGGAAATTTGGAGTTAGCTACATAAAATTTCAAAACTTGTAATGGGGAAAAAATACCCGATTACCCGTTGGGGATCCCCGTTCCCCGTTGGGGATGGGGATGGGGACGGATTTTTAATACCCGATGGTTATGGGGGCGGTTATGGGGATGGGGGCGGGGATACGGTTATGGGGATGGGGAATGCAATCCCCGGTATACCCGTCCCCGTTGCCATCTCTACTTGGATGGTGTTTTTTGTACAAAGGTCTTACTTGGATGGTGTTTTTTGAACAGACCAAACTTGGATGGTGTTTTTTGAACAGTTTTGAAACATAATTACCCTTATAAGTTATTTTCCCTATTCATAATGCGTTATCCCTAACAATAAAATTAGTACTTGATCTGTAAATAAAAATTAAGCCGACCTTTACAATTTCTTTAAACACCAATTCACAAAAAATCAAATTTGACAAAAATCACAAAAGTAACCAACATGCTATGAGTCATCTCATGGGCACCTGCCCTATATATTCCCTTTTTGTTTATGCATCAGAAACAAATTAAGAATAAACAAACATGAATCACCTATTTAAAAATTCATCTTTTTTAATGATGCCTTGTGTTTGAACTACGAATAGTCAAACCATGCAAAAGCTTAGTATAACCAAGAAAGTTAAGTTTCCCATCCGTATTTCTTATCCAATCTTTCAGTATCGAGTGTGCTGATGGGCCCACATTCATTTCCTGCATCGCCATGTCATCGTATTATTTTTTGAATAAAATGAAAATAATAAAATGGGTCGAGAAAATTATTAAAAAAAAAAAAAAAAAAGATAAAAAGTCACCTGTGCTAATGCATCGACTGAAATGACACGGTTTCCTTCGAGTTCAAAATATTCAAAAGCTGTATTTGCAATCATTTCCCAATTTTCAAAAGCTTCAAGTTGATGTGGGCTAATTGCAGCAGCACAAAACTCTTCGAATGTCATTCGAGTATAAGAAAGAGGCTTCATCTTCAATAATAAAAAAAAACAAACATTTTTATTATAAACTTATTATGATTCAACGACATTATAAAATGTATAAAAATCAAGAAATCTTTATTACCGCATCCAAGATATCAAGAACCCGTGATTCTTTCATGGCAGCAGTCGAATGTTTCACCAAAGCCTTCACATTTCAACTATGTTAGCTATGGAAGTTTCAAAAAGATCATAAAAAGAAGTAAATTACATTTTTGGTCCTTGACTATAACTGATTTTTTGAATTTGGGTCCTGAAAAGCTTTTTCTTGCATTTTTGGCCCTTATTTGAGGTTTGTGAGTCCCAGTTCCAAGTAAAATGACGATATTTTTTGGACCAAATTTGGAAAAATCAGATATACTCGGGAAACAAATATCGTCATTTATTTGAAACAATTTTTTTACAAGAACCTCGAAAAAGAACCAAATTGCAACAAGAAACTTTTTGACCAAGATTTGCAAAAATCAGCTATACTCAGAGACCAAAAATGTAATTTCCCTTTTCAAAATATAATTCACTCTAAAAAAAAAGGAAATTACATTTTTGGTCCCTGAGTATAGCTGATTTTTCAATTTTGATCCCAAAATCTCTCTTGGAACTGAGGTTCTTGTAATGTTTTTCGTCCCACTTACAAGTAAAATGACTATTTTTGGAATAAAAAATTGCAAAAATCAGATATACTCAGGGACCAAAAATAGTCATTATACTAGTAAAAAGGGCAAAAAACATTTCAAGAACCTCAGATAAAGACCAAAATTACAAGTACAAAACTTTCCGCCCAGGACCAAAATTGCAAAAATCAATTATACTCATGGACCAAAAATGTAATTCACTCTAAAAAAATAACAACCGGCATAAAAAAACTAACCATTCTAAAATTGTCTAAAGAAACACACCCATCTCTCGGTTCCAATAATTCAAACTGGGCCCGTAAGTAAACAAGCTCATCTTCAGTCAAAGCTCTCGAAAGTGCCTTGCAATATAACCACAAAAATTTAGCAACACCTTAAACTCATCCGTCACTAAAAACAAAAATTCCATAATTAAAAAAAAAAATACCTTAAGTGCTGCACGCTTTAACGGTGAGGCCCGAAGATATGACTTCACTAATTTGTAAATCAAAATATCTAAAGGAACCGCACGGTTTTCATCTCTTAACCATGGATGCGCTACAAATACAGTCATTTATGATTTAAAAACTAAATTAGATAAGTTAGCAAAAAGTAACATAATAAATATCTTACTCAAGGCTTGAGAGGCGGTCATTCTTTTCCTGTGATCTTTATTGAGAAGTCTTTTCACAAAATCTTTGGCTTCTGGTGTTACAGAAGGCCAAGGTGAGTCGTTAAGATTAGGATCTGCCCTTAAAACAGAACGGAAGATTCCGGATTCTGTTCTAGCAAAAAAGGGTCGGCTTCCACATAATAATATATATGTTATAACACCGATACTCCAAATATCAGCTTCCACATTGTATGATCTATGGAGTACTTCAGGTGCAACATAATACGCACTACCAACAATATCATTCAGTCGTAGATCTGTAGATTCATTCACAAGAATTTATGTTTTTTTAATAATAATTGTCATCGAAATAGAAACCGTGTTTGTAATTTTGTATGTATGTAAAATTAGAAACTTGCCTGGTCTTGCATAATCAGATAAACCGAAATCTATAACCTTTAATGGAGAATCTTCCTCTTTTGTACTGAATAGAAAGTTCTGCGAAATCATTAGGTCAATTCATTATTCAGAATAAATGGATTCAAAAATCAAACGATTTAAGAAAAATGATATAGACCTCTGGCTTTAAATCACGGTGCACAACACCTTGAAGATGACAAAAGGAAGCTACACTCAAGATTTGCACAACGATAGATTTAGCATCGTTTTCTGTATATCTTCCACCTCTGTCACATGAAAATGGTGATGACTATGTTACAGTATAAGAAAACGTATCTATGGTGTTTGGTTATTACCTGGATAAAATACGGTCCAGAAGTTCTCCCCCTTCACACAGCCTGTAGACAAATGTAATTTTTTATATCTAATGAAAACGATGGTGTTTTAAGATTGTGAAAAAGACGAGAGAGAAATTACATACTCCATAACTATGTATACATTCTGATCATCTTCAAACGCATCATGGAACTGGACCATGTGTTGGTGTCCTGATAATCCCTTCAATAATTTTACTTCCCTGCGTACATCTTCAATCGATATAGCTGTTGTCATCTACCAGAAAAAAAAAAGAAGAAGATCGGTTAGCAATGGCACCTCTTAGTAATTGAGAAATCCTTGACCTAAGTTTAATTTTCTCAATTGGGTGAAGAACTAAGTGTATGAATCAAGGCACCTTAGCTTTTGAAATGATTTTAACGGCAACAGGTTGGTTCTTGAGAGCTCCCTTTTTGCCCTTGGCCCAACAAGTATGGCCGAAATGCCCTCTTCCGACCTCCTTCCCCAACTCATACTTTGACCCGAAATTTCTCTGGTACCCGAAACTCTTATCCAACGCTCGTTCTCCCTCTCCTCCTTCATTTTCCGGTATCGTCCCCGTCGCGGCCGTGTTTGCCTTCCCCTTTCCCGTACCCTGCCGTTTCAGAATCGCCGACATGATCGGCTTCGCCGGAGACGGAGGTGGGAACGGCCACTTGAACATCCTCCTTGGCGTCCTCGCCGGGGACGGCGTCGGAGGTACTCCCGCGGGGTACGTACTGTGCCATGGGCTTCCGGTGAAAGAATGGCTCGGAGTGTTGCTGCTAGACCTCCCGTTGGTTCCGTTGCCGACGGCGTGAGACGGCGTACGCGGTTTTGGAGTTCGGGGTCTGTTGGGGACGCTGGATCCGGCGTGATTATCGTCTTTGACAACCGAGTCTGCGACGGCGTCTTTGCTACAGCAATGTCCCATGAAGGGCTAGGATTTAGTCTTTTTCCGGTGGAAGATCGTTTCAAAAGTCCACTGTAGGTTGTTACGACAATTTCAGAGTCATCACCAAACGCAGATGGGCGAACATTTAATATTTATTCGAGTGTTTTATATGTAGACGTAGATGATTACAAGAGATACAGAAATTCAAATGGGATTACAAGGGTTTGATTCAGAATTAACAGTAGACAAACCGAGTAGGGAGTCAAGATTTATAAAGCCGTGAACTTTGAACAAGCAACGTTAGCACCATCTTACAGCACCTCCAATCCTCACCGTCCGATCTTTATTTAGTCCATACTAATTCACATCTTTATTTATGGATCGTATTGTTTTTATTATATTTATTTCTTAATATTAATATTCTAGCACACCTATTGAATATTGGTAGAACTAAATCAAACAAAATTATTTCACGATTTTCTATTTCTATAAATAAATAGGTAAACTTGAAAATATTGAATTTTTAGGTTGTACTTTTTGGTGACTAACATAATACAATATTTGACTTGAAGAAAGCTTTAATAATAGATAGTTTGATTGGTTGTTGAAGTATATACACGCAAATGCAGGTTGTATATGATTTAGCATTGAGTTCTGAATTTGTAAATTATTGATTTGTACAACCTCCTTAGAAATATTATATCTCAAATCATATATGCCTTGTATAAACTCCAATTAAATAGGTAATCCGCAATAATATACATTCATTAGAACAAACTCTCAAATCATATCTATGTCTTGTAAAGATATAATGAAGCCTAAACAACATGCATACCCTTGAAAATCAATGCATTAAAACACTTTATGTTATGCCTGCCATATCTTTCCTTATGGTTTGTCATCAACCATCATATATTTCTAACAATAGCCACCATCAATTTCTATAACAACACATCCATGCTTTTCTTATCTCAAATTATATAAATTCACAGAAAATGAATTCAATTTACCATAAATTAGGTTTTAAATAAAGGTTGCGTGTGCAAATTGTGTATGAGGGACATCAACAACAATTGTAGACGACAAGACTTACCAAATGACGACACCGACGTATATAATGAAAACAAGATATATATACTCAGAGATGTGATCGTCACTAGGATTTGACGTGTACATTTGTACGTCTTTCAATGAGTCTCATTCACACGTCGTTTTGGGTGTCCTTTCATATTTAGTTTGTCGTAGCAGCCAATGTTTACCACATATGGAAAATAATAAATGATGGTATCTTCATAAAGAAGTTTGTAAGTGCTCATGTCTTAGCTCAAACTATCCATGAGATGGTTCGAGTAACATGATTATGCCCTTCACCCCATACAAATATATCTAATGTGCTAGAAGTTGAGGAGATGTCTATTCGATCTAGCTTGTTCTTCATGATAAGTTGTCCTTTGTATAGATCGAGTTCTTATGTTGCTTGATTGCTTCGGCATTGTTGAGTTAAGGGTTCTTAAAAGCTATTTTATTTCGGCAAGTATGAGCATGGTTATTACTTTGGTTTTCACCCAAAGGCATGTCTCCATTTCAAGTGTTTGTACATAATTTTTTTAAGAAAAAATAGAGATAGCAATCCTTTTACCTAACAAAAGAATGATCAAATTAAGCATGTTTATTTCAAAGAAAGAAAAGACTCAATGGTTTCTCTTTTATATCAAATATGTACCTACAAGAAAGCCTCATGCTTGAATATTAGTCACTACGTAAATTTTGCTTGTATAAGATTCAAAGGCTCACAATGGTCATGGTTGATGATTCATATTGTAACAACAACGAGCTAAAGTTGAAATAAGTTTTCTATTATTAATGTTGGCAATTCCAAACTTCCCAAATATATAATAATCCAAATAAAGGAAAATCCTTGTAATAAATACCTATGATATTGTAAATATATGGGGAGCCTCAAGAGTGTCTCTCCAAAAGAGCCCTTGTGGAGAGAGGGAAGACTCCAACATATATACAAACTTATAAGACTGTGTCGCACCAATGTGGGATACACTAACACTCCCCCTCAGAGACGTAGGCTCGATGAGGTTACAGGGGTGCGGGACACCGGCTCTGATACCATGTAAATATATGGGGAGCCTTAAGAGTGTCTCTCCAAAAGAGCCCTTGTGGATAGAGGGAAGACTACAACATATATACAAACTTATAAGACCGTGTCGCACCAATATTGGATACACTAACAGATATTGTATCATAAACAATATGAAAGCCTACGTTTAGTTGTTCGCCGTTTAAGATTTAGTTGTTCAATAATATATATGAGGTAAGGACTAAGGAATACAAAAACCGTTAATCAACATTGTACTCTATATGTCGTTCCACAATCATATATCATATAATCATAATAGTCAAAAACATCAATAATATAAATGTCTATCATTCTAAATTTAGGTCTATTTATAATATTTTCATAAGATTTAAGTGAACTATTGTTTTTTTTAATGTTGACACCGATAAGGATATATATTGTTTAATGTTTTTCTATTTCTAAATGATCGTGTAAATATTAGGCAAATCATTATATTTTAGTTTCCTAAGATATTTATAATCTCCTTGATTTTAAGTATATCTTCTATTTTTTTCTAGGATGTTCTCTGTTATACATAGCAATTTCCATAAACGTAACAAGTCATTTACTATAAACCATTTATCATATCAATGTTTATTGCTCCTATACAAAACTCTCAAACATTTTTCATGAGTCATGACCAACACCACTTATGTTATGTTATTAGTTCCAACTACAACAAAGATGCAAACCATTTACCATAATCAACTTGCGCAACACTATCAATCTTACCCTCAAGAAACTACATCCATGAAAATGTAACCATGAAACCCTAATTGACTATGATTTACACAAACTAACCGATTGATCTCAATCACTACTTCAATGTTGGTGACTAGTATCAAATGAGCATTTGGTATAATTGGAATTTATAAAGTTTCCAACAGAGATGATATATAACAAGATCGGTGGCATGGAGTTTGCACTTATATAAGACGATTTTGATGCCAAACATGAAAAATGACTAAGATTACTAGGTCATTGTCCCCTTTATGGGAGTCAAAGTGTAGAGCCCATTAGGGTTCTAAGGTAATGGATTTAACTAAGATGATGGATTTAACCAAGTCAAATTATGCCTAAGTCATAACTCTTCAAGCCAAAGCCCTCAAGAGAGCCCTTTGAACGCCTCTAAAGAAGCTTTATGAATGTGCTAAGTATGACTTTAAAGCACCTTTGAACATTTTAGAGACCTTTGAAGTAGGGTGGCTACAGATTAAGTAACTTTGAATATTTGGATTCTTACGTTATACATGGTTATGTTATTATCGATACCTTAAAATAGAGCCACATTCTACTTTTTGTATTCTTGTGTAATAATCGTTATTTAGGATTCGATTTTTGTCATTTAAGTATACAAATGTTATCAAAAGATGTATATGAGGAGCTTTTTTAGATTATGATCACAATAAATGCATTTGGTCTTGAAAGCCCTTGTATGGTACATGTATTTGTGGATCATATGTTTCCTAACATAAGATGTATATGAGGAGCATCTGTTTTGATTCTTGCTTTTTGCTAACCTATAAACATATCTATGGAGGTTTAAACAACATTAAGATTAGTATAATGAGCAATAATATATGGGACTTGGGTTTTAGGTAATAATGAGTTCATATAATTGCATTCTATTTTGATGTTTGTACATTGCGACCTAAAATGTTTTATTAACCAATGAAAAGAGGTAAAGTACTTGCAATGCTTTTTCCCAAAAGTGTGTTTCCCAAATGTTTATTTTAAGATATCCTTACATTGTTTGTGTTTATAAGGATGATTTTATGAGAAAATGTGATTTCTTAAGATGTGTTAAATGGTTTAACTTGAAATTAGTGTTTCAAGGAAGATGAATTTACAAGATGTGTTAAGTTGTCCATTTTTGAGAAAGATGGGTAACGAGGGTGTTTCTTTAGTTTGTGGTATTTGTGTTATCTGTGTTTTACTAAACTGATACTAAGATAATATTTTCTTAACAAGTATTAAAGTGTTTTTCTTAAAAATGCTTAGAAAGGGGTGGGATGGGGTGTGGGTGGGTTGGGGTGGGAATGGGGCGTGGGTGTGGGTGTGGGTGTGGGTGTAAGGGTGGGGGTGTAGGTAGCGCTGGACGGTAGATGTGAAACGGATAATATGACTTTTTTATCATTTGACTTTTTGTTCTACTTTGTTCCACCCTTTTGGGTGAGACTAAAATTTCATTAATTAGTCTCATTTGATCTGCCTCGTCCATGTCAAACGCAACTTCAAAATAATTTGTTTTGTTTTGTTTCATCCAATATTATGTATCAAATGTTACCTAAATGATTCTGTAATATTATGTGAATCAATTTTACTTAGTTTCATATGATGTCTCTAGTCTCCTTAGTTGTAACTATCTCTCGGATATATATATATATATATATATATATATATATATATATATATATATATATATATATATATATATATATATATATATATATATATATATATATATATATATATATATATATATATATATATATATATATATATATTACCAATTTTCTGGGTAATCTGATATTATATTGCTCTTAATCTTCTAGACGCAATATTAAACAGTCAAAAATGTTTAACTGAAACCAAACAAACCATACAGTTAATCCAACCGTAATCCAACCGCGATTCCGTAATTTCGTTGTGGCGGTAGAATTGTTCAACGAGCCGGTCGACCTTTTCCTCGACATCGTCTTTCGAAGACGAGCCGGAGGCATCTCGGCTTGCTCTTTTCGCTCGGTCGCGGCCGATGGGGCGTCTAGGCGGAGGCATCTCGGGTACCGGTTCGTCGTCGTCATTGAGATCGATCGGGTCTCGAGCATCGGAAAGGTCGTCATCCGGGGTCCTCCCACGTTTGGAACCCGAGCTCGAGCGAGGGGAATCGGGAGTTAGTAGCCATTTAGGACCGGTACGGATCAACTCCCAACTTCGCATATGCTTAAACGGTTTCCCGACAACTTGCGCATATTGTTCCATTGCCGTTGTGAAAATTCCGAAATCGTTTTCGCCACTTCGTCGCATGTTGACCAAATTGTTGTAAAGGCCGTTGAACTTGGTGCATTCGACACGAAGTTTTCGCCACTTCCCCGTAATACCGTCGTTGTTTCGGTACACCCTACGACCCATCGCCTCGTGATAGTGGTTTAAAATGCGTTCCCACAACGATGTGGAAGTTTGGCTATTTCCTTTTCCCGAATCCATGGAAATAGCGAGCCACGATTTGACCACTTGAACCTCTTCGTCGATCGTCCACGAAACCTTCGCCTCTTGCGCGTTTCGTGTTTTGTTCCTTTGACTATTATTTTTTTTCTTTTTGGAGGAAGACGCGGGGGCTTGTGTTTCCATCACGACCTCTTCGGGTGATGCTTGTGGCGATGGTGATGGAATCGGTGGCGATTGTGATAGAAACGGTTGTTGGAAGGGTGCGTATGTAACACCCGGTTTCACATACGAAGTACACCCAAATTTTTTCAAACAATTATATATCAAAGTGGGTATACTTGTACTTAAACCACGGATCAAGATGTTACCATCACAATTAATTACACAAAAGGTCCTTACAAATTTTAACCGAGCATTACAAATAAATCTAATACACTTAAAGGACAGACTCTAAACTTGTCCATTATTCTTTATCACATGCATTCCCCTATCACAGCTACAGATATATGCAAAACAACATAACACTCAAGTGTAAACTTATAAAGCTTAGTGAGTAATCTCAATCATATTTCGCGAATCTTTCTCAATAAAAATCCTCATCTTCCTCTCTTGCTATTCTCATTAGCAAGATCCATCTTCTCTTAACTCAGAACCTGCAACATATTAACTTTACAAACACTAACTAATTGTTAGTAACATCAACTGAATCACAAATACCACAATCAGTAATACTCATAAACTCGATTGCAATTTCATATATACTCATTTTTAACAATGTACTAAACTCAATAGCCCTCATAGCGATACCATTCCACACGAAACTATATAACACAACCATATCAACAATTATTCTAATTATACAATCAATATGTATTTTTGACTCGGCCACTGTTACTTACTTATAACAGTTTGCTCAATCAAAAGTTACAACCATAACCACAACATAGCACAATCATATATGAACTCAATTACTACAATCCTTATTGTTATAATAATCAAACGCAAGAACGCATTACCTCCGTCACGCTAACATCTACTCTTCTCTATTAATCAGTGTTTATACTCAACTCATCATTTATTATCCACCATAACAATATCACTCTACCACTTAGTCTCATGAAATCAACATAACACATAGAAATATATAAACAAATATATATATACTCTGCGTAAAACAAGTGTAACTCTACTCAAGTACTAGAAAGTACTCACCTGATATCAATTTAGTATATGAAATCCCCAAGTTACACGTACCGGGCTCCTGTTCACTAGACTCGGTTATATCACCACAGTATGAATCAATTCTCAAACATCCACGATCATCTCAACAACATCTAACTCAAAAGATGTATAAATCAAAAGCAGGAAAAAGGAGTACAAATGGTAAATATCAACTCTATATTTACCGAAACCTCCAAATCCACGGTTCTACTCATTCAACCGTAGAAACTCGACAATAATCACACCAATTACTCTAAAGGAATTTACTAACAACCTACTAACAACATATATAACAATATATAGCAAAATTATGATGATTGAAAACTAGGGTTTAAAACCCCCAAAACCGAGATATACTAACCTTTGACGAATTAGGAAGCAAGAACACGTTTACGGGGATAGATTCATGCTTCTATATGTTTCCCCACGAACCTCTAGGCTTCATTTCACTCAAAATCGCCATTTGAAGCTCTCAAAATGGAAAATGAAATGTTATTCCTCGAAATGGGTTTTCTGCACATTTAAAGGGGTCTACACGCGTAACACGGCCCGTGTTAATTTTACACGGCCCGTGTTCCGCTACAGTGCCCGTGTTAAATTTAACCCGCCTGTGTTTTGCTACAGTGACCAGGAAACACAAAATTACCGTGTGTTACACGACCCGTGTAACATTTACACGACCCGTGTAAGCCATTTTTGGCGTTTTTAAGGCTCAAACTTCTTCCAAATGGGTTTTTAATTACCCAAACTCATACATCAACTTAACTAATCTTAATCACACTAAGATTAACTCAGAATTTCTCAAATTTAATAACACGGTATTACAGCGTATGGGTAAGGTTGTTGCGGGTATTGATATTGGTTCGGTGGTGGATATGGAAACGGGTATTGTGGTTGTTGCGACGAACCCGAAAGCATACTCGTAAAAGTGCAATTCGGGGAAAAGTTGAAATTGTATTTGCCGGGGGGCGTGTTTGGGTTTGACGGGGGATTGTTCGGATCGTTCTCCATATTTTTCAAAAGATGAGATGTGTGTAAAAATGAGTGAAATATGTGTGTTTGTATGTGTGTAAAAAGATGAGATGTGTGTAAAAATGAGTGAAATATGGTATATATTTATAGTTTGTAAAAAAAATTAATTTTTTTTAACCCTCAACGGCTCCAAACGGTTATTTTTTAAAATTTTCCACCGTCTTAACGCGTTACGCAGACGACGACCGTTGGACGCAAGCCTTCGAGGACGCCGGGGGGGGGGGGGGGGGGGGGGCGGTGTTTGCTGTGTCTTCGCTGCTGATGTGGAAGACGCGAGGGGTCCGCGTGTGGCACACCCTCTAGCCTCGTGGGATTCGTATATGTGACAACTCCAAAAGGAGTTATTTGACCATTTCTTTTTAGGATATTAGGGAGATATCCTCGTATCTAGATTTATGTTTATATACATGTCTGCAGATGGAATTACATGTTTTTCAAACGTCGGCAAAAATATCCACAATTTCTTGGTACGTAGATTTCCACCTTTTCCCCCCTCTTTTCATACATACAAGCTTCCAAAATTTTAAATAGAGAAAGCGCTTGCCAAAAGAGAAGTTCAAAAAAAATGGATTTTTTTAAGTTGGGTCAACATCAAAGTCGTCTAGATAACGTGAAGAAAAAGTTTTAAAAGGACGGTTTTACTTTTAATGAAGAAAAAGTCAATATTCTACATATATGGCTCTATTTTCCTATTGAAGCTTATATTGCTGCATTTATGGCGGATGGATACATATTATAACGTAATAAATGAGTAGTATATTCACGTGTAGTAATATCAAACCCCATTTAGGTTTGGTATTATCTAACATAGAAATCAACTATAAACTCGATGTTTATACTATTTGTCATATCACGGATAACACAAATACTTCATCTAATCATGGAAGTGAAGCTCAATATTAAAGGACCTGCTTTTACTATAAAGATGATTTAAAAGGTCACCTTTTTTTTTTTATCACTAACACATATATAAAGATACATGGTAACCAAAAAAAAAGAAAAAAGTACAACACATCTAACAAACTCACGCACGTGACTTCCCTTGGCCATCACCACCACCAGAAGCCGCCTCAGATCCATCTTGCTTGTTCCCTCTCCCATCCATCAAACTGCCCGGATTGCCCGCCAGGGCAGACTGCATAGCTTGATGCATGCCCAGCATCCCATTCTGGGCACCTGCCCTGAGCCCCATTTGTGCTTGAAGCTGTTGCTGTTGTTGTTGCTGAATTTGGAGTAATTGCTGCTGTTGATCTTGTGTACGGAGGGCATTAAGCTGAAAGGGTAGTTTTGGAACACCGCCTTGTTGATGTTGCTGCATGTAATTGGTTGCTTGTTGTGGAATAGAATTTGGTGGCATCTGTGTCATGTAAGTAAGAAGGTAAGAACACAAAGAGTTGAATTTTAATTTAAAAAAGAATTATAATTTAAAACTGACTTGGGGATTTGATGGTTGTTGTGTTGGTGGTTGGGCATCTGCAATTGCAGCCAAGTACATTAGGTTTTTTTGGAGAATGGCTTGGTACCTATGTCATTTCAATTGTCAACAAGGATACAACAGTAATTTTATATCATGTTGGGTTAGTAAATAACTTACTGAGCACACTCCTGAAATTTCCCAAGATTTTGATTTTCCAATATTGCCATAATCAAATTTTTGTTGTCATCAAGACACTGCAAAAAAACCACCACCGTTGGATTAGATAATAAAAATTTCCATTTAAATATTCGTTTCAAGTTGTCAATTATATCATGTTGAGGAAAATCAAACAAAAATGATTTATCATCACAATTTGCCACATTCAACTATCAAAAAATAGAATTTTCCATGTGCGTACGATATGTAGGTAGAATGATATATACTATAGTTATAGATTATTTTATTCATATAATGTTCAATACACGTTAGTCTTTTTAAAATTTTCATACTTTCAATTAAATATTTTTTATTTGTGAAAGAATAAATAAAAGCATTTTTTTTATTATAATTATATGTTAATTTCATGGCATCTAGTTCTTTTTATTTTGGAACTTTTTTAAATCATAGAATATTCTTTTTTAACTATCCGCAAAACATATAATATATATTTTGAACAAAATGAAATATGTTGATATGCATTTATCTAACCATTTATCTTTATTTAGCTAGACTTAATTTTTATAAAATAACATTCTTTTCTTTATTTATCAATTTAATTGATTTAGTTTGTTATTTATTAATAACAAATAATATATTCAAATGATCATTTCCATTCATTCAAGTCAACTAAACATGACAATGGAATATAATGATTCATTCCATTACCATGCTTATTCCATTACGTTGTACAGAAATCTCTGGCTCACGTCATCAAAGTTATATTAGTCATTTGCAAAAAATTAAAAAAAAAAAAAAAAAAAAAAAAGAGAGAAGACTAAGGAAATATCTACACTCTTTATCCCAAATAAAAGGTCTCTGAAGCATAGAAGTTAAGGGACCCTATTTCTTTTGTTTGTTTTGAGTCGTGATCATCCAACCATAATAATATTTCAGCAAGGTATGTGTTCCTTTGATACCAAACATCTTTTATTTGAACAAATTGTAGGGTTCAATGCAAGAAATAGCAACACACTTTCATTGTCCATGAAAAAAAATCCACCCAATTAAAGTAGTGTAATCTGAATATAAATAATTTTTACTTCTATAATTGGGTAAAAGTAAACTTCTTAATTAACACCTTAATAAGAACAAAATAGGAATAACTATGTTATAATTGGGTAGATTTTGCAAAGTATAAGGCCTAAATAAAATAAAAAAAAATTGAAAGTATAATGTTGTATCTGAAAGAAATAAAGATAGGACGCGGTAATAGACAAATAAATAAAAGTATTTTGCTAGTTCTTGCATTTAGCCTTAGATTTCATAAGAAATTATGAGATAGCAATTATGAAACAGATGACCCTCAATGTACTGGCCAAAAGTCCCTAAATTTATAAAAATTATATTGCTAAAACACAGGAAGCAAATGTCGTTTAAAGAGTTAAAAAATTTTGGATTTTTTCTTTGAACAGTGAACACGCATGTCCTGAAGAATGATTAGCTGTTTAATTAAAGCTAAAAGACATAACTTTCGATTACTTTGGGTGGAGGAGGTATTCAAAATTAAATAGCATAGATAGGTCAACATTCTGAGTCATAGTTCGCACATTTAATCGCTAAGATATAAAACGAAAATAAATTTGAAAATAAAAGATTGAAGAAATATCAAACCTTTTGAATCTGCTCGGTAGTGATTGCATTGGGAGAAAATGAAGCACCAGAGTTTAAGGTAAGCGGTTGCGATTGCGGTGCTTGTTGATGTTGCTGCTGCATCTTGACGCTTGTATATTGTATTATTTTCCGTCAAAAACAAAGAAGTCCTCCTTGACAGAACCCTAAACCCTGGTTTTTAAGAGAGGCGGTTGGGGGAGATTGAATTTGAAAGTGGTGAAGATATATGTGGAAACGGAGATTCGCTTCGTTCAAACTATTGCTGAGCCAAAAACCCGACAAACCGACAATGGTACCAAAATTCAGGTGAACTCACACGGTACCCCTTTTCTGGATGCCACCTTCAAATTTTTATTTGTTTTTCTTGGATAATAAGCTGGAGCCGAGAGTTTTCTGATGGAGTATTTTATAAAAGTTTCTTTTTTTTATGAAAAAAAAAAACTAAAAGCAAAAATCTCATTTTATTTTGATAGTGAAAAAAAGAATGTTCAATTTGTTTATTTATAGAGCATACGAGATGTAACAAACGTGATTAAAACATTATAGTTTAAAGTAAAATACATACAATTAGATCTATATTTACAAATCCTTTAAATATTGAAAAGCTATATTGGACTCCGGTCTTCACTCAATTTTTCAAACCGATTGTATGTCAAAATACAAATGTTAGATTTGAAAAAATTAGTGCGTATACCCGAGTCAACTTTTCAATGGTGGAGGGTGATTGCGATTATCCAATCCCAAAGTCAAACACCCCAAAACTCCAAAAGCAGTTTTCACATCATCAAAATATCATTAGGGACAAAGCTTGGGAAAAACAACTCAATAATCAACAATTTATAATTTTGGCCTAGTGGCATGGTGTGATGACCTCTCTTGAAGAGGTTGACGGTTGAAGTCTCGTTCAAGACATAAGTGAAATTATAAATAATTTAGGAGTAAAGTAGTATGTGTATGTGTGTGTGGACCCGGGTGGTGTCATTCAAAATAAATGAAACACATCAACTAAGGAAGTATGGGATACATATGTCACTACTGCCAATTTCCAAGTCATGAGCTCCTCTTACTGGTCTAGTAAGAGGTCACGTCTCGGTCCGAGTCAGTGCGTTTGATATTTCCATAAAATGCCTCTTACTCGACTCCTCTGATTTGCCTATTACTGGGTCAGCTTCAAGATAAGTCTGATTGGGTCAGACATTGACTCAACTAGCTCTTACTTAATCAACAACTATCACATAACCCCACAATCTCATAGTCTAACTCACAATTATGGTTATAAGTTAGGGCACATGCGCGTTAGTGTAGTCTACAATATACACTTTCTATACCTAATCTTGAAAAGGCTCATGTATGGTTAGCACAAAGCACCACGTACGCTTTCAATGCCTAACCAAGTTCAAACTAGGTAACTTGTGAACTATCATACAAACACACAAGGATTTGCAAAGTCCACTTGTATATGTGACGATTTCTATGTGATATATTATATGTATTAATGTGTTACATTCATGAAATGAGTTTTGTATAAAATTTAAATTGGGGACAAATATTTTGGACGTTTTTACTAAACTTTAAAATGGGGATAAATTCTTATATTTTAATCAAGGTTTTGAAATCATGCATCCGCTTAGAATGAGATTGAGATTTGTGCGGCCGCTATGATGAAGGTACCTAAAATTGATAATTTTTCCCAATAAGAGATCTTGATTTATTTTCCTTGATGGGAGTTTAATGGGCAAAATGATGTAACGAGTGAAGCACACATGAGCTTAATGGTAAAAGGGTGTAGCAAACGAGGCATACATTAGCTCATATTTTTCATACTTAATTTAATAAAGGTGAGGCTATACCATATTTGAATGAAGGTGAGGCTATACTAAGTGTTAAGTGTTAATGAATGTGATACTATACTAGGTCTTAATGAATGTATTAATGAAGGCGTGAATAAGGGTCTTAATGCATATATGAGTGAGGGTCATAATGAATTTGTACCATGTATGAATGAGTGTCTAAATGAAGGCAAGACTATGTTGTAGGATGTTAATGTAGTCCATGAATTCAGTGATTATCTAATATAAATAGACTGTATAGGGCCTTTAGAGATTAAATTGTCATCAAATAAGTGCTCTCTTATAGTTCTTATATACATGTATTTATTCATCATACATTGACCTACTACATTCAACTTTGCTAGAAGAAGCACCAAGGTGTAACACAACAAAAGCGACAACCAC
Source organism: Cichorium intybus (assembly GCA_023525715.1). Taxonomy (NCBI): domain Eukaryota; kingdom Viridiplantae; phylum Streptophyta; class Magnoliopsida; order Asterales; family Asteraceae; genus Cichorium; species Cichorium intybus. Next base: position 7,944,568 of record CM042010.1, read on the forward strand.
TTAGGCAAAATATAAACAAAAGAAAGAAATCATAATTGATTTTTAAAGTTAATTTGAGAAAAATAAAGAACTCAAAATGATAGAACATGATTATGCAGTTGAAAGCCTTTCATATTAGATTAATATACGAGGTCTAGGAGATAAAAGTCACTTTTTTGTAAAATCCATTTTGTTCATTTTTTATCATCCTTTTGTATAGTGGGTATTATACACATATCAAACTTGGTTGCCCTTTTGTAATTGGGTTAGATAAAGTGTATGATATGTTGCATCACCGACACAATGTAAAATTGTGATTGGTTTGCTTTAGTTAACAATGAAATTGTTAAACATGGCACATTAGGGCATGCTTTAGTAATTTTCCGTACTTTGGTAATTTGTTGTACTCACTTCTGCACTTTAGTAATTTTCTACACATTGATAGTTTTCTACACTCAAATATACAATTTAGTATTTTTCTACACTTTAACAATTTTTATACATTGGTAATCTTGGAATACGGTAACATAACAAAACAACACATCAGAAACATTAACAAAATCCTTATTCCACCATGGATCACAAGAACATGCATATTTTGCAACTGTAATATTAAACTAGGAGATCAAGTAATATCTCTCACGCTATTAGAGATGATGAAACACAACAAAATTGACAACCACTTAGGCAAAATATGAACATAAGAAAGAAATCATAATTGATTTTGAAAGTTAATTTGAGAAAAAAAGAACTCCAAAGGATAGAACATGATTAAGCTGTTGAAAGATTTTCGTATTAGATTAACATATGAGGTCTAGGAGATAAAAGACACTTTTTTTGTAAAAGCCCTTTTGTTCATTTTTATCCTCCTTTTGTATAGTGGATATTATACACATATCAAACTTGGTTGTCCTTTTGTAAATTGGGCTAGATAAAGTGTATGATATGTTGAATCACCAACACAATGTAAAAATGTGATTGGTTTGCTTTAGTTAACAATGCAATTGTTAAACATGGCACATTAGGGCATACTTTAGTAATTTTCCGTACTTTGGTAATTTGTTGCACTCACTTCTGCACTATTGTAATTTTCTACACATTGATCGTTTTCTACACTCAAATATACAATTTAGTATTTTCCTACACTTTAACAATTTTTATACATTGGTAATCTTGGAATACGATAACATAACAAAACAACGCATCAGAAACATTAACAAAATCCTTATTCCACAATGGATCACAAGAACATGCATATTTTGCAACTTTAATATTAAACTAGGAGATCAAGTTATACCTTTAACGTTACTAGAGATGTCTAGGATGATTAGAGCCCAAACCAAATCTCCTCTAATGTGATTGCACCCAAGACAATGATTCAGCACGCGATGAAGTAGAACAATTTGTTACTTGAAGAACAAGTAACCTTCTTATAAGGTTTATGGGAGAGGCGACGAATAGAGAGAGGGGGAGGAGGGTGAACAAAATTTCTAGTTTGGAATCCACTTAAAAAAGCCACAATCTTCTTCCACATTTGGGAAATGCTTGTCATCAAAGTACCTCCTACCAAGATTTTGTCACTTCAAGAAAAAAACCATAAAGAATACCACAATAGCTCCTTCAACGTGGATGATTTCTTTGTATTCACACAAAATTCTGCAATGTTGAGCAAGTAGACTTAGATTAACTAAACATTGGTTAAAGTTGTAAGCTTGAGAAAAAAAGTTGCTTCTTTTCAAGTGTCTTGGCCTGAATGGAAAAATTGATATACAATCAATAAGCTTCCAAATAAGAGTCCACATAGGCTGTCATATAGACATTTTGCCATACCACCTACAAAACAATAAGGTAACGTGAATGCTACCTGCAAAAAGATCAAAACTGAAGAAAAAAATAAGTTGATAAAACGATGCGTTATTTGGAAAAAGGAGTGTCAAAATCCAAAAAAACAAGTGATAAAGTAGTAAGTTTAATAGGAAACCGTTAAGCAAAAAAATCAATGTTTGTTGAGCGAGATATTTATATGGAAAAAATCGGTTCCATGTGTTATACGAAACAAAATCATTTTTACTATAAAAATGTTAACCTAATACGAAGATCAATGTATAACGATTATCATCAAAATCTTGCATGTAACACGTCCATGCATATATTATATATTTATGAATATTTATAAATCTCGGGATGTTTATAACCATAAATCATAAACCAAATAAACATGCATTAACGTATTAGACTCTAATTGGATTGACTGATGCACCAAGATGGTGTGATCAAGAATTGATAGAAAAATATTACTGATTAATGTTAATCAAATTTAAATGATACAACCTAAAGTATGGATACAAAAACCATAATCGAACGATACCACACAAATCTAAGTCGTGTGTCGAAAACATGTTAACATTGCATAGACTATCAATGTACCCGGTGAATGCCAATCTAGTACACATGTCTCATATTCTCATCTTGATGAAGTTATTTTAACTCGATTAGTAATTGATATTGTATAGTTAACCTGAATCTTAGTACATTAGACACAAGACTAGTTGGCCATTTTGCTTGCTCTATCATAAAATCTTAGTACATTAGACACAAGACTAGTTGGCCATTTTGTTTGCTTTGATCATGTAGTGCTTTCTTGTCTCCCATATTTGTTCTTTCTGAAAAAGTGAATGTCATCATTACATGATATATGTGTTGTCAAAGTAAAAATGATTGCTTACTTTGTAGTTTGTCAAATAATGAGTCATATGTTGCTCTGATACCAACTTGTAATGCCCGGTTTCTCAATCTTAGAATACACCAAAAGAATTTATCAAACACAAGTCTTATATTGGTGTAAACCCAAAAGATGAGTAACTAGTTACAAAGTTGCATCAAAAGCTTAGTTTAAGTTATAACTATATACAATAAGTATTACAAGTTTTACACAAAAACCGGGACAATTGAAAATTCAAACAACAATTCCATTCCAAAGTCCATAGTCCATTCCAGCTAACCCTCCATGATATGTTTTCCATGACCGGCACTACCAGAACCTAACACAGACAACAATAACAAACATATTATGAGCTTCAATAGCTCAGTGAGAATTTAGAGAATAACTTGGTTATATAATCCAACTTCTCTTTCAAGTGAATCTCAATTGACTATCTCAGTCTTTAGTGTATTACATACACTGCTATTCTTTAATTCAAATACTCAAACCTTGATTTACTCAATCAATCTAATATGATATATCTTTAATCTGCAACAAAAATCTCAACAATATATAATTTATTTAACAATAACTACTCACCTGATGTTGGGTCGATATGTGACGCTCCTGAACCTCGCGTACCAGACTTCTGTTTAGCTTTGGCTGTAATATAACAGTCCAAGTCAATACTCAATATTCAACAGAAATCCCAATCATTCTCAGCTCATAACAATCAAGAATTCATAAGATAGAATAAGTTACAAATAAAAGATATTAACACTATCTTAGTTGTAGCTTCAAATTCTATCATTCCGGCTTACTCAACCGAAGAGATACAACAACAAACACTTTTACTTGTTCGGTTCTAAGATTAGAACTCCATTACACACTCTAATTCATGCTAGTTGTAGGTGGTTCCTCAATACCACTTGGAACTATTTCAAATCAAGGAATTCAACCATCAAATTGAAGCTAAAACAAGGGAGATTACCTTTTGAATCTCAAGATATCAAACTCTAACTTCAATTCTCGAATTACAAGCCTTAATTTCAACTTTGGAGGGTTTAGGGTAAGTTCCTAGGGTTTTAGAGAGAGTTTAGAAGAGTTAATTTTGACCCCAAATGAGAGAAATCCGATTCAAAGAAACAATTCTGCACGCGTCACACGCCCCGTGTGAGCTTACACGCCCCGTGTGAGCTGACACGCCCCGTGTAGGTTTGGAAGGGGGTACTGTCTGGTTCCTGATCAATTCCTACACGCCCCGTGTAGGCTCATACGCCCCGTGTGGGTCTGAAAGGGGTACTGTTTGGTTTCATAAACCTTTCTACACGACCCGTGTGGCTATACACGACCCGTGTAGCTCTGTTTTGACATTTTACAAGTCCAAACTTTACTCAATTGGGTTTTTAACCATCCTAACTCATATAGCAACCTATTTAATCTTAATTACACAAAGATTAACACAAAATCTCTATAAATTAATAATACGGTATTACAAGTTCTTACCCCCTTCAAAAGATTCCGTCCTCGGAATCTCTTGAAACAAAAAGGGATACTTTGACCGCATCTCCTCCTCGGCTTCCCAAGTGACATCTGTACCTCTATGGTGTCGCCATTGCACTTTTACTACTCCAATCTCTTTGTTTCATAACTTCTTAACCTTTCTATCCAAAATTTGCTCCGGCATCTCTTGGTATCTCAATTTTTCGTCTAATTGGATTCCGGTTAAAGGTACTCGAGTAGACTTGTCATATAATGTTTTTCTGAGATGTGACACATGGAACACATTGTGGATACCCCGCAACTCATCTAGAAGCTCAAGTTTATACGCGACCGCTCCAATTCTCTCTATGACTTGGAAAGGTCCAATGAATCGCGGACTCAGCTTACCTCGTTTGCCAAACCGAATTATTCCCTTCCATGGGGACACCTTCAACATTACCATGTCCCCGACATGGAACTCTAACGGCTTTCTCCTCTTATCTGCATATTGCTTTTGGCGGTTTTGGGCTACTCGCATATGTTCACGGATACTTTGTATCTTCTCTTCGGTTTCGGCTAAAATCTCTGGTCCCGCCAATGGCTTCTCTCGTGTTTCCGTCCAACAAGTTGGGGTTCGGCATAGTGCACCATACAATGCTTCAAAAGGAGCCATTTGTATGCTGGAATGGTAGCACGTTGTAGGCAAACTCCACTAAAGGCAGGTGATCTTCCCAGCTACCCCCGAAATCAATTATACAAGCTCGAAGCATATCTTCTAATGTCTGTATCGTCCTTTCTGACTGTCCATCTGTCTGAGGATGATAAGCAGTGCTTAGCAAAGCTTTAGTGCCAAAATGTTTCTGAAAACTCTGCCAGAAATGTGAAGTGAAACGACTATCTCTATCTGAGACTATAGAGGTCGGCACTCCGTGTCGTCTCACCACTTCTCTAGTATAAATCTCGGCTAGCTTTGACACTTGATAATCTTCTCGGATCGGAATGAAATGAGCAGACTTTGTCAACCTATCAACAATCACCCAAATTGAATCATATCCTCGTGGAGTTCGAGGCAATTTTCTGATGAAATCCATAGTGATCTCATCCCACTTCTTCATTGGTACTGGTAAAGGTTGTACTGCTCCATATGGTTTTTGATGATTAGCTTTTACTTGAAGACATGTCAAACAATTCTCCACAAATCATCCCACATCTCGCTTCATACCAGGCCACCAGTAATACGGCTTTAGATTATGATACATCCGTGTACTAACAGGGTGAACCGAATATCTAGTACAGTGAACATCCTCTAGCAATAACTGTCTCGCCTCGCCATGTCTCGGAACCCAAACTCGCCCTTGGAAAGTCTTGATTCCTTGTGCATTTTCCACCAGTTTATCCACATAACTAATCATCCTCTCTTTCTTCAAATCATTAGCTTCGCCTTGGCATCTACGTATAACCTCCGGTAATCGACTCACAATCCTCATTCGAGCCGATACGACTCGAATAGGCGGCTCTTTACGGCTTAACGCATCCGCCACCACGTTAGCTTTACCGGGATGGTAAAGTATTTCACAATCATAATCTTTAAGTAGATCCATCCACCGTCTTTGACTCATATTTAACTCCTTTTGATCGAATAAATATTTCAGGCTTTTGTGATCTGTGTAAATCTGGAACCGTACGCCATAAAGATAGTGTCGCCACATCTTCAATGCAAAGATTATCGCCGCCAACTCTAAATCATGCACCGGATAAGCTTTCTCGTGTGATTTGAGTTGTCGAGACGCATAAGCGATTACTCGTCCTCTTTGCATTAACACACATCCGAGACCACTCAGAGAGGCATCGCTGTAGAGAACAAAATCTTCCCCGCCTTGCGGTAAGGCTAACACCGGAGCTTTACACAAACTATCTCGTAATTGTTCAAACGTTGACTGTTGTGCCTCAGTCCAATTGAACTTCTCCGCCTTCTTTGTCAATTTGGTTAGGGGTGTAGCGATTCGGGAAAAGTTTTCAACGAATCGCCGATAGTAACCCGCTAACCCCAAGAAACTGCGAACCTCCATCGGACTCTTAGGTGGCTCCCAACTCATTACAGCTTCGATCTTTGTCGGGTCTACCTTTATACCATCTTCATTTATCACATGGCCGAGAAATTGAATTTCCCGTAACCAAAACTCACACTTCGAAAATTTTACATATAACTTTTCCTTACGGAGAAGATCCAACATTTGTTGTAAATGGAATCTTATGCTCGTCTCGACTTTTTGAGTAAATCAAAATGTCGTCGATAAATACAATTATGAATTTATCGAGAAAGGGACGACAAATTCGATTCATCAAATCCATAAAAGCAGCTGGAGCATTAGTCAAACCGAATGGCATGACTAAGAACTCGTAATGGCCATACCTCGTGCGAAAAGCTGTCTTCGGAATATCAACTTCTTGTACTCTCAGTTGGTGATAACCGGATCTCAAATCAATCTTGGAAAAATACGTGGCTCCGTGTAATTGATCAAACAAATCATCAATCCTCGGCAACGGATAATGATTCTTTATCGTGATCTTATTGAGCTCTCGATAATCTATACACATTCTCATAAAGCCGTCTTTCTTTTTCACAAAAAGTATAGGTGCACCCCAAGGAGACGAACTCGAACGAATAAACCCAAGTTCTAACAACTCTTGCAACTGTCTCTTGAGTTCTTCCATTTCAGAAGGTGCCAATCGATAAGGTGGTCGTGCCACCGGCTTCGCCCCTGGTATCACATCGATCACAAACTCAACTTGTCTACTTGGCGGTAAGCCTGGAAGATCATCGGGAAATACATCGGGATAATCACAAACCACTTCTACTTCTTCTATTTTGGAATATTTTGACTCGGCACTAATCACATGTGCCATAATCAATTCACCCCCTCTTTCCTGTAACGCCCCAATTTCAAAAAAAAAATTTAAAATCATTTATTACCAAGGTTCCAATAAAACATTTATTCCGAAACATAAAACTGTTCAACATAATACTTAAATTAACAGCGGAAACATTTGAAAATACTAATATAGTTCATTGACATCAATCTCTTGAATGCGACGCGCTGCCGTCAAGCCTTGCCCTTCCCTTTGTCATTTGAATTACCTGAAACGTTATAAAATCAACGGGTAAGCTTAAAGCTTAGCGAGTCCACAAGTTACCATACATGCCAACACATTAAACAACCCGTCCTCGAGAACGACCCGACCCTACCTGCCATACAACAGCTACGGGCGTCCATCATACAACAGCTATGGACACGGGAAGGTTCTACCCATCATACAACAGCTATAGGTTCCCGGTTATGGCCCAACCCATCATACAACAGCTATGGGACAAGGCAATAGTCCAACTCGCCATACAACAGCTACGAGGGGACACGCATCAGTACTGAGCCCAACAATAAGTAACCACAGATATAGATCAAATCATATAAATCTAAACAACACACAAGATGCCTAACATGCAACATCATATAGTAAGGTGAGGATACTCACCTGGTTCGAAACCGTGTAGATATTCTCTAATATCCCCATTTAGCTCGTCCACACACCAAAATCCCACACACATACAACATATCAATTACTGACCAGGCTCTTCCAGACCTGCCTAAAGGTTAGACTCAATATTTGCCATCAAACCGTGGTCAAAACTAAGTTCCTGGTCAAACAGTCGCTCGCTGCGGCGTGGCTCCTCATCCTACGCGCCGCGGCTATCATCGAATAAACACGGGGTTTCAGTCGAGTCCGCGCCGCTGACATAGCCAGTCCGCGTCGCGGCTCGTAATATTCCAAAATGTTTTTAGCGTTTAACAGTGCATCAATCAGCTAGGGTTTCACTCCAAACCCTTCCTAAGATCAGAAACTACCCTAAGATCACTTCCTTAGGGACATGCAAGTCTATTCATGTCCTTAGTCTAACCCTAAGGGTTACAAGTCATCTAAGACTACTACTTAAGGGATAACACCATAAAAACGGGATAGACTGAAATATCATAAGGTAGATCCTCTTACCTTGCTTCTGGAAAACAGAGAAATGCACCCGATCGACTACAGCCTTCCCCACGTTGTATTTCTTCCTTCAAACCTCCAAAGCCTTGGGACCAAAGAGTCTCTGCTGAAACCAGACGCCTCTGCTCCAGAAAACTCCCAAAAACACGAACCCTAGGGCTAGGTCCCTTTATATAGGCGTTTAAATCCGAATTAGGGTTTTTCACTTTAGAGGCGCACCGCGCCGCGGGTTCTTTAGAACCGCGCCGCGCGTACAAATTTCACGTGTTTCTGGATCCTTCCTAAAGCCGTACCGCGGATTAGCCCGAGCCGCGGCTCGGCGGAACGGGTCTTACAATTCTCCCTCACTTAAATGGATTTCGTCCCCGAAATCCGCGCCGGTAAATAATTGTGGATAATGCCTCCGCATTTCTTCCTCCGGTTCCCAAGTCCACTCGGACCCCTTTCGATGCTGCCACTGAACCTTAACTAATCCTATTGTTTTATTTCGTAAAGTCTTTATCTTCCTTTCAATGATGGCAATTGGTCGCTCCACATAATTTAGGCGTTCATCTAACTGAATATCCTCCAAAGGTACTATTGTAGATTCCTCAGTAATGCACTTCCTGAGCTGTGAAACGTGGAACGTGTCGTGAATCTGACTAAGCTGCTCGGACAGCTCCAACCGGTAAGCTACCTTACCTACACGGGCGACAATTCGATATGGTCCAATGTACCTAGGGCCAAGCTTTCCTCGCTTCCTAAAACGAACAACTCCCTTCCAAGGTGACACCTTAAGAAGAACATAATCCCCAACTTGAAACTCGAGATCGGACTGTCGCCTATCCGCATAACTTTTCTGTCGACTTTGTGCCGTTAACAATCTCTCCTGAACCTTCTGAATTAACTCAGTTGTCTTGAGCACCACCTCTGTACTACCCAATACCTGCTGGCCAACCTCGCCCCAGCAAATAGGTGTCCGACATTTCCTTCCATACAACATTTCAAAGGGAGCCCTGCCAATACTCGCATGATAACTGTTATTGTAAGAAAACTCAGCTAAAGGGAGATGGGAATCCCAACTCCCGCCAAAATTGATGACACATGCTCTAAGCATATCCTCCAGCGTTTGAATCGTACTTTCACTCTGCCCATCCGTCTGAGGATGATATGCTGTGCTGAAATGAAGGCGAGTGCCTAATTCCTCATGAAACTTCTTCCAAAACCTAGACGTAAATCGGACATCCCGGTCAGATATCACCGAGACCGGTATACCATGCCGAGAGATAATCTCATCTACGTAGACCTTAGCCAATTCCTTTGTAGAGTAAGTCTCTTGGATGGGGAGGAAATGAGCACTTTTAGTCAACCTATCCACGATAACCCAAATAGTGTCCATATGTCGAGGGGTTCTTGGCAACTTCGTGATGAAATCCATTGTGATATGCTCCCATTTCCATTCTGGGATCTCAAGAGGCTGCAATCTACCATGAGGCCGTTGGTGCTCGGCCTTGACCCTACGACAGGTCATGCACCTTTTGACAAACCCAGCTACTTCCCCTCTTCATGCCTGGCCACCAATAATATTCGCGCAGATCCCTATACATTTTAGTTGCTCCAGGGTGGATAGAGAACCTGGATTTATGTGCCTCCTCCAATAGGGTTTGACGAACCTCGCCCAGCTTTGGTACCCAAATTCTCTCATGGCAAGTTAACAAATCTCTACTATCTTTGACCATAGCTGCCAACTGACCCACAATTCTTTCATCTTTTTGATTTTCGCTCTTGCTTGCTTCCACCTGTGCTTTCCTAATCAGCTCAAGCAGCGGTGTCACAATTGTCATCCTTAGACAAACGCCCCGAAGGGGTGCACCCGAAGCCTTACGACTTAACGCATCCGCTACCACATTGGCCTTTCCAGGGTGGTAATGTATCTCACAATCATAGTCTTTCAATACATCCAACCATCTTCTCTGTCTCATATTGAGGTTTGCCTGATCCATCAGGTACTTCAAACTCTTGTGGTCCGTGAAGATGGTGCACTTCACTCCATACAAATAGTGTCTCCAAATCTTGAGAGCGAAGACCACCGCTCCCAATTCCAAATCATGAGTAGGGTAGTTAGCTTCATGGGCCTTCAACTGTCGCGAGGCGTAAGCAATCACCCTGCCTCGTTGCATCAAGACTGCCCCCAATCCCGAGATAGATGCATCGCAATAAACTACCATGTCCTCCATGCCTTCAGGCAACGTCAAAACCGGAGCTTCATACAATTTCCGCCGCAAAGTCTCAAAAGCCTGCTGCTGCTCCTCACCCCACCGAAAAGCAGCGTTTTTCTTAGTTAGCCGAGTCAAAGGTACCACAACCTTTGAGAAGTCTTGGATGAAACGGCGATAATACCCAGCCAGACCCAAAAGTCACACTTGGATAATTTTGCATAAAGCTTCTCCTTCCTTAAGGTCTCCAATACCTCTCTTAAATGCTGTTCATGTTGCTCCCTACTCCGAGAGTAAACTAAGATATCGTCAATGAAAACTATAACCGATCGATCCAACATCGGTCGACACACCCGATTCATTAAGTCCATAAAAGCTGTAGGGGCATTGGTCAGTCGAAACGGCATCACTACAAACTCGAAGTGGCCGTACCTCGTCCGAAAAGCCGTTTTCGGGATGTCTTCCTCCCGTACTCGCATTTGATGGTAACCTGACCGCAAATCAATTTTTGAAAACCACGAAGCGCCCTGCAGTTGGTCGAATAAGTCGTCGATGCGAGGTAATGGATATCGATTCTTCACCGTAAGCTTGTTCAGCTCACGATAATCTATGCACATCCTATTGGAACCATCATTCTTCTTAACAAACAAAATAGGCGCTCCCCACGGTGAGCAACTGGGTCGAATAAATCCCTTATCTAGTAACTCCCAGAGTTGAATAGACAACTCCAGCATCTCTGGAGGCGCAAGACGATACGGTGCTTTAGCTATTGAAGCCGCACCGGGAGTTAAGTCGATCTTAAATTCCACCTGTCTCTCTGGCGGCACGCCAGGCAGGTCCTCGGGAAAAACATCAGGAAAATCCCGAACTACCGGTATAGCACCTGCTTTCTGGTGTGGCTTCTTTTCTCGCGCGTCTAAAACATAAGCCACAAATCCCGAACCTCCATGCTGAAAATGTCTGCGTGCCCTAGCAGCTGAACAGAAAACTGCACCTCGATTCTTTCTCTCGCCCTGCACAACCAGCTCTCCCCCACTTGGGGTTTGAATCCACACTCGCTTGTTCTTACAATCGATCAATGATTCATGCTGACCCAACCAATCCATACCGATGATGACTCGAGAGTCACTCAATGGTATAGGGATGAGATCGATCGGAAACTTTATTCCTTGAATCACTACTTCGCATCCCCGATAAACACTAGTCGCTTGCACGATTTTATCATCCGCAATTTCTACTTCTAATGGCCGATGAAGAGTTCCTAAAGCAATACCGAAACTCTTTCCCAACGCGGCAGACACAAAAGAATGACTAGCACCCGAGTCAAATAGTACAAAGGTAGGTGTAGAGTTGACTAAGAATGTTCCTAATCAAAGCATAAATAGACACATTAATTACACACACCACAAACACGAGGCAAGTAAAGAAAGAGTACCCGTGACGACGTCGGGCGCATCCTGTGCCTCCTCGGCGGTCATGACGAATGCTCGACCCTTGGTCTTAGGGGCTTCCCCTTTCCCCTGCCTACCATCGGTAATCCGGAGTGCAGTGGGTGCCGGATTCTGAACCACTCCCTGAGTCAGACGGGGACATTGGGCCTTGAAGTGGCCTACCTGATTACAATTAAAACAAATCTTGACCTCTTGCCGACAATCTTTAGCATAGTGGCCCTCCTTTCCACACTTATGGCATATTAACACCCAGCAACGCCCCTCATGATTCCTTCCACATTTACCGCATTTACCATGGCTCCTTTGCCCTTGCTTTCCCTGATCTAACCCTCGAAATTTCTTCGATACCTGTTGAGTTTGAGTAGGCGCCGGACGCTTCTGCTTTTGTTGGGTTTCCAGTTCCAACTCTCGGGCCCGAGCGGCCGCGATCATATCAGTAAGAGTTTGGTGCCTAGCAGCAGACACAAATTCCCGAATGTCTATGCGAAGCATCGCCAAGTATCGTGTCATCCTCATTCGCTCGGTCGCCGCAAACTCTGGACAGAAGAGTGCTTGTTCATTAAACTTTTTGGTGATCTCCGTCACCGTTTCAGTGGTCTGGGTCAGATTCAGGTATTCCTGCGCCAAGCGTTCCATTTCCACCTGTGGAACATACTCCAGTTTGAACTGTTCCTTAAACTGCGGCCACATAATGGCATCCAACTGAGCAGGAGTGAGATCTTTCGTTCGTATTTCCCACCAATCTTTTGCACCCTCTCTTAGAAGATTCACTGCAAATGTTACCTTGGAGTTCTCAGGACACGAACAGGTGCGGAAGGCACCTTCTACCGCAGAAATCCACCGCATACTGACAATCGGATCCCTGCTCCCATCGAACATCGGAGGCGAACAAGCCAAAAAGTCCTTATAACTTGCATCCCTAGCCCGTGATGTGCCCTGAGTAGTCAGTCGCTCCTCGAGCATTGCCTATAGCTCAGCCTTAATCGTACTAAAGAACTGAGGTATCGCAGCCAACACTTCTCGCGAAACCTCCTCCGCTATTAGGTTGCGGGGATTTTCATCAGTCGGTCCTCCCCCGCTCGAGGCACCCGCATCTGGTCCACCGTTACTTCGAGTGACTGCCATTCTGAAATGCGCAACAGTTTCTAATATCAATACTCGGGTCACTCCTATCTACCCAACTACTTGACTTTCTAGGACTTTGGTTGACTACTCTTGACTCAAGCGTGAATCCTGTGTTTTCGGTAATACTGGCCAGGTACTACCTTCCACACCTATTCGCCCTTGTTCCAAGTTCGTCAATCATCCTCCTAAAATGTCACACACATACTAAACCATTTTCTATGACTCCTGCGGTCATGCACCGTGGTGCCTAATCTTTTGATCTTACTCTCCTTCTCACACGTGCCTAAGAGAACTACTGCTAATGTCGTCGAGTCGCCTCACGGACGCACAGCCGTACACAATCGGGAATAAGATAGACGTCTGAATAACTGATCCTACCCTAGAGTCACAACCAAACAAGGAACAGCCAGTAAGGCCAGACCAAAAATTCTCAGGCTATCTTACCCTCATTGCATATAACCTACCAGCATTCACTAGTCAACCTAACGACAGTAGCGTAAAATTCTACAGCAGCACATATGGCACAAAACAGTGTACAGAGTATATTATCCAGGCAACTTTGCATCCTAGCACAATACATTTTATCTCATAACACAAACTTGGAATGGGTAATTGGGAATCACAAAACTTACTTGAGCTCGGCTGACGGTTCGCATCGCATCTTCTTTTACTTTAATTTAACCTTCCAAAAACATTTTCTTAACAACATCGCTCAGTCCTAAGTTTGAGTTTGGATTCCCAATACAGTTCATCCAAATCCCTCAAACTAAGGCTCTGATACCAATTTGTAACGCCCCAATTTCAAAAAAAATTTTTAAAAATCATTTATTACCAAGGTTCCAATAAAACATTTATTCCGAAACATAAAACTGTTCAACATAATACTTAAATTAACAGCGGAAACATTTGAAAATACTAATATAGTTCATTGACATCAATCTCTTGAATGCGACGCGCTGCCGTCAAGCATTGCCCTTCCCTTTGTCATTTGAATTACGTGAAACGTTATAAAATCAACGGGTAAGCTTAAAGCTTAGTGAGTCCACAAGTTACCATACATGCCCACACATTAAACAACCCGTCCTCGAGAACGACCCGACCCTACCCGCCATACAACAGCTACGGGCGTCCATCATACAACAGCTATGGACACGGGTAGGTTCTACCCATCATACAACAGCTATGGGTTCCCGGTTATGGCCTAACCCATCATACAACAGCTATGGGACAAGGCAATAGTCCAACTCGCCATACAACAGCTACGAGGGGACACGCATCAGTACTGAGCCCAACAACAAGTAACCACAGATATAGAGCAAATCATATAAATGTAAACAACACACAAGATGCCTAACATGCAACATCATATAGTAAGGTGAGGATACTCACCTGGTTCGAAACCGTGTAAATATTCTCTAATATCCCCACTTAGCTCGTCCACACACCTAAATCCCACACACATACAACATATCAATTACTGACCAGGCTCTTACAGACCTGCCTAAAGGTTAGACTCAATATTTGCCATCAAAACGTGGTCAAAACTAAGTTCCTGGTCAAACAGTCGCTCGCCGCGGCGTGACTCCTCATCCTACGCGCCGCGGCTATCATCGAATAAACACGGGGTTTCAGCCGAGTCCGCGCCGCTGACATAGCCAGTCCGCGTCGTGGCTCGTAATATTCCAAAATGTTTTTAGCGTTTAACAGTGCATCAATCAGTTAGGGTTTCACTCCAAACCCTTCCTAAGATCAGAAACTACCCTAAGATCACTTCCTTAGGGACATGCAAGTCTATTCATGTCCTTAGTCTAACCCTAAGGGTTACAAGTCATCTAAGACTACTACTTAAGGGATAACACCATAAAAACGGGATAAACTGAAATATCAGAAGGTAGATCCTCTTACCTTGCTTCTGGAAAACAGAGAAATGCACCCGATCGACTACAGCCTTCCCCACGTTGTATTTCTTCCTTCAAACCTCCAAAGCCTTGGGACCAAAGAGTCTCTGCTGAAACCAGACGCCTCTGCTCCAGAAAACTCCCAAAAACACGAACCCTAGGGCTGGGTCCCTTTATATAGGCGTTTAAATCCGAATTAGGGTTTTTCACTTTAGAGGCGCACCGCGCCGCAGGTTCTTTAGAACCGCGCCGCGCGTACAAATTTCACGCGTTTCTGGATCCTTCCTAAAGCCGTGCCACGGATTAGCCCGAGCCTCGGCTCGGCGGAACGGGTCTTACATTTCCATATATCTTTTAGCCGTTGCAAGTGACACTATCGGTACTTTTCGGGAATGTCGTTCACCTCGTATCAAAATTCGGGAACCACTCGGTGTCTTTATGGAATGTGTTTTCTAATGACAATCCATTTGACCTCTATTATCATCCATCCAATCCATCCCGACTATCACATCAAACTCATGATTAGTGATCGGCTTCAGATCTATAAGGTACGCAACCCCATAGATTTCAAGCCGACACTATTTATAATGACTCTTTACAAAAACACATCTCCCATCTGCTACATCTACTTTTATTTTCTCATATAAATCGGCTAATGGAATATTTAGTTTAGAAGCAAAGGACTCTGATATAAAAGACACGGAAGCACCGGAATCAAAAAGTACTCGTGCTTGAGAAGAGTTCAAGCGAAAGATACCTGTGATAACATCGGTTTGGTCTCTAGCCTCGTCGACGGTTAATTGAAAAGCTCGTGTTTTCACATGACCGCCACCCCTATCTCTTCGATCATCTCGATCTCGACCTCCTCCTCGTCCGGTCTTTTGGAAATCTTTATGAGACTCGGATTTCATTTTCGGGCAATCAGGGCGAATATGCCCACTTTCTCCACAATTGAAACATACAGGACGGCTTTCGGTACATTGTCGGGCCATATGTCCCGTCTTCCCGCATTGAAAACAAACTGATGGTGGAGTACGGGAATCGCATTCCCCCGTATGTTTTCGTCGACATTTCTTACACCACCTCTCCTCGTTCCTCTTCGACTCTCCACGGAATTGAAAACCCATGTTAGTCGATTTCTGTGTATTATCTCCAACTCTACTATCCCATTTTCGTTTTGCCCCCGCACTTTCTCTTTCGATTCTCCTCTCCTCTTCTTGTCTCTGTAATTCCCTCTCCCTTGTTCTTGCCGCCTCTGCAACTTGTTGATATGTAGTATACTTGGAACCTTGCAAAACTCCCGAATCTGGGTCTTTAAACCCCACATGTAACGATCCATTCTGCGTTCTTCAGTATCTACTTGATGATGCGCGAATCTGGCCTTCTCGTTAAAATCTAGTGTATATTGTTGTACCGTTCTCGACCCTTGTTGTAATTTCAAGAACTCCTCTTCTATACCCTTCATGGCATTATTAGAACAATAATGTTCCATGAATTTCAATTTAAACTGTTCCCAACTCAACGTAAGCGCCAGGCTTTCTCCAACTTCCATGCACGTATTCTCCCACCAAAACTGGGCATCCTCTTTCAGTAAGTTTGTTGCAAATTCAACCTTATCGGCCTCATCGCATTTACTCGTACGAAACATCTTTTTAACGTGTGTCAGCCAATTTCTGGCTGCTATGGGATCATCCTTCCCATAGAAGTCATACGGTTTGCACTTTTGAAAAACATCGTAAGTGCATTTTCTCACCTTCTCTGGTACTCTGGCTCCACTCGTCTCAGTAAAGATCTCCTCACGATCCTCCCTTCGCTCAGGTCGGACCGGTGGTTGTCCCGAAGGACCTCTAGTTGTAGCCTCCGCCTGAGGCTTTAAATAAGTAGGTAACATATCTTTAAGCGCCTTGACTACCTCAGCCGCAATCATGGCTTGCATATTACTCGGTGTTTCGGGAGGTCGCTCTCCCTCGGATTGACGCTCTCCTCCTGAATCTCGTGATCCCGATTGATCTCTTGCTGGACCACCTTGTTCTTTTTCTTTTCCAGTGCTCATTTCAACTGAAAAAGAAAATCAACTTATTTAATAATCACCACCATAATACTTAATATGGTGTATAATTAACTCAATTTGTATGTCACCATAATACTCAATATGGTTACATAATCGACTCATTTAATTCCCTTAAACCACAGCTCTGATACCAACTTGTAATGTCCGGTTTCTTAATCTTAGAATACACCAAAAGAATTTATCAAACACAAGTCTTATATTGGTGTAAACCCAAAAGATGAGTAACTAGTTACAAAGTTGCATCAAAAGCTTAGTTTAAGTTATAACTATATACAATAAGTATTACAAGTTTTACACAAAAACCGGGACAATTGAAAATTCAAACAACAATTCCATTCCAAAGTCCATAGTCCATTCCAGCTAACCCTCCATGATATGTTTTCCATGACCTGCACTACCAGAACCTAACACAGACAACAATAACAAACATATTATGAGCTTCAATAGCTCAGTGAGAATTTAGAGAATAACTTGGTTATATAATCCAACTTCTCTTTCAAGTGAATCTCAATTGACTATCTCAGTCTTTAGTGTATTACATACACTGCTATTCTTTAATTCAAATACTCAAACCTTGATTTACTCAATCAATCTAATATGATATATCTTTAATCTGCAACAAAAATCTCAACAATATATAATTTATTTAACAATAACTACACACCTGATGTTGGGTCGATATGTGACGCTCCTGAACCTCGCGTACCGGACTTCTGTTTAGCTTTGGCTGTAATATAACAGTCCAAGTCAATACTCAATATTCAACAGAAATCCCAATCATTCTCAGCTCATAACAATCAAGAATTCATAAGATAGAACAAGTTACAAATAAAAGATATTAACACTATCTTAGTTGTAGCTTCAAATTCTATCATTCCGGCTTACTCAACCGAAGAGATACAACAACAAACACTTTTACTTGTTCGGTTCTAAGATTAGAACTCCATTACACAATCTAATTCATGCTAGTTATAGGTGGTTCCTCAATACCACTTGGAACTATTTCAAATCAAGGAATTCAACCATCAAATTGAAGCTAAAACAAGGGAGATTACCTTTTGAATCGCAAGTTATCAAACTCTAACTTCAATTCTCGAATTACAAGCCTTAATTTCAACTTTGGAGGGTTTAGGGTAAGTTCCTAGGGTTTTAGAGAGAGTTTAGAAGAGTTAATTTTGACCCCAAATGAGAGAAATCCGATTTAAAGAAACAATTTTGCGCGCGTCACACGCCCCGTGTGAGCTTACACGCCCCGTGTGAGCTGACACGCCCCGTGTAGGTCTGGAAGGGGGTACTGTCTGGTTCCTGATCAATTCCTACACACCCCGTGTAGGCTCCGTGTGGATCTGAAAGGGGTACTGTTTGGTTTCATAAGCCTTTCTACACGACCCGTGTGGCTATACACGACCCGTGTAGCTCTGTTTTAACATTTTACAAGTCCAAACTTTACTCAATTGGGTTTTTAACCATCCTAACTCATATAGCAACCTATTTAATCTTAATTACACAAAGATTAACACAAAATCTCTATAAATTAATAATACAGTATTACAAGATGTTCTTGACAATTATTGAATTATTTTGAAAGTTTTGAGAAAATAAAGATGAAATCATTGATTTTAACAAGGATAATGTGATTTTATGTGCTATTGGGCGTTGTAACAATGTTTTCAGTATCATATTTGATCCCTAATCAATGTAGTCATATTTAGTTGAAATCGACTTTTGGAATGCTTAATGGACCAAAAACCTTAAGAGACCATTGGTGTCGAAAATCAACAGCACATGAGTGTTATGGTACGATCCTACATGGAAAATTGGTTATGTCGTGCCAACGAGGAAGTTCAAATTTCAGGAGCTTGGTGGTACAACCTCATCACATGGTGTTCTGAGCCATACCAAGTGATCGTAGCAAGGGGTTATTCTGAGGCCACAGTACCACCTTGTAAAGGACTTGCCTAGCCCTCACCACACCAAGTCGAGAAAAAACTTTAGAGTTTTGGTATTTCGTAAGCGGTATGACCTTGTAGCCCGTACACCTATCAATACGTAAGATAATAAACGGTAAATTGATGGTTAGGGCCATTGCTATGATGTGTCACGAATCTAGGAATGTTGTATGAGGTTGATGTTTTGAGATTTGGGTCTTATGCTTTTGTACAACCTTTCGTGGTCTTGTGTCGAGCCGTACAAACAACTGGTACAACATTGTGTGTCCATTGTCAAACCGTACGTAGAAGTGCACAACAAAACCGCACTGAAACCAAGTTTTTGAAAAAACGATTCTGTTTTATACAATCAAACTAGTTTCAACCGGATCACATTTTAGACTTTGGAAACCAGGTCCAAACCGGATAAACATCGAAAATCATTGAAAGACACCGGCTTACACCGGTTCATACTATTTTCACAAAACAATTTTATATCCATCAATGACATAAGTTGCAACAAAATAAGACTATAAAATGATGACAAATACAGTTTATCCTAAAATTAATATTTAATACTGATTTTCTGGACGATTCTTCGTAAGGTCAATTAGCATAGCATAGTAATAGCAATTTCCTAGAATTTAGATCCATGGGTTGCAACGTCAATGTTTGTAGCCTTGCATCCCATTCCTTGTCATTGCCGTGTCCATGCCGCCCATTTCACAATCTTGACTTCGGAGTCCATGGCCGTGTCCATGCCGTCCATCGCCTGAGTCTATCATATATATTTCAACGTCGATATCCATCCGTTGCTCCCGATAGCAAGAAATGGGCTCTCTCTGGTTGTCTTTCCTAGTCATCGCCGCCGTCGCCCTTCTCTTCGCTCCCACCTCCGCCGAAATCCACTTCACCGAGATTCGATCCGATTCCCCCATCAACATTCCGTTAGACGAATTCGGCTTCACTCACTTCGGTCGTCTCCATCTCAATCTGTCTCAAATTTCCTTCTCCCCTCCAGAACCCGATCTTTCCAGAATTGGATTCTTCTTGTGTACTCGCGACTCATGGGTCCATGTCGTAGAACAACTCCAATCGGAGAAAATCCATTGCCCTCTCGATTCCCCGGCCGTCAAACCCGTCTTCACCTTCAACCACCTTAAACCCACCACCACAACCCCTTCCTACGACGCCGTTTTCAACGTCACCGATACCAATCAATTCACCCTCGTTTTTACCAATTGCGCCGGAGGCATCAAAGTTTCATTCAAAGTCCTCTCCGTCATGTACAATCTAAACCCCAAAAACAACCGCCGTGATTACTTATCCGCCGGTAAAACAAATCTCCCCTCAATCTATTTCCTGTTTTTCTTGATTTATGTATCTCTTTCCGGCATATGGATTTACACGCTGCACCGTAGGAAGTCATCAGCTTATCGAATCCATTACTTTATGTTAGCCGTGTTGCTCTTAAAAGCCCTAAATCTCTTATGCGAAACCGAGGATAAATCTTACATTAAAAGATCAGGCACACCTCATGGTTGGGATGTTCTGTTCTACATCTTTAGTTTCTTAAAGGGTATCACGTTATTCACTCTGATTGTTCTAATCGGCACTGGTTGGTCGTTCTTGAAACCTTACCTACAAGACAAAGAG
Source organism: Cichorium intybus (assembly GCA_023525715.1). Lineage (NCBI taxonomy): Eukaryota > Viridiplantae > Streptophyta > Magnoliopsida > Asterales > Asteraceae > Cichorium > Cichorium intybus. The sequence goes on from CM042010.1 coordinate 7,965,098, forward strand.
AAGAAAGTCCTGATGATCGTCATCCCCTTGCAAGTCATTGCCAATTTGGCACAAGTGGTGATCGATGAGACCAGTCCATTTGCCCAAAATTCGTACACATGGAGGCAAGTCTTCTTACTAGTCGACATAATGTGTTGTTGTGCTGTTTTGTTCCCGATTATTTGGTCAATCAAGAATCTGCGAGAGGCTGCCATGACTGATGGAAAGGCGGCTGTGAATTTGATGAAGTTAACGCTGTTTAGACAGTACTATGTTGTTGTCATATGCTACATATACTTCACAAGAGTGGCGGTTTATTTTTTGGAGATGATCACTTCATATCGGTATGCATGGACCAGTGTGTTCTTAGCTGAATTGGCTACATTTGCTTTCTATGTGTTTACTGGATACAACTTTAGACCCAAGACACACAACCCTTACTTTGCTATTGATGATGAAGAAGAAGAAGCTGCTGTTGAGGCTTTGAAACTTGAAGATGAATTTGAGTTATGAGGTTGGTTGTAAAGGCTTGAAGATGGTGACAGCAGGTCTAAAGCTATCAAAGTAGGAATTTGAGAATTGAGACCCTGTTCTTGTAGCAATTACTTGTAAGAAGCGTCGATATTGATTATGTTCAACAAAAGTTTCATAAAGTGATAAAGCTGTTTGAGTTTATATGAAATCTTTGAATGGGTGGGGCAAACTTCTATTACTTTCTATGAGTGATGTATAGTTCTGATACTTGTGATTATTAAATGTGGTTTGAATAGGTTGTTTAATTACAGGGTGTGAAATAATTAAAGAAACCTTGGTCCAGAAGCGGTTACTACTAGGTCATGAATATCAACTGGTTTAAAACTACTCTCAACCGCCATATAACGTGTATCCATCTGGTTAATAGAGGACTGCATTTGGTTATTAGAATTGCTGGTATTTATACGAAAATATTTTAGTAATTACGGGTTCTTACTCACGAATTTTCCAATATGAAACAAATGATGAACCTTTACAAGAATTTAGTTCATTAGACCAATTGGTTTATCCTAACATAGAAGTTTCTAATGTTGGAAAATAATCCAATTATATATGTCTTTGGACCATTTATGTAATTACTTAAGTTCACAAGGTATTATTACTATTTATACCTTGAGTTTTGCCTAAATGACTAATTAGGTCCCATATTTATGTCTTACATTAATTGATGGGATTAATTGTAATAATAAAGACATGAGGGGCCTAATATGGATTTCCCAAGAGATGCACTATACAATATGCGATCAGATTGTAAACGGACATAATCTTCTTTATCGTCCTTCATCCTTCTCTCGATAACAACCCCTAACAATCGATCGCCTAATCTTCTCCATCATAAGAGTGCATCATCTTGGCGAATCATTGATCATAAGGCACTGAAGACCATGAGATTAACATCATTCTCCACCGGGTAAGTTCTTATATTAATAATCTTCTATCAATATGAAATTGTATTGAATTGGTTGACAAATCTTTAGATGTGGCCTATAATTCTCAACATGTGGTATCAGAGCCACGTTAATTCTCAATTTGTTCAATCAATTTCGTATTTAAGAACCCTAACCATCGTTTCTGTTTTAGCGCATATAAAAAATTGACGCATGAATCCTCCTTTTTATGAACCCTAAAATCAATTAAAAAAAGGGTGTTTAGAATTAGTCGTGATTATTATCACACAATAAATTATTGACGTATCATAAAATCTTGACCGTTGATGTCGATTGGGATAATAATCTGGAAAATAAAATTGCCGACTAAATGGGATTGCCGACTTATTTGGTTGAGTATCCCAAAATGGTGCTTTAAAATTACACTAACATGTCAAAGTTTTGAGAAATTTTCCTCAAACAAAAGCACTATGTCAGTAAAGGTTAGGATTGCACTTTCGATTTTGATAAACAGTTTTGATGCAATCAATTATTGAATTCATTTATTAAAATATTACATAATATGTGGTTAATTTACATGAAGTAAGCCATATAAGTTTTGGACTCCCACTCAAAACTTGTGAAATAAACAAAAGAAAAGTCATAATGGTGCATATCATCGTTTCATTTACAGATTGGCCATGTGCCTTTTATGTGAATGGAACTCACCCTTTTATCATTTGGATTCAAAGTGTTCTACTGTACTTTTTTTTTTCCTTCACATGTTTTTGAATTTCTTTAATAAAATGGGATGAAATTGCTTTATGAAACCATATGTGTTTCAATTAACAGGTCATTGTATGTTGGAACTATATATGACAACTTTAGTTTTCAAAATCTGTCCATTAGAATGGCTTACATATTTTGATTAATTCCTTTTCTTACTTTTAGTAAATTACAGAATCTTATGTCATATAAATTTTGTTTGGCATAATGAATGGTAAATTAAATGAAAACTTGAATGACAGTCCCAACGACTAATTGTTTGATGATAGATACGTTCTTATCGGACTAGACTTGATCAACATGTGGTGCTCTACCAATTGATCGGTAATCCACTAAAAATTATCCCTCACATACAACAAAGAAGTTTGGACTTTGAAAATTAATTCATTTCTTTTATAATTCATGAGTCCATTGGCTTTTGTTGGTCAAAAGTCTATAATGCATTTTAAGTCGGCAATGTAACTCGAACTTCATTGGTCATCTAAATATATTAGCGTTAAAGGGTATAATAATTGAAATACATATTTTCCACTGAAGTTCATTTTTTTGGGTATGAATTATTTTGATATTAGAATCATTCTAAGTTTTTATTTAGAGATGAAAAACATATTCTTTAAATGATTTTAATATCAATTTGAAAATAAGTTTAAAGGCACCCGAATTAGTAGATAAGTGGTTACCTAACATGTTGATCTTAAGTGGCTGGACCAAAGAAAGGTTACTTGAGTTAAACATTTGGGTTTATTAAACACCACATTATGAAATTGTGAGGGTTGTTATCCAATGAACCCAACGGCTAATTAGATAATGACTCGTGAACTATCGCCTAATTTGCATATATATTGCACTTGTGCCCAACGGTGATGTGTAGTATCTATGTAGCATGATATAACTTAAGGATGCCTTAAACATTTGGTCGTTAGTCACAACCAATGAAGTAAAAGCATCATTGCGTAGTATTGCATTTCTGCCCAAAGGTGTTATGCAACGCTATTGCGGCATAATTTAATTCTTAGAAAGTTATGATGTTCAATAATTAGCATTAGCCAACGCGAAGCTAATTGTTGGACGTTTTAACTATTTTGCCTATTACTTTGGTGTTAGTAATAGGTCTAATGAATTCACTCATGAGCCTTACATTACGAGTATGTCCTGAACTAATTCCCTAATACCTTAGTTTAAAACTCATTTTTAATGTCTACCATAACATAATACCTATTAACTATCCGGTATTGTATACTATCAACTGGTATGAACTAATCTGCAATATGGTAATTTGCTAAGTTTTAATTTATTTCATTCTAACATTTCTCTTAGTGTGGCTTGATCTTTTAACAATCTACCATAATACACAAAATGAGAAATTGAAATGAATTAACTCTTTATCATGTGAATACGATATATAAAGAAACAAACGTCATATTAAGGATAAAAACAAAATAGTCTCAATATAGATGGTAAGTCAAATTCACATTTGACTATTAGAAAAATGTCTTGTGAATAGACTATCTGAAGACTAAGGAAATAAGTTGATACTTAACTAAATGACCATAAACTGTTTCTTTATTATATATTCAGAACAGGAAATAAGTTGATACTTAACTAAATGACCATAAACTGTTTCTTTATTATATATTCAGAACATTCACTGTGATATCAAAAATTAATTATCTATTTTTCACACCAGTATAATTAAGATAAGATGTGGCTACTTCTTAAGAAGCCAAACATCAGTGGGAGTGATTAAAATAATAAATCTCAAAGTCAAGTGTAATAAGCTTGGAGAGAAATAAAATATCACATTAGTTTTCCCACCCAAGAGTTTGATATTAAAACTCAATAAACTTAATAGGAGTTAACTATGTTAAGACAACCTAGGCGTTATTTCCTTTACAGTTTTGAATGAGAGTGATTCTTATTTTGGGAAATGTATTCATGATATCCATAAAGAAAGAGAATTTCTCATAAATCATTGTCACTCTTGTTGTAGCTCTTAATATTTAGAGCGAAATCAAATATCATCTCGCTAATGGTATCTAAATTAGATGAAGTTATGAGTACAACAATTCTATCATAAATTCGGTAGACTAATATACATCAAGTTGAGTGGGAGGAATTAACGATACTTGCAATAATACTCCTCCCATGCACACTGATAATTATAGTGGTTTTTGGTATTAATGGGAAGTTAAAGTTTGGATATACTTGTATGCCATTAATAAGGCCAATTTTGTGGAGGAGTCATAATGATAACTGACGACAACTTCAACAATAATGACGAAACATGTTGCAGCACATTATAAGATGCGTCATATAATGTTGTTAAGATAACTAATTAAATGACTCATAATTGAAAACTCTACTTAAAGGCCATTAAGAAATGACTGTGATAACTACACAGTCTTACATCTTTCGAACATTAATAGTTCGAGTGAAAATGAGTTTTGTGTCGATACATAATGATTAAATAAAAGGGAATTTCGGAGGAATAAAGTGTTTGTATCGGACACATGAATTTCTAATATATATGCTAGCGGATCCGTTTACGACAAGCCTTCAACCAAAAATGTCGTCATAATTGGTTTAAGTGAAGAGCTTATATAAAATTATATATAGCATAATGTTTTCATCATGAGTTTCGATGATTAAGATTCTCCCTAACATGTGTTCCCATAATGATTAGTTTGTCTATTATTATTCTGTGCACACTAAGTTATTTTATAGACAAACGAAAAATCCATAAGTTAAATGTCATTTTTTGCTTTATTTAATCCTTATGCACCTTAAGAAGTATCAAAGTATAATTGATGGGGGTCCCGAGTCAAAATGACTTGTCAGACTGTATCTATTTGCTTTGATATAATTATGGGGTTTTTCGATAAAGCTAACTTGGCCAAATAACATAATTAGAACTTATACATAAATGTTCTCAAGGCAATGTGGGAGAATGTTGGAAAATAATCCAATTATATATGTCCTTGGACCATTTATGTAATTACTTAAGTTCACAAGGTATTATTACTATTTATACCTTGAGTTTTGCCTAAATGACTAATTAGGTCCCATATTTATGTCTTACATTAATTGATGGGATTAATTGTAATAATAAAGACATGAGGGGCCTAATATGGATTTCCCAAGAGATGCACTATACAATATGCGATCAGATTGTAAACGGACATAATCTTCTTTATCGTCCTTCATCCTTCTCTCGATAACAACCCTTAAAAATCGATTGCCTAATCTTCTCCATCATAAGAGTGCATCATCTTGGCGAATCATTGATCATAAGGCAATAAAGACCATGAGATTAACATCCTTCTCCACCGGGTAAGTTCTTATCTTAATAATCTTCTATCAATATGAAATTGTATTGAATTGGTTGAGAAATCTTTAGATGTGGCCTATAATTCTCAACATCTAACAAGTGTATGTTTTTGCCACCACATTGTGATGTTATGGAATATAAGGACATTAAGTTTCCAATAAATCATTTGTTCTTTATAAAACTCAAGCATATATTGTGACTTGAATTCCTAATCGTTGTCACTTCGTATCCATTTTACCTTCTTGTTGAACTGCATCTTTGTTGTAAATAATAACTCTTCAGATTTATGTTTTATCGAGTAGACCCATACTCCTTGGCTATGATCATCCACAATAGACCAAACCAACGAGCTCTGTTTAGAGGGACATGTTAATAACGACCGATAGCAGAGCCAGCATAGAACAAGTAGGGTGTATGAACCCTATATAAAAGTGGGCCCACCCCACAATTTACTAAAAAAACCTTCAAATATTTCTATTTTGCTGAAACAACCCTTTCTTCTTACACACCTCTGCCGGAAATCTCCTATTCAATACCATTTTATGCTTAAAACGTCCAAGAAAATCTCTAAATTTCAGAAAAAAATTTAAATGGTTTTATTTTTGTTTAATATTTTATGTATGACGAACCCCCTTGACTTATGGGTTGGCTCCGTCCCCGGTAATGCCCCCTATGTATTAACTCAAAGCATTCAATTGTTTTGGAAAAACTAATTGGAAATTGTAATCTACTTTGTTTTTGCTGTAACACAAGAGTAACAAAATCAATTGCATGTACCTATATCTAGTTGTATCTTTCTCAAAATATATATCTGGTTGTATCTTTCTCAAAATAGCCTATGAAGCATATCTAAGTCTTCCATGCGAAGTCATTTGTTTACTCAAAACTGTCATTGCCACCCTTTTTTTCTTGAACGACTACGGTGCAAGTAATACTAGCCATCTCGCTCCCTTAGTCATCCCAATTAGGTTCTTCACACGTAAGTATTATATAAAGCACGTGTCACGGGAAAAATCCAATGAACATAGTAAATCACGAGTTAATCGACTTACATACGATAAAATGAAATTGAAGTTTGGGACATTTAAAACGGGTTTTAGATCAAATACGTGTGAAAGATGAATGTTGCCTATTCCGTTAACCATAACGGATTTTCCATTGGCTATAGTTACGGAGGAACTTTTTTTCCTTGGGTTTGTTAGCCATTCTTTGTGGTGTGCAATTAGAACAATAAACAATATATTAAGCTAGCAAGAAGCTAGACGAACCAAAACAATTACATCAAAGAGATAGCAAGTTTAAGATATTGCAACCATCCTACGCAATTTAATTTGACCTTCCTACTCCTAATGTACACCCAAACGTTTGAGTGACAACCTTACCAAACAATGCATCTTTTTTAGGATTGGAACTAGCACATAAAATAGAGTATTAAAAAAACCAAATCTGCCACCACATGGATAAGAAAGTAGCCTCAAGGTAATTTTATTGAAGCTTCAACAAACACAAAAAAGAAAGCCAACCACACTAATCACTAAAGCAACATATACTTGACACATCCAAATCCCACCACCGTATCAACCGGTCCAAAAGCGAACAAGCAACAGAAAAAACTAAGAAAATATGGTTGACAAACTCGACACTAGCTTGACAAATTAGACAACTCATCTTAGGCACATCCAAACCTTTACTAGAAAAACTGGTTCCATTAGGAATCTTATTCAACATTAACTGCCACATAAAAATGTTAACTTTAATTGGGAGCAATAGGGTACCACCAGGTAGGAGAGTTAGAAACACCTACGATATGCTTGTTAACAAGAGCTCTAGCAGATACCATACAAAAATCCTCCATGACCACCAGGGGCCACATCTATCGATCCTTGCCTCAATACAACAAAAATGTGGAAAACAAACCAAGGAGGTCATATCAATGCATCATTTCCACATTGTATCTGGGCATGCACCGAAGAGACCTCGACAAATAATGTTTTCTTTTATTACTTAATGATTCACAGAAAAATGTCAATGATGCTTCTTGAATCCGTTGAAAAGGTTCTTGATTCTTGAATTAACTTGAGTCCATTCATGCAAATTAAATCCGTTGAAAATGGCAGGGACGATTACTTGCAAATTAAATGCGTAACTGTTAGACATAATTACTTGCAAAATAAATGTGATTTCAGTTATTAAATTTAAAAAGGAGTATTACTGCCCTCAATTAAAGACCATTTACTATAATAATTCTTTTATATATATTCTATATAACTCTTATAATAACGGTCATTCAAATGAATATGGTTCAAGATAGGTCTCATTCTTGCACCATATTCATTTGAAACCTCCACATTTTCATCTTTCAACTAATTATTAAAAATCACTCAAGAGTTTTTAACTTATATATTGTAATTACTAAGTATTTAAACTAATAATGATATAATTTATGATTATCAAATGAATCGTAGTTTAATAGTCTTTTTTACTATAAAAGAGGACAATCATTTGAGTAACACAAAAACACAAATCACATACAAAGCGATAAAAATCATATCGAAAGAAAAACACCAAGGTTTAAAGATATTTGTGTTGGCTTGATTTTTTTGGATATATTTCGATCCATATTATGATGATCATACAACCATTATCGACGAAGAAAATGTGTGTGTATGAAACACATTTCGCAATGAAGTTATTATATTTTACTATGTTTTATGTTTATTTTGTAACTCAAACTTAAGCTTATGTAACTACTTGATGATTTAGATTCTTATTTGAGATTTTTTGTATTCTTATTTCATCAATTAGAATAGTATGCATCTTCATGTAATACAAGCTTTGATATTTTATTATCATGTTTTTTGATATATTTTGAGTCATATTACGATGATCATACAATCATTATCGACGAAGAAAATGTGTGTGTATGAAACACATTTCACAATGAAGTTATTATATTTTACTATGTTTTATGTTTATTTTGTAACTCAAACTATACCTTATGTAATTACTTGATGCTTTGGATTCTTATTTGAGATTTTTGGTATTCTTATTTCATCAATTAGACTAGTATACATCTTCATGTAATACAAGCTTTGATATTTTATTATCATGTGCTATGTTTGTGATTTATAAAATAAAATCTTATTTATATATTTGGGTGTTTAGTATTTTGAAAGAACTTTATACATAATTAGTTAAATAGATATTATCTTTTAGAATTTATATTTAAACGGATATTCAGGAAAATTATCAAAAACAACACAAGAATACTTGAAGAGATTATTAAAAAAAATAAAGCAAGTAGATCAATAAATAATTCTTATTGAATTTCTAATACAATTATAATTAATAATTTAATTTGATCAAAATGAATGATTTTACAAAATACTTAGTAAATCATACATATAATCAAAACTTAAATTTGATTAAATTGAATAATTTTTACAAAATACTTAGTTCATCATGTATTATAATTATCTTCTAAGAAATGAAGTTTGTTAATATATAAGTACATTTTACAATTACCTACATATTATAATTATTAATACATGTACTTTTACTTCAATCACATTTATTTAAAACTCTTATGACTTTTTATATTCTTTTTAATAATAATGTTAACGTTAGTCTATAATCAACATATTATGATAAATATATATATTATAATGATATTATCACTTGAATCATGGTGATTCATTTTAAATAAATATTAGTTTTTAATTGTTTAAACTAGATTATGAAATTTGATTTTGTAATCGTAAATATTATGATTAGTTTGTAATCGTAAATATTATGACAAAGTTAGATATTATAATGATATTATCACATTAATTAAGGTAGTTTATTTTAGTTAAACATTAGTATTTAACTGTTTAAGCATTGATAAAAAATATGTTAGTTCGTTACCAATAAGTCTAAAAAAATTCCACAGTATAGATTTCAGCTATACTATGATTTTTTTAACCATTATCCTGAAATTTCTTATTGTTTATTTATTATGATATTATTTAACTTATTATTTATTTATTTTTTGATTTTTAGAACGAATGTATTGATATAAGATAATTCATTAGTGTTACATCAACTTTTTGTTTCTTATATACAATACAATGACTTATATTTTTTAACAAAACATATGCATTATTATTCTAACTACATAATTTTATTCCTGCGCAACGCGCGGGGATTCGCCTAGTTATAAGATTAAAAGCCTGCCGTTTTTGAATCAAAGGCTATTATTCCTTCTTACATTCTCATCTTTTTTTTTTTTATTTCTTACTAGATCTCTATTATATATATATATATATATATATATATATATATATATATATATATATATATATATATATATATATATATATATATATATATATATATATATATATATATATATATATATATATATATATATATATATATATATATTACTTTTCAAAAATGACTTTTATAAGTTATTTAATAATGAGTTTTTATTTTCATTTATATTTCTTCTAAACATTTTTCTTAACTTATTAACTTTTTAAAAATCAATAACTTATTCATAATCTCATACACCCTACGACCATTTCTGTGATCTAAAATCTATGGTCACTTTAATAAATGGCTTAAAACTTATCCTCGACATTATCTTCTACCGTCTTTATATTTCAACTAGTTGTTATGGCCCGCGCGTTGCGGCGGGTTTATTAATCCTATATTTTTTACTGAATAAATAATATATAATGTTGGTATGTAAGATTAGTTGTGTAATTTAAGAGAAATGTCATATTTATTAAACAACTAATTAGTAATCATAGAAACCATAGGGACACAAACTGTAGTTTAGTCTTATTGTAATAAGTGTCAAAACCTGGACTTAAAGTGAAAAAAATTGCAAACTATAGGCATCAAAAGTTTAAGTCTTTCATTTATTGCGAATTAAAAACTACACGGACCAAAAGTGTAATTTTGGAAAATAAAAACTACAGAGACCAAAAATGTAATTCATAAAACTAAAAATTCAGGGACCAAAAATGTAATTTCGAAAAATTAAAACTATAGGGACCAAAAGTCCAAAAATGTTTTTTGTTTATTTCTTTCTTGCAAATTAAAAAGTATATGGACCTAAAATGTAATTTTAGAAATTTGAATTTACAAGGACTAAAAATGTAATTTATACGAATTTAAAACTACAATGACCAAAATTGTAATTCCAGAAAATTAAAATTACAGGGACTAAAACCGTCATTTATTATATCCTACCAATTAAAAGGTATTCAAAGGTATTCGTATATAGGTGTAACTTGCATACTCTACAAACCACAAGGATAAACAATGTAAATCAAAAAATAAAAATACAGTGATCAAACATATCATTTAAGCATTTCCTGCTTTTTTTAAAAGGTATATATAATATAATATAATTTTCTCCAAACAGTAATTAATGAAATTTATATATACTAGAGGGCAAAATAGTCGATAGAAAAAGTACTAAAGATATTTATAAATGAATGCATAGGCGAAACAGCCAACAGGACACCAATTTCTAGAACACCCGAGAATTGAACAGAAGATGTAGGATTGTTTCGTTCCAATCCTCCAGGTCTTTCACGAATCCCCCAACCGCCTTCTGCCCGTGCGTATAAAGACATCTTCAAGCTCATGCTCTTATCATCAAATCACCGATAAACAATCAATTTCAAAACACCAATAATCTTTCTGTTCATCCTCCTATTTTGATAACTAATGGCTAGCACAACATGCGTAATCTCTTCTTCTCCTCTAGTTTCAAACGCCATCTCCAAACCGTCGGCCAAACAGGTTAGACCTCCTTGCTGTGCCTTCTTTCCGCCTTCACGACCCCGTAGCAGACTCCCCGTCGTCAAAGCCCAGGCCGAAAACGATAGCTCCGTCGATGTTCAAGTCAGTAGCAACCAAGGCAAAGGTGCTGGTAATGGTTCCCTAGAACGCCGACCCTTATCAACCAATACCATATCCCCTTTTGGTAAGTCAAAATCCAATAATTCAAATCTAAAGATTGTTATGTTGTTTCTCAAAACCAAAATTCATGGATATTATGGTCTTTGCAGGCTTGTTAGATCCATTATCTCCAATGAGAACAATGCGGCAAATGCTGGACACGATAGACAGGATGTTTGAAGACTCGATGACATTCCCAACAACAAGGACTGGTACGGTCTGGAATATTCGTTCTCCATGGGACATACAGGAGGCTGATGATGAAATCAAGATGAGATTTGACGTACCGGGGCTTTCCAAGGAAGATCTGAAGGTGTATGTTGAGGATGACATGCTTGTTATCAAGGGAGAACATAAGCAGGATGAAGGAGGAGACGAGAGTTCCAGCTGGGCGAGACAGAATTACAGCTCCTATGAAACTCGCATTGATCTGCCGGATAACTGTGAGAACGAAAAGATCAAAGCCGATTTGAAAAACGGTGTTCTCTTGATCTCCATTCCTAAGAAGAAAGTTGAGCGAAAGGTGATTGACGTGGAAATCCAGTGATGAGTGTATAGTGTATGTGTAGTGTGTACCTCGTAGTTCACTGTGTATATGTATATACGGGACTAATTTATCTATTTTTGGCTATAATACGAGGCTATAGTTGGTAACGTTTTACATTATTTTATTTCTCTTTAATTTTTCTTTTATTTCTAGTTAATTGCTCTCGTTTGATTTATTACTTTGGTTCTAAATTTCTCTGTCAAAGTTTCAAATAGTTTTTATTGTTTCAAAAAGGCCAATTCAAGTTCATGTGATGCTCGTGGTTATAAGGATTATGAATGAATCAAACAACATAATGGAAACATTTGGAACTTGTAGATTGTGTGAATTATTCGCGATTCCATGTATTGTGTGAATCAGGGCGGACTAGCATATAGCACACATGTGCGATTTCATGTATACAATAAATTAAGTGTCTTCGGACGTCTCTCAACTAGTCCAACAATCGAACATAAAAGTCTAAAGTGCTAATATGTCTTGCCACATCACTGATATATTATAGCATTTACATTTCGTAAACCTCTAACAACCTAAAGTAAAACTCCAAAATCCTATCATGTTAGAAATGTTAAAGAAAAAAAAAAAAACAGCTTTCTTGGAATACTTCAACATTGTGGTTAGTCGTCGAGGGTTCCCCACGGAAGTTAGGGAGCCGTTATAAAACCTGATCATTTGATACCACTTTTATACCAAAAACAAAAGAAATACATGAAACATGATAAAACAAGAATATTTAATATGAAATATCAAGAGTTACCGAAAGAAATGAGACAATAATACAAACATGAGTTTCGAGATCATGAGATATTTTATTCGAGAACACGGATAACGACTTATAAGAAAATCATGAGAATACGAAAAAACAAAATTTATAAGAAATAGTTTTGAATCGGTTCCCAATAAAATTGAGATATACTACGAGGGCCATATTTGAGGAGTGTTTGTTATTGCTTATTTATGTTGCAATTTGACACCGAGTTTTACGTGTTTGAATATGAAAATTTTATAAACACCTTATTATTTAAATAATACATTTTTAATGAGTTGCTTTTGGATTACATATTGACTTATTTAAGAAGTTCTTTTATAAAATTACTTTTCATCATACATTATTTAAGTAATAAGTGCTTATAAATTTTTAAGAAAATAATGTTGAAGTATGCTAAAAAAATTCTTCATGATGTGTCAATGTGACATACCTATGAAGAAATCAATCCACACACATAAATAATTTATTTAAGATAATCCTTTTTCAAAAACTAAAAACTAACAATCAGCTTATTACGTCTTTTTACATGAAAAACTAAATCGAATCATTTTTCTAAAACTAGGTTTTAACTCCAAACAAACTAATAAAGATTTTCATAAAAAACATAAATTGTTTTAACAAATAAATTCCAAACACCCATTTGATTTTGATGTAACGTAATGATTATACTGAGCCCGAATTAGGCCTAATTAAATCATGTCCAATTAGGACCCAATCAAATCAAGCCCATTCGAGTTACACTCTTTCTTCATGGACTCACGGTCTCACCGCAACCATTTCCACAAACAAGATGAAGAAATTCGGCAGCTTTTCGTCTCTAATCAATTGCCGATGGTCCACCACCGCCACAACCCATCTCAGACGGCTATCAGCCAAGGCTTCCGATGGCCGAGACCAATGGAACGACGCGTGGGAAACAGCTTGGCTCCCTGAAGACGTATCTGCGAAAAATCGAGCACCATGGGAAGCAGACGTCAATTTCTCCATTGCCGATACACCAGAGGCACTCGATCCTGATACGAAGGCGTTCGTTGAAGACATGAGTGATAATTGGGAGCAGAGGAGGAAAAAGGCCGGTAGTAAGAGCAAGCGAGAGGAAGAAGAAGAAAGGCTGCTGAAGATGAAAGAAGAAGGGAAATCATTGTATAGTTTGGAGAATGTGAAAACGGATTATAGGGTTATGAAACAAAGGGTTCATGCTGGTTTATGGGTTAAAGAGATTGAGAAGATGGAAGAGGCCAAATTGGGTGATTCCGGTGGTGGTGGTGGTGATGATCTCGATAGATTCCTCGACAGCGCTTCTGAGTACTCTCTCTCTCTCTCTAGATTGAATTTAAGCAGTTCAAAAATTAGTTAACAGGTGCTAGGGTTTTGTTTATAGTGATTATTGCTTGTTTTAGAATCAGAATTTCTCAACAATCGGTGTGTAAATAAGACTGATAGGATAGAAAAACAGACATGACTTTGCTTTTTTGACGTTAATTTTTTGCAGGATTTTCGACTCAGGAAACAACGATTTGAGCAGCTCAAAAGCTACAGATTCTTCCGATTTGAAAAACAAGCCAGACGGGTGGGAAACAACATCAAAGGCACAAGATGGGAACATCTGGGAAATGACCCAAAGAGAAGAAGACATTCTTCTTCAAGAGTATGAACGTCGAATTGCTTACAGCAAATTCCAGGTTTCCCTCTTGTTTTCAACTCGTTTGATTCATTTTTCTCGGAGTTTTATTGTGTTTTTGTTGGGAGTATGCAGATCGCTAGCTTTATAAAACAACACATATTCAGTAGAAGGAGACCGATTGATGGATGGAAGTACATGATTGAAGAATTAGGGCCGAATGCAAGAAGAGGAAAGGGTAGTGTTACAAGATTACCTAGTCTTGCTGATGCCGCCACTCAACCATTTAAAGAAGAGAAGATCCCAATTAGTACTGGTGTTCCGACTAGGGGAAGATAGGGCTCGCGGCAGTTGAGGGCGGCCGGGGAATCCTTGTCATTTAGAGCACCCACTTGTCATTAGGAGAGCTATTCTGTTAAATATTTTCATGTCACCGAAGCATTAATCGTCAATTTAAATCTCCACAGTGGTATAACTTTTCTATCAACTTATTTATAGGATTTATCAATCTGTATTTATATTACTTTATTATCTTTGTATATAGTTTTTTCATTGCTTTTACAAATGAAAAAGCTTCAAAGAAGCTCCTATTGTCAAAATGGTAATGCACCTCTTTTATAAGAAAAAATGAATTTATCTATTCGTGCATAGTGTGTCAACTCTTGTTTTGGTTAATTATTATTAACCTATTTTACCCGCAATAAGTCAATAACATCGGAATTTTGTCAAAGTGTGATGTTATGATGAAATGAAAGTAGGATGTTATTAAATGGAACTAGAATGAGTAATAAATTTTTTGGTTTGCTTCATGCGCGTTCTCAATCACTCCTGCCTTAACACAACCCTCTGGAAGCTTTTCATGGAGGCTAAGGTTTTTATCACACAATAATCTGATATTTGTATGGCCTTATGAATGTGTTTATTTATTAATTTAGTTGCTACCTTTCTTTTTGTTTTTTGATATTGTCACTCCCATAAATCCTGTTTATGTGCCAATTTTATTCTTTTGATTCTTGAAGGGTGGTTTTTACTATGTGTCTCGATTTTCTAAAAAGGGACTATCAATCATTTCATAAAAAGCGACTCCTATTTCAGATTAGTTTTCTTGATAATACACGACTGGTTTTTTGTGGCATTTTATGAATGAATAGTTTATAGTTAGTTATCAAAATGGGAGTAGAATCCAAACCAGAGATGTAATTGAAAGATGAAGGACCAATTAACCGATCCGGAAGGATTTAGTCATTTTATTAGAGTGATGCTTCCATTTATTGCAAAGGATATTCATATTTGACTATTAATTGATATATTTTGTTTATTTTCTTACTTCGTATGAATAATTTACAAACAATGTCTATGTTTTTTGTAAATGAGTACTCATACATTCTATATCTAATTACATGTTAAAGGTAAATAAAACATAAAAGATCAAGACCAAGATGCAAAACAAATTGTGGAAATTACATCCAAAGAATCGTAAGGATGTTTAAATTTTTGTACAATGTTCAATGTTTAAACTTTATAATCCAATATGAAAGAAGATTATGAGGAATATCGATAGAAGTAGCATTCCATGTTTTTATATGTAAATTTTTAAATGTACATTAATGTAAGTATATATACGGTTAATGGGTGAATATGTTTTTGTTTAGTTTATTGATATATCTATTTTTAATTTTTTTATTTGGTATACTAATCTATGATTCTTATGCTACTAAATCCATCATATTCACATATAAATATTGTCTTTTTTTAATATAGTTTTCACATGAATAATTTTTATATTAACAAGTACTTGCATGTGAACAAAATAACAAACTGTGTGTATTGGCTTGTAAATAAAAAATTTAACTCACAAATAAATATAAGAGAAGAATATAAACTTCTTCACATAAACCTAGCACATGAAATTGATCAAGATAAGGTTTAAAATCAATTATCTAAATCAAACACAAAATTGAAAGCATAAATAAAAAATCATAAAAACAGGAAAACATCGTTTTGACTTTTGAGCCCCTAAACAATCCTGAACCATTGAAAAACACATTACGTTATGACGAAACTCTAAGTTTGTAAAAATCATACAATTTCCATGAACCATGCAAAATTTCATCCAAATCTGAGACTAGGAATTCATCGTGACAGATTTTGTGACGATGTCACTAACTTTTCATTCCTACTGGTGCTAACATCATCATAACTTGTTAATTTTATTCAAATATAAATAAACTTTTTTTAACGATTTATTCATATGTGAATGAAACATCTATCAACATATAACTAAATAATAAACTACATTCCAGATCTATGGCCTATTATTGATATTTTGAAGGCCTAATCACACTCATCGACTTATTCCAACCTCCCAACATATTCATTTAAAAGAGTAAAGTTCTTATGTCAAATAAATGTACATCACTATGATTCAAAGTATGTTGCTACTTTAGGGATGTTGTTATAGACCTATGTTTTCTTTGGTCTCTGTCCAATAATCGCTTTATTTCCTTGACTTTTGTTATTAAGTCATATTGTTATAAGATTCTAAGTTATGTTCAATTACTTTACTTAATATTATGGGTAGAGACTGGCAAAATGTCTGCAAGTCATATGAATTCTACAATATATGTGACCGATTCTCAAAAAGAAATTAAGAATAAGTTTTTTGAAATCTTTTTGTTCTTTAACTTGTTTTCAATATATTGTAAGCTAATTTGATATATTTTACAGGTAAAGAAATATGCATTTTTAGGCAGCCAAGATTCTATTGAGAAACATAGAAGACTTGGATCAAATCTCGAGGTATAAGAACAACTTCTAACAAAAGAGAGAGTAAAATTATATATACACCCTTACTTTATGTAGTTGGAAAATTTAGCTACAAGATTTGCACTTTAAAGATTGTCATATGAAAATATTAGGCTTAAAGTTTTGTTGGTATTTTTAAAATAGTTACATGAAATTAGTTTTTATAATTTTTGGTCCATCAAATATTAATGTTTAATTGTTCATTATTATGTTTTTTTTATCATTAGTCATGAATTAAAGAACAATTATTTTATTGACAAACCATTCCTTATATTAAATAATATTTAATAATCATACACTTACTAAGGCTACACGGAGTGGTGGTCAATGGCCAACGGATGGCCAAGGGGTTTTTGTGGGCCAGATTATGGTTGGCAAGCGTTGGCCATTTTGTAGGCAGTGGTGGCCAATGGCCAAGGAAAAGAAAATGGGTTGTTTTTTTGGCTATTAGAGACAAAACTCAAGGTTGGCATCTCGCCAACAGATCGGCGAGTGTGATGGCGAGCAACATGGCGAGAGGAGACGGAATGACGTTGGCGAGAAGGAGTGGCTCGCCAAGGGACTTGGCGACCCCTTTGGCAAGCTTTACTCCGTGAAGCCTAACATCCAACCATTATTATATATATATATAAATTGACTGCAAGTTTATAATATACTTTTTATTATGTAATTTATTTTTATTTTTTAACCGTATAGTATAAAGATTTATAATCTAGTTTTTAAGAATAATACTTTTAAAATATATGATTATTAATTATCTTATCATAATATTTTTCTAACGTGGTAATGTTTTTCAAAATATTTTAAGTAGTTAATTAGTTGGTTATTGATTTTCACGACTAACCTTAAAAGCAAAGCGACACATACACCAATTTCTAGAAGACCCGGGAATGGAAGAGAAGATATGGGCTCGTTTGCTTCCTATCATCCAGGTCTTTCACGATTCCGCCATCTCCTTCTGCGTGTGCGTATATAAACCTCTTCAAGCTCATGCTCTCATCAGCAAATCACCGATAAAGGATCATCAACAAACGTCAAAACACCAACAATCTTAATTTCGGTTCATCATCCTATTTTGACAACAAATTATGGCTAGCACAACAAGCGGAATCTCTTCTTCCCCTCTAGTCTCAAACACCATCTCCAAACCGTCAGCCAAATCGGTCAGACCTCCTTGCTGTGCCTTCTTTCCGCCTTCACGAACCCGTAGCAGACTCCCCGTCGTCAGAGCTCAGGCCGAAAACGATAGCTCCGTCGATGTTCATGTCAGTAGCAACCAAGGCAAGCGCGCTGCTAATGCTTCCGTAGAACGCCGACCCTCCTTCACCAATACTATATCCCCCTTTGGTAAGTCCATACCCAATCATTCTGATTTAAACATTTCTGTTTCTCCAAACGTAAATTGATCATACTTATGGCGTTGCAGGTTTGTTGGATCCGTTGTCTCCGATGAAAACAATGCGACAAATGCTGGACACGATGGACAGGATGTTTGAAGACTCGAAGGGATTCCAAACGAGGAGTGGTACGCCCAGCTGGAACATTCGTACTCCATGGGACATTCAAGACGCTGAGAATGAAATCAAGATGAGATTTGATGTGCCGGGACTCTCCAAGGAAGATCTGAAGGTGTATGTTGAGGATGACATGCTTATTATCAAGGGAGAACATAAGCAAGATGAAGGAGGCGACAAGAGTTCCTGGGCTAGACAGAATTACAGCTCCTATCAGACTCGCATTGATCTGCCGGATAACTGTGAGAAGGAAAAGATCAAAGGCGACTTGAAAAACGGTGTTCTCTTGATTTCGATTCCTAAGAAGACGGTTGAGCGAAAGGTGATTGATGTTGAGATCCAGTGATGAGTGCATCGTGGACTGCGTAGATTACGGTTTTGCTTAGTCACGAGAGATGTATCATGTATGTTATTAGGC
The DNA here is from genome assembly GCA_023525715.1 of Cichorium intybus. Taxonomy (NCBI): domain Eukaryota; kingdom Viridiplantae; phylum Streptophyta; class Magnoliopsida; order Asterales; family Asteraceae; genus Cichorium; species Cichorium intybus. The sequence continues at coordinate 7,984,223 of CM042010.1, forward strand.
TTTGTCTTTGTCATCCCAAAGATCTTACTTTCCTTCACTTCTTCTTTAAAGAATCTTTCATTTTTTAATTAAAAAAATAATTTATAAACATATTAATTCAAAATAAAAGAAGCTATAAAGTTTGAAGATATAATAATTTAAACCAAAAAATCAACTAAATAAAACAAATAATATCACACTCCAAATTCTCAACGCCGTAGAGATGTTAGTTTTTGTAAATATGTTCCATCAATTATGCATTAAGGTTGTTATATGTTTTTTATCATTCACTTTCATTATATTTGCTTATAATAGTAATATCCAATCCGAAAGATATTAACATTTTCAACTTATCACAAGGGAGATAGGGTTACTCAACTTAAGATGTTATTTAGCAACTGATGATAAGTAGGTAGGATTAATAATCAAAAAACAGTTTCATCCCAAGTCAACCTACATGAGGATCATACGCACCCCTCAACATTATCACACAACCATTAGCTATCGAATGGTGGCTTTAAATATCAATTCTTATTTCAAACGAGAAAGATGCAAACTCTCTGTCCATTCTACACTTCATGTGCAGGAGCTCAACACGTCGTGTAGCTCATGCCACACGTTGTGTAGCTTGCATTTCTAGATTCCTACTTCCAAAAGTTTATCTAACTTCTATCTAACCACTTAGACCATGTTCTTATGTTCAACAACTTCAGAAACACGAATAAACACCAACTTTAAAATACTAACATCTAAACCCAATCGTCTTGAAATTCTCAACTTGAATTAAACATCAATTAAGTAACAACATAAATTCAGATTTAGTATTTATAAGACAACTCCCTTGGATTAACTTAAAGTCTCATTCCTTTCTTCTTAGTTCATCGTTTCCTTCTATCTCCTTAGTTTTAAGGGTTTGAGACAGATGAGAAAATGACTTAAAAGCTTAAGCTTTTAAGCTTTTGTACCACTTACATGCCGTGTGGGTCCATCCTACACGCCGAATAAGCCTCCGGGTCAGCAAATCTTTAAAATAGCAACATACTTTCACCTTTTTTTAGTTCTGGCAACCTACTTTGCACACGTTGTGTAGCCCTATGTTACACTCCGTGTAGCATGATCAGAATACTTAATATCAACCTTAACACTTACTTAATCCACAAACTCCTACTACATCCAAATTTCCATACTAGGCCTACACATGAACACCTTAAGTATAATTGGATAAGTTAATAACCTCTTTTGACTAACCCAGGCCCTCACCATTAGAATTGCCATGAACAACAACACTGACACTACTATTTGATTCATTTTTTAAATTTCCCTTTTTTCTTTGTAGACAATCCCTTTTGTAGGACCATTTTTATTTACAGACTACAGTTATAACATTTAATCTTAGAAGAAGAGTTAGGAATGGATCGTGACTTACCCTTGTTTCCATATTCGCTTTTTGTTGTTCTTCCCCCGCTCGTAAACAAACTTTAACCAGAAACATCTTCATTAGCAGAATTCCTTTTCTGTAGTTCCTTTGACAACAAAGAATCTTTCGCATCCTTAACAACTTTTGTTGTTCTACCACAACGCTGGTATCGATGAAATTCTCATCAGAATTGATATTTAACATAATAAAATAAGGGGTAGGTCTTGATCTTAAATCTTAACTTCAACACCTTGTAAATCGACGATAATATGATTGAAGGTATCAATATGATCTTTTACCTGGGTACTTTCTGTAGGGTATACAAATATTGTTTTTGATATAGTCAATCGTGAGGGAATTGTTCTAATATTTGTCATAAAGTTTCTCCCAAAGCCCAACAAGAGTCGTTTGATCAACCATGTCTTGTAACACTTCATTAGTGAAGCTTAACAAAATAGCATTATGTGCTTTCACAAGAATATCTTTCTTTAATACCTCAACTATATCTTTTGGTAATTTTGCTTCTCCTTCCAAAGCGGCCTCATAGTCCTATTGAACCAAAAAAGCCTTCATCATCACATTCCACAAAGTGAAATCATTCTAACCATTAAACTTTTCCAAATCAAATTTGTGTAACGATATCATTTTAGTAAACAGAATAAAACGTAGCTCTTATACCATTTGTCAGGAATAAACAAGAATGAAACACGCACATACACACAAGACATCATATTTAGCGTGGTTCGGCCAATGTGAGCAGAAGCTTATTCTAGAGCCTGCAATACGATTTATAGTACAATTGGATCATTCATTAGCAACCTTTATTACATAGACATTGAACAGTGTAAACTCTAATTGATAATCGGGAGGAACCAATCTACACATATCAATGCAGGTGCGTATAACATATACGCTCCCTGCACCCCTATGGGATAAGTATTTGTCATGTATAGCTTCGGACCTAACGACCCTCACCTGACTCTGAATACTTATCCCATCGAAATTCACGTGTCGAATTTTGTTCACTTCATTTGGGTAAGTTAGATCTTCAATTCTCAAGTCACATTTAACATAAATTAACACTCTGACTTCTTGTACACTTATGCGATGCAACAAGTTTGCACAAGTTCGCCCCTAAAGGGTTTGTCGCCCCTAAAGGCGTCGCCCCTAATGCCTCTAATTCTTGTAGTGACTGTCGTATTATACGATATTAAGGATACATTGTTATTTATTTGACGTATAACCGACCCCACAGCATTGCTTACATCGACACGGATTGTGACAGTTGACCCAAAATACTTAACGATCTACAGCCGGATATTGTGGGGACAATCTCCTCTCTTGATCCTCTAGAAGACCAGCTACTCTCTTGCGATCTAGTGTCAGAGCCGAACACGGGAAGATGGCAAATGTAGTTTTGAAAACATATTGGTTAGATGATGTCATATCACCACAGCCATTCTGGTGTATCTAGTTTTTAACATCAAAGAGCCAAACATATTGTACTGGATATACACTTTGTTCCATGATAGGTAGCACATCGCCAAATTCGGGTTTTGACATTTTCACCAAAGGTCTCTTGCAAGTTCTATATCTAGTATTCATGTACACAGTAGTTCTCCAGTTTGTACCGAGGGAAATAATAGATAACCTTCGTATGATTTGTATATTTTAAGGAGTAGATAGACTCCGTTTGTTAGTTAGCCAAATAGAGACGATTTTTGTATATTTAAGGAAATACAGTAAACCTTTCCACACTTTGACTTATGTTTACTGCCATTCTAACTCTTCCACGTGTATGTACAGTTCCTTTTTTTCTGGGTGATAGATAATACAGCCTAGATACGGTTGAAAAAAACAAAGAATCAACAGAGATAAATCACGAACAATATTAAACATTAGACTAAAGAACAGTATCCGCGTATGTACATGTTAATATTTATCAAGAATTCTGGAATGAAATACAAGAGCAATATACAACTAATATGGAAGTATTGTTTCGAAACAGTTGACACCATCCAACTCCGGGGCGAATCGGGGCCTGATCTGCAATTTTGGTAAATTGTTGATATCCCGCGATGTAGACGGATTATGACGGCCATCCTTAGAATCTTTTTGAGTGTTGATGTTGGTATTGGCGTCAGGAAGCTTTCGTCCGATGGATTCGGCACAGAAGGCGTCGATGGAACTGAAAATTGACATGAACATGATGATAAATACCGATGAATATAATATGATTTTGATCGAAGAAGTTGGTTAACGGAGAAGAAATGGTGGGTATAAATAGGGCTAGAGAACGAGTAAATATGTAGAAGAATCGAGAAAGAAAGGAATTAATTGGCGAAGCAACGTGTTGTGTGTGTAATGTGTTCTTTCCGTATGGGTGAAGCATCTACAGGATTCGAGAGTCTTGAGATGATTAAAGGATAAATCTTCAATTTCCAATGCTTCTCAAGCATATCCAAAACAAATATTATTAAATTGAATTTTAGTTGAAAGTTTTAATAACTACTAAATATTTTCTTATCCTAAAATAAACTATAAAGAAGTGGCTGAAATGCCTCGAGGAGTTGTTAAACAAGTAACGAATTTGTCTTAATAAAATATTGTAACTGAAGTTTAGAAGCAAATTAATAATAGAGTAAATTACAATTTTGGTCCCTGTGGTTTGCATAAAATTTCACTTTTGGTCATCGTTTCGTTTTTCCACGCTGATGGTCCCTGAACTACATTTTTGCTTACACTATTGGTCCCTTGGCCAGGTAAAATGACCAATATACCCTTTTTAATTTCTTTTTCTTTTTCCTTTTGAGATATTATTATTTTAGTAATTAAAAAATAATTCTAACCCCCACCCCCAAAAAGCGACAGCGACCACATCACATTCAGGGAGGGATCGAACATTGATAACGAAGATTGGTATTTTCCGTTTCGAACTCAACTTCTTAGTGGTTTGTATATATACATCTACGATGAATCTGGATACCAGTTCTTGATCTTCAAGAGTTATTCTCGTCTGATTATTGACAAACCTGGTATTTGGATATCGTGGAATTTAATATGATGACGAATAAAGATCGGTGAGATGTTTGGATTTGATTATCGATGTGCTAAATTGATGATGTGATGAGATTACGATCTTGGATCTGTACCTGGAATTAAAAGACTTTTGTGAAAGAAATTTCTGGTTGGATGATGATGATGAATTTCTAAGATAAGATGAACCGATAACGTGTTCTTCACAAAAGCGGTAAAAATGTTGACGAAATTTTCTTGGATGGTGAAGACGGCGATATGGTGTCTGCAAGATCGGCCGGAGATGGGGAAGGTGGCGAAGATGCTGGAAGGAACGGTGGAGAGGGTGTCGACGTTCTCACTACCGCCGCCATTACCGAGTGCCCAGCAAGTGAAATCGAGTGTCTTGCAGGCAGAAATTAGTGGTGGATTGAGAGGTGCGTAAATTTTGAAATGACATTCTCCCCGTTGACTGCTTTCCCATTTGGAGTAAATGTTTCTGATGAGATCGTGACTGCTCCAATCAAGAGCAAAACGTGTTACAGAAAAAGGTTAGAGTAAATTCCAACACCCCTCATTCTCGAGTAGCTAACCATGTCTTCCTTCTGCCTTAGCTTCGATAACCCGAAATCTGAAATTTTAGGGCAAAAATCGGCGCCGAGAAGAATGTTCTCCGGTTTGATGTCATAGTAGAGGACCTATTCCAGGCACTCCTCGTGCAAATACTAGGGCTGGCAAATATGTATCACAGAAAACCAACCAACATGCTACCAACCGAACCAATAAAATTGGTAGCCAATATGCTTGGTAGCCAACATGTTTGGTTGGTAGTACCGTACCAATTAACTAAACATGGTACGACAATGGTATAAAATTTGAGATACCACGGTAGTACCGTACCAACCAATTCATATATATATATATATATATATATATATATATATATATATATATATATATATATATATATATATATATTTGTGTGTGTATAACAAAATCATATTTCAATAGTCATTTAGCCACATTAGTCGATACTACATAGTTATTACCACATTAAATTTAGAAATTAAAAATTTACGAAGATGTTATTTCAATAAAAGTCTTTAAAAAATTAAAATAATTACATAGCTAATTTCTTGGTATATACCATTACCAACTTGTACCAACCAAACTTGTTGGTAACCAAACAAGTTGGTGCCAAGTATAATTGGTATGGTTCTGGTAGCAAAAATTTTGTACCAACTATAGTTGGTACGGTACATGGTTTGGAGAAAAAAGAATTGGTACCGTACCAATTCCACCCCTAGCAAATACGCAATCGCACGAGCTACTCCGAGAGCGATATGGTATCTAATCCCCCAATCGAGTATGGGTTTTTGATCCAATAGCTTGCTCTCTTCGAGATCTTGTTCGTCGTTCGTGTATTTGACTTTACCGGAGTGGAACATGACCTTCTCTAGTGATCCATTTGGGACATACTCGTAAACCAGAATTCTTTGACCTGTGGTTGTCCCAAAAAGGTGGTTGCAACAGTTCACAAGCTAGAACATGCTGCCGGAGAAAACGTAGTGGGGTAGGGTTGGATTTTTCTTTTTTTTTAAATTACCAAAATAATAATATCTCAAAAGAAAAAAGAAAAAGAAATGAAAAAAGGTATATTGGTCATTTCACCTGGCCAAGGGACCAATAGTGTAAGCAAAAGTGTAGTTCAGGGACCATGAGCGTGGAAAACCAAAAGGATGACCAAAAGTGAAATTTAATGCAAACCACAGGGACCAAAATTGTAATTTACTCTTAATAATATTTACAATTTTAATAATATACATCGTTATGATGTGCGATGGACTATGGAAAAAAATAGAAATAAATAAAATGCCGATGCTTTTAATACATTAATCAAATATTTTGGTTTAATTTATAAGTGTTCAAGTTAAGACTTGTTTGATAATAGTTTTTGCAACGTTTATGAGTTTTTAGCTATAAAAAAACTTAAACTAAATAAAAAAATTAACTGGGAAATGCAAATATAATGTTCTTATTTATAATAAAAAAATGGTCGTGCTATAAATACCCCCCATTTTATTTTATACTCCCCTGATTTGACTATCAAATTTGTTTTATCAATATTTTGTCTTTTGTTATATTTTCATTTATTATTATTATTATTATTATTATTATTATTATAATTACTATTACATTTTATAAAATTATAACCGTTCGTATTTATCGATAATCCATTGTTTTTTTTTTGTTTTTCGAATTTATTCAGTCGTTTATAAACTAATTGGTTGTACGTATAATTTATTATTTATAAAATCTTTCGGGTTTATATCGTTTGTAGGTAATCGAAATTCACATTATTATTAATCGGAAATCGTCATTTTTGATCCGTCGACACAGTTGTACACCATATCCGTTTGTCCAGGATTGTGCGTGCTCAGAACATTCTGCTGAATAGAAAACATTGTATAGTGCTTGACTAAATATTTATGTTCGTTATCCATATAACGCACCGTGCAATTGTAATATTGGACCAAACTTTGCATTGATATTATTATTTATATTGTTATTTTTTATACATTCGTTCAACCATTTTGATATAAGTTGACATAGTTTTATAAAATTATAAACGTCGTTTGTTGTGTCGTAATTACTTAAAAAAATTATTGTTTTATTGTTACTAAAACATAAAAAATATAAAAGCTAAATTCATTAATTCGACATTTGGTCAAATTTGACATAACCGTTTTGATATAATTTGACCTAATTTTATAAAATTATAAACGTTGTTCGTTGTGTCGTAATTACTCAAAAAAACTATTGTTTATTGTTAATAAAACGTAAAAATTATAAAAGTTAAATTCATTATTATTGTTTTTCTAATAATAATAATAATAATAATAATAATAATAATAATAAATAAAAATATATTAATAAAATAAAAAAAAAAGAAAAAGAAAATGACAACAAACAAACAAAATAGACAAAAAAACAACAAAAAACAAAAAATCAAATCAGGGGGTGTAACTAGACTATAGTATAGGTATGTATAGAATCACATGTTAAGGGTGTCAATCCCTAACAAATAAGATCGGAAATGAATCCGACCAATCACTGCTATTCTGCACTGGATTAGAGTACAGGGCAAGCAGGGTCGAACCACACGGACACGGGATATAAAATTTATGCCTACTTAGTATAAAATACTAAGTATGATGTAATGGTGAATTACTACAGTTTCTAGTAAAGAAAGCTAATTACCTGCATTTGGCATTGTCGTTAAACAGCAATGTAGAGGGCTCAACGACATTTTTATCCTTGTTACCAGACCTGAAATTCATGGTGGTCCGGACTTGTAACGACGGATTATAAAGTCTCTGGTTTGATCCAAAGCCTTGATTCTCGACAATTGGGGGCATTAAAGTCATACAAGAATTAGATGAAGGTATTAACAAATAGACTTCGCAATTGCATAAGCTAGCCCATCTGGGTTTCCATGCCCAACCAACCATAATACTGAAGAAATAAACCAATCCCAGCTGGACCAGAAACATCAACATCTCTGCAACAATTTCCCCCAATGTGGGTCTTCTTATTATCTCCCAGAAAACTTCAATAAGAACCATAATTGAGAAGAGTAAACAAATTCGAAATAAACAAAAGATCCACAAAGGTTTGTCAGATTTTTTTTAGAACGGCATCAGATAAAGATGGGTTTATGAACAGGGTATCTGGAAATGTGAAATTATCCGCTACCAAAAGCGTGGAGGGCGTGTGTTTTTGGTGTGGTGTGCGTTTTTTCTCTCTTTTCTTCTTCTTTTGTGTAGTATCTTTCATCACAAGTTTATTGGCTTGACTGGCGGTTTGGCGGTGCCTCCCTATGAGTCTGTTGGCTTATGTTGGTTCCGTTCTTTTCTTGGAGTTGGAATTTCGAGCTTTAGAATGTTTTAAAGTTCCTCTGTGGCTGCTGCTCTTGGGTCTTAGCTCCTTGATGTCTAATTGCGGTTCTCTGTAATTGAAGCAGTTGAAAATTTTTGGTTTTGGTGATTCTTTCAATCTGGGGCTGCTCCACATGCTTTGGTTTGGTTTTTGGTGCTATTCAGTTCATAGAGGTTCAGACTTGGGTGGATTTCAGGTTGTTTGGCTACTTAGATGTCATGGTTTTACATGGATATGATCGAATGGTGGGGTCTAGTTTCATGTGTTGGGCACAGGCTTCAATTCAAGTTTTTTTCTCACAATTTGTGGCTTCGGACCATCTTGCCCCTGGCGTGTTTGGTTCTCTTGTGTTGGTGTTTGGGGGAGTAAAATCATCAGAGTGATACTGCTCATTTTTTGTTTCTGCGGCTTGGTTATGTTGCTTGCCTGCTTTGGTGTTTGCACATGTTTGACGCTTTTACCCCTAGCTCTTTTGACTTCTTCTGTGGACTGTTTTGGGGTTCTAAGTGGGTGTTTTCCTCTTTGAGGTGATTTCTGGCTATATATACACGGGAGTTTTTGCTAGGATTGGGTTATTTGGTGTATTCGTTCCATGTTTGGATTGCTGCAAATTTGGTCTTGATGGGGTTTAACGGTTGCAAATTTGGAGGTCCTGTCGATTTCCCCTTGGTATATTCCAAGATTTTGCTCTTCTTGGCGGTTCTTGAAATTCCAAGTTCAGTTGGTGTCCTAGCGTTTTAATTGGGTTCTGGCTTTGGCTTAACAGAGGATGCAGGCTCTGTTTTCCAATTGAAGTTCGGGGGGTGGGTTTTAAGTTTGGTCGAAATTGCCCCTGCAATTAAAGTCTTTGGGGAAATCTCAGTTACCCCTGTAGAATCAGATGAATTTTCACTGCTTGGCTATAATTTACCTTAGGTCGAAAATACCCCTGGCTCCTTACAGATAGCAAGTGGGTTTGGTTTTTGGTTGTGTTTGGCTCTGGCGCAAGTGGGTGTTGGCGGTGCTGTTGAAGATTTCTCATTGGGATAGTTTGGATCTTTCATTGTATTGCTTACAGTTATCTTTGTAATCTTAACTCTAAACTTGGTATTGTCCTTTTATTTTCTCCAGCTTCCCGCTGGAGTTTTAGTTAATAAAATTATTTTGCTGTTAAAAAAAAAAACAAAAGCGGAGATTTTAGAGAAAAGAATTTAAGAAAGATGGGAAGGAAGTTTTATAGGAGACTAGATTTAGGGCGCAATGGATAAGGACGAAAGAGATGGCAATGATGACGAGGATCACCAATGTGGTTGTTGGCTTGCTGATGTATATAGTACGAAACGCAAATTGGAGCCACTAATTTATTGAATATGAATCGACCCCATACCAAAGAGACAATTGATGGAGATCACTAGGTAGGTTGTGAAGCCATTAATGTTATTTTCGGTGAAAAATTCCGTGAAAGAATCCCATTAGAATTTATTGATTTTTTTAACTCATAGTCTTTACTCTTTAGATTTAAGTTTTTCTTCAAATTATATCATTATTACTAGATATAGTTTTTTTACTGATTTTTCGACCCAAGGGAGTGATGTTTTTATTGAATCAACTTCACCTAGCTTTTACCGTACCATGTCATCATCATGTTATTGTCACGGAGTGGTGTTGATGGTAGGAAGAAAAAGAAAGGGCTGCAATGCTAGGAGAACCAGTGAGAGAACTCCAAGAGTGTGCTGATGATCATTGCCGTTGGCATATGTCTGCATCACGACCTCATGGGACAGTATAAGCCGCTGACATTTAGTGTCAAATTGGATGCTGACGACATTTTAACCCACCACACTGTTTAGTCTTTTACTATCTTCGAGTTTTGGTGATTCCTTATAGATACAAAAATAATTTGTAAAAAATAAGAACAAATAGTTGAATATATGTTGTATTCGGAAACTAAAATCGATGATCTTTATGTGGCCAAGCAGGGCCTGAACACGAGCATTAGTTTTGAAGGGGCTCAAACAAAAACTTCAAAATTAACCAAAAGCAAAACAACATTTGACAAACAAACAAAAATACTAAAAAAATTAGCAAATTAAAGTAAAAAAAATATAGATTAGTTCCGATAGTACAATATATTTACGTAAGAACTTGAGAACCAACCTTTTGACCAAATTGTTTTACTCAAAACACCAACACAAGCACATAGACACGCGTCTAGGTCAATTGCATGTCCTTAATCTCGAAAAAACAAAAAAAATTGAAAATATAAATATGCATATATACACATTTGAATGTGCAAATATGCATATTCAGATGTGTATATATGCACATTACAGAAAAAATGGCTTTTGATTTTATAGCAATATAGTTTTAGATTTTTACTAGTTATAACAATATACTTTCTAATCTTTATTTTTTATAACTATGTAGTATATGAATTTTTGTAAATATGAATCATTATGGCTAATCAATAATAACTAATAACCTAAACTGAATTAACCGTCTAAACCGCTAATCAAAATCATTAATAACCGATACTCATTGTTATAAATATGAATTAACGGATTGGTTTGGTTATGGTACAGTTTTAGCCCCTAACCTCAACCCTAAATTTTATCAACGAGATTTGGAACAAAGAAACATTGGAACTAAGTATATTACTTTTAACATACTTAAGGGACTGAACTTTGAATTTTTTAAAATTTAAAGTTTGGAAGTTGTTGGCAGAAATGACTAAAATAGAAAATGGAAAGCAAAATGAAGTCGGATAAAGAGGCTTTAGATTCCACGTGTACTCTCTTTGCTCTTTCGTCTTCTCACCGATGAGTCCAGCTTGTTGCTTCTTTCCAACATCAACTCCCAAACCCTAAATTAACATCCCAATTCTTCAATTCTTCAATCTTCTCCTCCAAAATCAATGCTCTGCTCCAAATCATCTAAATGGCTCCACCGCCTTCGTTCCTCCAGAGGATTTCCCGACTCCGATCACATCAACCTTGAGCACTTCCTCTCTAATTCCCTCGAAAAATTCGATCCCCAAACGTCCACGGATCCTGCTCTGCCCGTTAAAAGACCCAATATTGACAAACGGGATGAAAACGGTGCAGTCCAAGGGTGTGAAGTGATAAACAATGTACTCTCGGAGCTATTTCAGATGGGAGAATTTCAAGATTTAGCGAGAATTAAAAGGAAAAAGAGCTGTAGAAAACAGCAGTGCCCTAGAATCTGCGTTGTTTCGACAAATTCGGACGTTCAGAACGTGCCTGTTGGAAATGCGATGGTTTCGTCGCCGTTGCCGTTGACTTTGTACAATAGACGTCCAGCAAAGGAAGTCAATCGAGAGTTGAAGGTGACTGATCATGATCATGTAGTAGAGGAGGAGAAAGCTCATTGGGATCTAACGGGGTTTTCGCAAACAGAGGTTACTGTTATCGACACGAGTGTTCCATCTTGGAAATTCGAGAAGATGCTGTACAGGAGAAAGAACGTCTGGAAGCTTGGGGATAAGAAAGGTAAGGGATTATTGACTAGTGACATAAAGAAGAGAAAGGAGAGTCCAAATGAGAATGGCGATGAAGAGAAGAAGAAATTGAAGCTGTGTAGTTCATTATCCAAATCGAGAGATGCAGAAGAAGGCGAAGAGAAAAAGAAGAAGAAGAAAAAGAAGAAAAAGAAGTTGAAGATGTGTGATTCATCAAAGTCTGTAGATAAAGAAGAATCCATTGCTCGATCAAAATCCGCTCAGGTAAGCTCTTCAGATTTAACCGCTGTCTTCACTCTCCGTATGTGTAGTAATGTAAATACTTTTGGTCTCCATGTGATTGTTGAGTATAGGTTATCTATGGAAAACTTTCCTGTAATTGTAACCATAATGAACACAGATTTCTTCCTAATCTGTCATGTAACAGTCTGGTTCCATTGATTGTTTCCTTAATTAGGAAGACCTTCTATGTATGACCATTTCTTTATGGTATCTTATATTGTGTAGGGATATGATCAAGGCAAGAAAATGGTAGTGGTTAATGAAAAGAAACATGATAAATTTAACCAAGTACAAGAAAAGAGGTATGAATGAGGCTTCATATAATACATAGTTTCTTGATAAGTATCGAGTGTCGGTTAAACATAGTTTCATTATTTTTTGCAGTTCCTTCAAGAAACAGATAGACGGAGGGCCATCTGTGATTCTTATTAAAAGCATTCCAACAACAAATAAAAAGGATATTTCAGGCATTTCAAAGAGCTGTGTGAAATCTATGCAGAAATAGTACGAGTCTTGATACGTAATTTTATTTTAACATGCCAAATCTGTAGTTACCGGTCTGATTTTTATGTTTTTGTTGGGCCCTGATTTTATTAATATTTTTTGTTTCTTTGGGCTTGGGCCATAATCGATATGGTGTATAATGGATCTTGTTCTCTATGTGTAGTGTAGTTGTCAAGTGTCAACCAAAAGATTCGTTTATTTTTCATTTTTTTTAGAGAGTCTTGAACCGGAGCAGTTTGGTTGGGTTACTTTTCCATATATTTGGCCGGCCGGTTTAGAAATATATCAAACCGAAGTACATGGTTTGGTTTATAGTTCTGAGTGAGACTGAGACCAACCGTTTATATTTATATTGCAAAGTATCATATTAATAGTTATAAATCATTTGAAAAAGTCTCATTTTCCATTTTTAGGTTCTTTTTATGCTTGGGTGATGGTAAATGGCTACATTTTTGTTTTTTTTATAAATATTAAAATTGGTTTCAAAGTATCTAACCAATATGATTTTATTTGGTTTGGGTTGGTCGAAGGTATCTATGCCAAATAATGTAACGCGTCCACGTAAGACTTTAATAAGCCTCCCGTGATGGCCAAACACCATATTTCACGGAAAAGGAAGATATTTTACTAATTCACACAAGTGAGTGGGCCTATGCTTATCAAGTTGTACACTTGTACATACAAAGAGAGAGAATATATATGCGTGCTAAATAGACAACTCTATAAACATCTTTTTTATGGAAAATTAAAAATTCTTTTTAATATCTGGATATTGTGTAGTTAAATAATAATTAATATTGTTTTTATATTTTATATTTATTTTTATAGTTATTTCCATCACAATCAATTCTTATCGTCATTTATTTATTTTTTATTATTAATATGATTTTATTATTAAATAATTGATGTATAATATATGATTATATACAAATATATAAAAATTTAAAATTTCTTTTAGAATAGACTATTGAGACACATATGACGATCAATACGTACCATAATTGCAAAACCATAAGTCACCTTATGTTAAGGGGCGTCAATCCCTAACAAATGTGATCAGAAATAGAATCCGACCAGTTACTGCTCAACTGCACTGGATTAGAGTACAGGGTAAGCAGGGTCGAACCTCAAGGACACGGAGTTCAAAGTTTATGCCTAAAAATGTAAAAATAAAGGAGGGGGGGGGGGGGGGGGGGTTTGAGTAACAAATAATAATAATAAATTGCAGAAACATGCAAATAATAAAGCTTGACGAAAATCAATAATAAAAAAAGGCCTAGTCCCGAGTCTTCAATGTTCAGCGTAATAAAATGAATCCGGTTGACGTGCTTAAGAATACAAATCCAAGTTGGCTTTTAAAAATCATAAAATATAATCTTTATGAAAATAACTTGCTAAAATGTTTAGATAAAGGTCCGCTTATTACCTAAACCTAGTTTCATTTTACCCGACCTAAGGTCCGCTTATAGGTCGAATGCAGAAACCGCATAAGGTATGAAAGTACCAATCAATGTCCAATTCTTTGCGTCCGCTGGGAAGTGTGTGGACATATGACCAGATTCTAAACAAGGAATTGGGTGCTTGTTTTTGTTACCAAACATCAACTGTGTTCAGCGATTAGGTGCCTTACACAGTGGATTAACAGTGTTTGAAAAAGATCCAATTAAGATGGCCAGTCAAAAGTAAATCAAATTCAAAACTCAGATTGAAACAAGAAAATGATCATTGGAATTATTCAAAAGCATTCATCGAACCGAATGTTTCAAATTATACACCAAACATATCCAAACTCAGGACTAGAATGCGGTTTCTAGCCAGACATGGCTAGAAATGAATCAAAAATACAAAATTGTAATCGAAAACGTCTTACAAATGATAAAAATACGAAATCGAATCTCGAGAGTCGTGATTCGGGCTTCAAAAACCTTCTAAAAACTGCTTGGAAGTGGCTCGGGGTCGTGGCTAAAACGCAAGGGCTGAACTCCCTTTCTGGCAGGAGAAGACTGCTATTTATAGCCATCCGGAGGAGATAGCGGCGCTATCTCCTTAGATAGCGGCGCTATCTTTCGAATTCCCCTGATTCTCGTTCTCCTGGTCAAACGTAAATCTCGCCTCCTTGATTTCCTCAACTGCCGAGATAGCGCCTCTATCTCAATAGATAGCGCCTCTATCTTAGATAGCACCGCTATCTCAATAGATAACGCCTCTATCTATGCAGTTTCCAGGATTTGTCATTTTTGGTCCCTGCTTGTTCCAACTTTGGTCCTTTTTCGCCCATTTTGCTCATTTTTGCTTAAAAACCTGCATAATTGATATTTTCCAAGTAAAGTGAGTATTTTAGTCCTTTTTAGCTTAATTTATTTATAAAAATACCCTGATATCGTATAAAATATGTACGAAATACGCACGATATCAGAATACCCCACACTTGGACTTTGCTTGTCCCCAAGCAAAATAGAGTTTTTCGACCTTTCAAAACAATTGCTTTTAACAATTCCCGCATTAATTACCCACATCCAAAATAATAAATACAAAAAGATTTCAAATTGTACCAGAATCATAGGCATACATGTGTGTTGGTCCTTCTTAACTGGTCATTTTCCAATTAAACTTCATTCCTGTAAGCAATAAATCCCTAGTGTGCCCACTACTCATTTTTGCATCCCCTAGAAATACACCCTTCAAAAACCGCCTAGGCTCAAGACTTATTGCTAAGTTCCCAAGGTCACTTTTTTTGTACTCACACAATTAAATGATCATTAGTTTATTCTAATTGCTATTAAATTTCGATAGCTTGAATTCTTTGTGTGAAATATCACCTAAGCTGCACCAATTATTACCAATTTATTTATTATTTGCACCTTCGGGACTCACGACTTTCCATGGAACTCTTTATTACAAATTTTCGACCTTAGATTATACGGGGTCTACTCATTCAAATTCCAAGGGCCGTTAAGGAAATCCCATGACTTTCTATGGCACCCGTGTAGCGAACTTTCGACAACATTATCCCAAACCAGACGGTCTTAGGTAATGAGGTGAGGGAAACCACCCTTTTCATGTCTACCGATTCGAGTACCATAGGCTACAGATTGGATTTTCCCTCCTGAGTCTCGATCTTTTGGTGTCTTTTTCATCTTTGAGATCTTCTCGATTTTTTTTTCTCTTATTCATTCGAGGCTCTTTCTTTCCTCAGTTTGGCAACAGCATAGGGTCTGTACTTTTGTAACAAAGGGAACCTAACTCAATCTGTTTTGACTAGGGCTTAGCTATGTTTACGACTAAAATGACACCTTTTGAAAGATATCATGTGCTAAAAAGTTTTTAGAGGGGTCTATTTCGTCAACAATGCAAAACCATGTTGTAGGGACACACTAATTATCTACCAATCTTTCAAGTCAAAAATTCAATTTAGAAAAATAAACAGCCACATATACTACTTATGAAAGCTGAATGCAACTCAAATTTCTATTCCTATCCATTATTCCAGATGTATTTATATTTATTCGTTCAATTTCGGGAAATTATTAAGGCAAAAATTTTAAAATTTGGCCAAATAAACCTAAAATGCTTAAGTGTAACGCCTCACCCCACACTTAAATTATACAATGTCCCCATTGTATATATTGCATTAAATTAAAGAGGGAGAAAAAAGGAACAGACTCCCCTGGGTGAGTTGCAGCTTTCACTTGTATAGGACAAGCTTTTCAGGTTTTGTGTTGAGCAATTTGCGCTTCTTAACCGCTTTTTATCACAACCAAGAGATAAAAATAATAGTGGGAACGACCCCACACTTATTACGAGCTCAGTCTCGTTGGTAGATCATGTTTGCTGCATTCGAAGCTTATTTAGCTGGATTCATCGTTGCTTCCCAATTGCACCTGTCAAGCAGTTTAAAAGAAAGAGGAAAATAACAAAGAATAGAAAATAAAA
Source organism: Cichorium intybus (assembly GCA_023525715.1). Classification (NCBI taxonomy): domain Eukaryota; kingdom Viridiplantae; phylum Streptophyta; class Magnoliopsida; order Asterales; family Asteraceae; genus Cichorium; species Cichorium intybus. Next base: position 8,000,749 of record CM042010.1, read on the forward strand.
TAAAAATAAAAAGAAATAATCATTAGAAAAATAAAAATAAAGATAAAAATAAAAATAAACCAAACCAAAACAAAAGTAAATTGTTCATAAAAATCCCAAACCAAACAATCAATTATCAATTAACAATCTCCCTGCTCAGATGTTGCTATCGACATCTTCGGGCTCCCTGTTGGGAGGGGGTCGATGCGGTTGCACGTTAGAACGTGCCATCATCTGCTCCATACACTCGCCCATCCAGTACATGTATTCTCTCTGGTCTTCTATCAACTTTCTCAATCCGCCAACTTCAGCTCTCAACTCTTGTACCTCTGGTGATATAACAGCAGGCGGTGGCAGCTCTTCCTCTTCTGGATCTGAATCTGACGCTTCAACCCATCCGCCCTGTGGAATGTGCGGATTAACCAAAACCGCTATCCCGTCTTCTAACCTTAGGACCCCCATAGTGACCAGATCATCCTGTTGTAGTAGGACAACAGGAACACGCTCGAATTGTTCCAAAACCTCTTCACTTCCTAAACCATAAGACCGCGCCAATCGAGTGATATAATGGCCTCCCTGAATGGGGTTATCTGGCTTTTCGCAATTTGCAATGCGATGCAGATAAGCGATAATCATATAGGGGAGGTCGCATGTTCTTTTCCTTGCGATCATTATCCACATGAAATAGAGGTCGGCTTCCAAGATGCGTGTCACCTCGCTCCGCGGGGCGAAGGCGGTTACTACAAGTCGGTGCAACATTCGATGCACGGGCGATCGGATATGTCCCTCAAATCTATCAAATCGATTATAGTAGCCGTCGCCAATGGTAGACCAAAAGGTGGTGACATTGAACTCGGGCGGGAATTTGCGGCAGCACTGGCTAATAAAGTTAGGATATTCGTGACTTCTAGCCACTTGAGGTGTGTATAGCTCGATTCTTTCCGCAAACTCCGTAAGGCTACATTCCCTTTCAATTCCATCAAGCCGAAGTGAGATGATATCAGGCGTCCCTTCTTCTCGGAGTTTGTCAACATTTAATGTGGAAAGGAATTCCAAAACGAGCTCTGTGTATGTTGGCTCGTTTATGTGGAATATCTTCCACCATGCTGTGTCCAAAAATCTGACAAACTCTCCTTCAGTCCACTCCTGTCGGGAAAGAGGCTCTAGTTGCTTGTCGAGACCAGTCTCAATAGCAAGTTTCCAGTCAAGAACATGGGAAGGCATGATTTCCCGCCCTCTCAGATTTCGAAGCTTTCTTAAAAATTCCTTTTTTGTAGCAATTGAGGCGGGTGGCGGCGGGACGGGAGATGTTATTGAGACGTTCGGGATAACCCTCTTCCTTGGGGTGCAAATAATCTTCACCATCTGCACAAAAAACTGGAAAAAATCAGAAAATTGGGATGTCTGGTAGATAGCGGCGCTATTGGCTTGAGATAGCGGCGCTATTTCTAGTGTCACGATTTTTTTCCAAAAATCTGATTTTTATGATCCAAAGCATTTTCATTAACTAAATAAACGTTCCAAATCCTCTAGAAATCAAACATATTCATAGATCAAGGCTCAAAAAGCATCTAAACATGTGTTTGATTGAAAAAGGAACTCATAGAACGTATCTATTAAAGAGAAAAGATGCAAAAACGCTAAAAAGATAATCGGGAATCGAGAAACATACCTTTAAATCTTAAGTTTTTAGTGGAAAAAGCCTCTTGTTGCTGATTTTCGGAGTTCAGGAGGTGTATTAGGTCAAATTTTCGGATTAGACTTAATATATAGGCTCAACAAAGTGAAAAAGATAAAATCTAACCGAAAATCCTGTTACAGCGAAGATAGCGGCGCTATCTAGTTGAGATAGCGACGCTATTTACTTGGCACACCTGATCTTTTCGAGTTGGTTGGAAACAGCGACGAGATGAGGACTTGGGGAGATAGCGGCGCTATTGAAGGAGATAGCGGCGCTATCTTTGATTTTTCCACCATTTTTCGTTTTTTGTTCCTCTTTTGTCCCGCACGCGATGCTTTGGCTCGGGGTTTCCTAAAATAAATTAAAAACAAATAAAAACAACCAAAAACAAAAAAATAACTTACAAATACCCGGGTTGCCTCCCGGTTAGCGCCTCTGTTTAGTGTCGTCGGCCCGACCTCGCCCGGTTTGGATGTTTCATTTAATGTCCTCCGGTACCTCCAGCTTTTCTTCGATCTTCTTTTCTTCCACGAAACCTTCATAAAACGGCTTCAACCTGTTGCCGTTTACCTTGAATATCTTGTTCGTCTTCAGGCTCCTTATTTCTATCGCTCCGTGGTCAAATACCTGTACGACCACAAACGGCCCTACCCATCTAGACCGCAATTTTCCAGGAAACCACTTGAGTCGAGAATCATATAGCAGAACTTTCTGACCAACGCTGAAATCTTTTCGTTTGATGTATTTATCATGCAACCGCTTGGTCTTTTCTTTATACAACCTCGAACTCTCGTATGCGTCGTCACGGAGTTCCTCAAGTTCCTGTAATTCCAACTTCCTATGTACCCCCGCTTCATCTATCCCCATATTTAACTTCTTGATTGCCCAGTATGCTCGATGTTCAAGCTCGACTGGCAAGTGACATGCTTTACCGTAGACTAAGCGATAAGGAGACATACCTATAGGGGTTTTGTAAGCTGTCCTATAGGCCCATAAGGCATCATCCAACCGAACGCTCCAATCCTTGCGAGTTGTATTCACAGATTTTTCAAGGATTTGTTTAATCTCGCGATTGGAGATTTCAGCTTGACCGTTGGTTTGCGGATGATAAGCTGTTGAGACTCGATGTTGCACCCCATATCTTTTCAAGAGGGTACTGAATGCCTTATTCAGGAAGTGGGTGCCTCTATCACTTATTATGGCCCTTGGAGTGCCAAACCTGCAAAAAATATTAATTCTCACAAAATCTATTACAGTTTTAGCGTCATAGTTTCTTACAGCTTTCGCCTCCACCCATTTAGAGACGTAATCCACGGCCAGAAGGATGTACAGATTGCCATACGACGACGGGAACGGCCCCATAAAATCAATACCCCACACATCAAAGATTTCGCAGACTAAGATTGGGGTCAGTGGCATTTGGTTTCTGGACGTTACCGCTCCAGTTCGTTGACATCTCGCGCAATTCTTGCAATGTAGGTACGCGTCTTTGAAAATACTTGGCCAATAGAACCCACATTCCAACACCTTCCTTGTTGTTCTTTGAGGACCGAAATGTCCTCCACAGGCATGCTCATGACAAAAGGAGAGAATAGAGGGCACCTCCTCATAATGTACGCACCTCCTAATCACTTGATCTGCCCCTTGCTTCCACAAATAGGGGTCATCCCAGATGTACCGCCTCGCTTCAACCTTCAACCTTTCTCTTTGAGCTCTATTGAATTTGGGAGGAAATTCTCCCGATACCAGGTAGTTGCAAATGTCAACATACCAAGGTAATTCTTGAATTTTAAAAATGTGCTCATCAGGGAAAGCATCACGAATTGGCTCGGTCTCTCCTTGTGGTGTAATGCGGCTTAAATGGTCAGCCACCAGATTTTCCTTTCCACTTTTGTCTTTTATTTCGATATCAAACTCTTGCAATAAAAGGATCCATCGAATTAATCGTGGTTTTGAGTCCTTTTTTGTTAGCAAGTGTCTGATGGCAGCATGGTCAGTATAAATAATCACTTTGGCACCCAGGAGATATTGACGAAACTTTTCAAGTGCAAAAACCACTGCCAAGAGTTCCTTTTCAGTCGTGGAGTAGTTACCTTGAGCATCATCTAAAACTTTTGACGCATAGTAGATGACATGATGGGCCCTATCAACTTTTTGACCCAAGACAGCCCCGATGGCTGTGTTACTCGCGTCACACATTATCTCGAAAGGTAAACTCCAGTCAGGTGGTTGTATGATAGGAGATGATGTGAGTAGAGTCTTCAAGTGATCAAACGCTCGCTTGCAGGCATCGTCGAATTTGAAATCGACGTCTTTCTGTAGAAGATGGCACATTGGAACTGTGATTTTTGAAAAATCTTTAATAAATCTTCTATAAAAGCCTGCGTGCCCCAAGAATGATCGAACTTCCCGAACATTCGTTGGATAGGGCAAATTCTTGATGACATCTATCTTTGCCTTGTCGACCTCCAGCCCATTTTTGGAAACTACGTGTCCCAAAATCAATCCCTTGTCCACCATAAAGTGACACTTTTCATAATTGAGGACAAGGTCTGTGTCGATGCACCTTTGTAGAATTTTTGTGAGATTTTCTAAGCAATGATTGAATGAGTCTCCATATACCGTGAAATCATCCATGAAAACTTCAATTATCTCTTCTACATATTCAGAGAAAATACTTACCATGCATCTCTGAAACGTGGCCGGTGCATTGCAAAGGCCAAAGGGCATCCTCCTATAAGAAAACGTGCCAAAGGGGCACGTGAAGGTCGTCTTTTCCTGGTCTTCAGGTGCTACAGGGATCTGATAGAATCCAGAGAATCCACCCAAACAACAATAATGCGATTTCCCAGCCAGCCTCTCCAACATTTGATCAATGAAAGGCAATGGGAAATGATCCTTTCTGGTTGCAGCGTTTAGTTTCCTGTAGTCTATGCACACTCTCCACCCATTTTGTACTCGAGTGGGCACCAGGTCTCCATCTTCATTCTCCACAATGGTAACTCCAGCCTTTTTAGGGACTACTTGGACTGGGCTTACCCACTTGCTATCAGATATGGGATATATCATCCCGGCGTTCAACAACTTCATTATTTCTTTCTTGACCACCTCCATCATAGGTGGGTTCAATCTCCTTTGCGGTTGTCTTGAAGGCTTATAATCATCCTCCATTAGAATTTTGTGCATGCATAAGGAGGGACTCAACCCTTTTATATCAGCGATCGTCCAGCCTATCGCTTTCTTGTATCGTTTTAGGAGAGTGATAAACTCCTCTTCTTCCTTTTCCGTCAATTTGTTTGATACGATGATAGGGAGTGTCTCTTCGTTTCCCAAGTAGGCATATTTAAGATGCTCGGGCAAAGTTTTGAGCTCGAGCTTTGGTGCTTTCACTACTGAAGGAAGGAGCTTTTCGGTTGAGTCGGGTAGTTGCATCATGGCCTGTTTGTTTTTCAGGTCTTTTCTCTCCTCAACTGCCTTCACCATTGTTTTCAGATCTCTATTTAGCTCAAACTTCTCTACCAATTCTTCTATCTTTTGCTCATCCAAATCGTTATTCAATACCAAACTCAAGGGGTCACTGCTGATTAACTCAAAGAGTTCCTCAGCAAGTGGTTTAATGATATCTACGAAATTCAAAGAATGCACATCGGTTGGGTACTTCATGGCTTCGTAGATGTTGAAATTGATGACCTCGTTATCGAATTCCATGGAGAAGGTACCAGCATAGACATCAATTTTCGTTCTCGCAGTACTCAAGAACGGCCTCCCCAGTAGGATTGAGTTTGGGTTGGGATTGTCGTCATCCCCCATATCAAGAACATAGAAATCAGCTGGAAAGACAAGCTGATTAACTTGGACAAGTACGTCCTCCAATACTCCCTTGGGATGAACTATTGAACGATCTGCGAGTTGAACTATAATCCCCGTCTTCGCTAGATTCCCAAAACCAGTTGCTTTGTACACAGAATAGGGCAAGACATTAATCGAAGCCCCCAAATCAAGCATTGCTCTTGGTATGCTTATGTTACCCAGTTTGCAAGGTACGGTGAAAACACCAGGATCTTTGCATTTCTTTGGTATCCGCCTTTGTAGAACTACGGATGCATTTTCTCCGATTTTGACTGTCTCGTACCCCTTTAACTTTCTCTTTGAAGTACATAGCTCTTTGAGGAACTTGGCGTACCTGGGTATTTGTTTAATAGCCTCCAGGAGGGGAATGTTTATTTCAACTTTTCTGAAAATTTCAAGTATTTCATTCTCCCCCTTTTCTCTTTTATCACCTCTTAGTCTTGAGGGAAAAGGTGCGGATTGTATTTTGGCTTCTACAGGTTCCGGGTCTTTCGGCTTTGGCTCTTCAGGCTTTTTCGGCAGTTTCTCCACTTCCAGCTCTTCCTCTTCGATCGGAGCCTCAGGCCCTTCGTATTGTGTACCGCTTCTTAGAGTAACGGCATAGGCTTTACGCTTCGGGTTTGTTTCAGTTTGAGCTGGGAGCTTTCCTTGTGCTTCTAGTTTGCTTACTGAGCTAGCAAGCTGAGCCACTTGTTGTTCTAAATTTTTAATGCTCGCCTTCGTCTCGTTTTGAAAAGTTTGTGTACTTGTAGCTAAGCTTTTGACAATATCTTCTAAAGACATCCCAGAGCTGCTTGGTTGAGGGACAGCTGGTGGTGGACGAGCTTGGTATGGCTGATTTTGCGGTGGCGGCCTGGGTTGATATTGTTGATGGTTTCTTGGTGGGTAGTTCGACGATTGACCTTGATTCCATCCTGTATTTCCTCGCGGTTGATCGTATTGTCTTTGAAATGGCCCCGTGGCTTTGGCTTCTTCGGTTTCTTCTTGTAATAATGGGCACATATCGGTTGGGTGGCCCACTTGTAGACAAACGCCACAAGGTCGAACTGGCGGTTGGGTGGCTTTCTCTTTGGTTAACATCAGAACGGCTTTAGTCAACTCGGAGATTTGAGACTCCAATTTAGGGTTGTTGACTTCATTAACCGCTCTTGGTGGATCTGGATACCATTCATCCTCCTGGAGAGTGTGTTTGGAATCCTCAGCCATCGTATTGATCAATTCTCGAATCTGAGTCGGGGTTTTATCAGTAATTGATCCTCCACTTGAAGCATTTAATAGTCGACGGTCCCAAGCTGTTAATCCTTCACAAAAATATTGAAGTAATTGATAATCGGTGATACCGTGCTTGGGGCATCGAGTGCACAACCTTTTGAATCGTTCCCAGTAGCTATGCAATGCTTCCCTCTTCTGTTGCTTAATGCCAATAATCTCTCTGCGTAGGGCAGAGGCTTTCATCTCAGGGAAGTACTTATCAAGGAACATACGAGCTAGCTCATTCCACGTGGTAACGGATCCAGGTGGCAAGTAGTAGAGCCAGTCTCTTGCGGAGTCTTGAACAGCAAAGGGGAATGCCCTAAGCTTGATTTGATCTTCTGTCATGTCATGTGGCTTCATGCCGGTGCACACCACATGAAATTCTTTTAAGAACTTGTGAGGGTCTTCATTTTCGACCCCTCGGAATGTTGGCAGAAGATGAATTAGCCCAGACTTTAGCTCGAAGTTGATCATGGCAGGGTAGGTGATGCATAGGGGTTGTTGGGTAACATCTTGTGTTGCCCATTGACGGAGGGTTTGCTCGGGTGCTGCCATGGTGATAGGTGTAGGAATAGGAGTTGGATATGGTGGTGATGTGGTTTCGGATTGGGTTTCGGTAGATGTGACTTGGGTTGATTGGTTTTCTGTGGTAGGATGTGATGTAGAAGTTTGGGAAGTGGGCTGCTTCTTGCGAAGTGTGGCTTGCTTCCTTAGACTTCTAGCGGTTTTCTCGATCTCCTTGTCAAGTGCAAGTGGTGAACCTGTACGAAGAGATCTTGGCATAAACGTTAGTATTGCCGTGTCCCCGGCAACGGCGCCAATTTGTTAAGGGGCGTCAATCCCTAACAAATGTGATCAGAAATAGAATCCGACCAGTCACTGCTCAACTGCACTGGATTAGAGTACAGGGTAAGCAGGGTCGAACCTCAAGGACACGGAGTTCAAAGTTTATGCCTAAAAATGTAAAAATAAAGGAGGGGGGGTTTGAGTAACAAATAATAATAATAAATTGCAGAAACATGCAAATAATAAAGCTTGACGAAAATCAATAATAAAAAAAGGCCTAGTCCCGAGTCTTCAATGTTCAGCGTAATAAAATGAATCCGGTTGACGTGCTTAAGAATACAAATCCAAGTTGGCTTTTAAAAATCATAAAATATAATCTTTATGAAAATAACTTGCTAAAATGTTTAGATAAAGGTCCGCTTATTACCTAAACCTAGTTTCATTTTACCCGACCTAAGGTCCGCTTATAGGCCGAATGCAGAAACCGCATAAGGTATGCAAGTACCAATCAATGTCCAATTCTTCGCGTCCGCTGGGAAGTGTGTGGACATATGACCAGATTCTAAACAAGGAATTGGGCGCTTGTTTTTGTTACCAAACATCAACTGTGTTCAGCGATTAGGTGCCTTACACAGTGGATTAACAGTGTTTGAAAAAGATCCAATTAAGATGGCCAGTCAAAAGTAAATCAAATTCAAAAATCAGATTGAAACAAGAAAGTGATCATTGGAATTATTCAAAAGCATTCATCGAACCGAATGTTTCAAATTATACACCAAACATATCCAAACTCAGGACTAGAATGCGGTTTCTAGCCAGACATGGCTAGAAATGAATCAAAAATACAAAATTGTAATCGAAAACGTCTTACAAATGATAAAAATACGAAACCGAATCTCGAGAGTCGTGATTCGGGCTTCAAAAACCTTCTAAAAACTGCTTGGAAGTGGCTCGGGGTCGTGGCTAAAACGCAAGGGCTGAACTCCCTTTCTGGCAGGAGAAGACTGCTATTTATAGCCATCCGGAGGAGATAGCGGCGCTATCTCCTTAGATAGCGGCGCTATCTTTCGAATTCCCCTGATTCTCGTTCTCCTGGTCAAACGTAAATCTCGCCTCCTTGATTTCCTCAACTGCCGAGATAGCGCCTCTATCTTAGATAGCGCCGCTATCTCAATAGATAGCGCCTCTATCTATGCAGTTTCCAGGATTTGTCATTTTTGGTCCCTGCTTGTTCCAACTTTGGTCCTTTTTCGCCCATTTTGCTCCTTTTTGCTTAAAAACCTGCATAATTGATATTTTCCAAGTAAAGTGAGTATTTTAGTCCTTTTTAGCTTAATTTATTTATAAAAATACCCTGATATCGTATAAAATATGTACGAAATACGCACGATATCACCTTAAAAGTAAGCTTTTCGGTTATGTTACTAAAAAATATTGACCAAAAAATGGCTTATGTAATGGAAGTACATTTCAGATGATATTAATGGAAAGTATTTATTATTTTATTTATGATACTAATTCTCTATTACTAAGAATACAAAAGTATTCTACTTTTCTTAGTCGTGATTTATTATTTGTGATTGCGTACATATAACTCTACTCTACTACCTTATTTGTTTTGATTTTTTAGAAAACTACATCGTACTATCATGTATTATTGTTTTTGTCATATTTATTATATCAAATTATATTATTAAATAAAGTATTTTTCTTATTATATAATTTTTTAATGATCAACCGTGTAATATACAGGTTTGTAACCTAATAATTAATACATGGAAAATCATACGTTTTTATATGGAGGCATATATAACGATTTAACATCTTTTATAGATCACATATAACAATCATGTATGAAAATTTATTGTTTTTCTATTTGAAATTGCATGTACTTTGATGTTATTTTTAGAAGGGTGGATATTATTATTAAACTAGCAAGCAGCTAGCAAGAGAAACAAGTACAAAAAGTACATAAAAGGGTTACTAGACCAAACATTCGAGTTAATATCACTACGATTAGCTCTAATTTTGAACCAATTAAACGAAGTAATTATAATGTACTTTGATGTTGTGAACTAGACTATAGAAATGGTAAAATGCCTTATTTGAGAAGCTATTGTGTGGAATTTTGATCCTTAACTAGCTAGACTTTCATCGTAGAAATGTGAAGTAGACTATACACTACAACGAAAAACACTTTTATGCAGCAACTCAAATTACGAGCGATCAAATTTGTTGCTAACAATGTTGGATACACGACCAAAACAAACTCGAGGTAATTGTGAGTAATGGGTGTTTGTTTTTTGTCTGCAGATTTTTTAACCCCTTTTGTTTGCAGCCCGCAGACAGCGTGCAGACGTTAGCCCTCAAAGACTGTTTGTGTTTTAGAAGTCCACAGACCTAAAAACGTTTGCGCGTCATTTTCTTCGCACAGACATGGACGAAAGTCTTTTTGCATCTTCTAACTTTTAAAAAAATAATTTTTTATATAAATTATAGATAGTTTTTTATAAAAGGTAATTTAGAAAATAAAATGTTAGATTTACAAAAATACTTAATTTGATAAATAATTTAGTTTATTTTAATAGTCTACAGACTTAAAAATAAACAATCTTTTTACTGCAGATTGCAGATATTTGGTCCACATCTTTAGCAAAAGTCTACGTATATACTCTATACAAGGTGGTCGTTTAATTATGCGTGGGATATTTTGGCTAGTAAATTGATGTGACTCCAAATTCATTTTACAATATGTGGTCCAACAAAATTAAAAATGGAGTTTACAATTTTCTTAATCATTTAAGTTGGAAGTTTGTGACAGGTCAGGTGGATTAAACTTTTGCAACTACCTCCGCAATCTCATATTACGCCAATTTATATTTGCCTCTAATTTTTGTGTTTATGTATTTGTTTATAATTAATCCAAAGTTGCCAAAATTGTTTTATATATATATATATATATATATATATATATATATATATATATATATATATATATATATATAGGTTCAAATGCGGATCCTAACTATTGTGCAATCGTAGGTCTTAATCACGTTCCTTCATTCTTCAAGGTTGCGATCGGTAATTTAACGAGGCAAAGAAATTTTGAAATACCCTTCCCCCATTCTTCCCCGACGGAATACCCTTCCCCCATTTTTCCTTCCACGAATCGACTCGCAGGTGGGTCTGATGTCGACGAAGGAGCTCGTCCACGGCAAAATTCCCGATGTCGACGACTATAAGCACCATCGGCGATGGTGCAAATTGACTTGCAGGTGGGTCTGATGTTGACGAAGGTGCTCATCCACGGCAAAATTCCCGATGTCGACGACTATAGGCACCGTCGGTGGTGGTGCTACTGACTGAGGAGGTCAACGATTTGGAGGTTCGATTGAAGCAAATTGAAGCACGATCAAGTCGATTTTGAAGCAATCAGTCTAATTTGCAGGTTTTAAAATTATCGATCTCCGCTTTTTTTTTTTCTTCTGGGTTTTGGAAAGACATTATCAGAGAATGGGTTTTGGAAAGGCATTCTGCGCCTTTTTTTTTCCTTCACGTTCATGAGAATGGTTCACGTTCATTCTCAGAGAATGGGGCATTCTCAGATAATGAGGTTTTCCATATAGCAGTTCTAGCCCTCTGTAAACATATATAATTACTCCATTCTCCGAGAATGGTATAAATATTCTACAAAAATATTTAGTATGTGTACTACTGTTATTAAACACATATAAAATTCTTTGAGAATTCTTCATGAACAGACTATTACACTTACTTACCGTTGACATTGCTTACTATTTTCTGAGAATTGGCTTTGAAAACTTTTACGTAACTATTTTTTACGTCAACAACAATTTTACAAATCATTCTCTGAGAATAGACTTTGAAAACTCTTACGTAACTATTTTTTTACGTCAACAACAATTTTATAAATTCATTCTCTGATAATCAATATGTGGAATTCCAAACGACCATCTCTGTCACCTCCAGCAGCCGCAAACGGCGTCAAAAACCACCACCGCATCCAACCGTAAACATGATCGTGTCCCGTGATCGGCGTCAAAAACCACCACCTCATCCAATTTTAACCTATTCTTTGAGGTTTGATTTGAATGTTGATTCTATAATCGAAACCGAAGATATCGTGTGCGGGATTGTAGCATGCGTATCGAATATTCAGTTGAAATGGATTTAGGGATTTTTCCCTTTTTACCCTTCATCGTGGTTTGTCATTTGGAAACACGCGCATTCAAAGTGTTTTCTTAAAAAAAACGGGTTTTTTTTACAGCCATTGATTATAATAATCTAATGGCTCATATCGAGTCTTACAATAACACAATACTTAAGAATTTCATTTAATACTAACTAACTATATATATATATATATATATATATATATATATATATATATATATATATATATATATATATATATATATATATATATATATATATATATATATATATAATTAATCACTAAATAACATAAAATATATGTTAATAGATATTTATTAATTAAATGTAAAAAATATTATTTAATTATTATTAATTATAAAATAAAACTAACTTTAATAATTACTTTTGACTAATCATATATATATATATATATATATATATATATATATATATATATATATATATATATATATATATATATATATATATATATATATATATATATATAAAGAGAGAGAGAGAGGTTGAAAATATGTGGCTTTTATGTACCTAATCCTATATATAGAACCATTCAAAGTATGTTATTTTGATTCAAATTTATCCATATTAATTATTGATCTTTCAACTAACATTCTTTCTAAACTCACGTACCATCTTACACTGATCGAATATTTATTATTTTTAGTCCTTGTGTCTAGGAGCAACATTGAAAGTCAATACCGAATATATTAAAAAATATTACTAAAGCATGTCAATATTTAAAATAAAATCTAATATAATATAAGTAAAAGAAGCACATACAAATTACTAAATCAAGGTTCAATCAAGTTTTTTACAAATGATTTGGATATAATTTTCACAATGAATGACTAGACGTTTTGAGTTGTGTTATTGAAAAACATATTGATTCTTTACTTACCTTATAAACTTTGATGGATTTTTGTAATAAAAATTATATAAAATATATTTCTCATTCCATAATTTGAATCAAAATTAAAATTGAATCTTTTTGCTTAAAACTTTCTCATTTTTAAAAGGTTCGATACTGAAGCTTAGATACATGATAGCCACATATTTACTTTTTCCATATATATATATATATATATATATATATATATATATATATATATATATATATATATATATATATATATATATATATATATATATATATAGAGAGAGAGAGAGAAAGAGACGGTAAGGGCTAAATACGACATTTGAAAGGTAATTTAGGTATTTTAGAAAATTAAGGTACAATGTAATAATTTTATATATATATTTCAAAGTGCTCTACTTGACCCCATCATGGCGAGTACTCCAAATAGAAGATGTCACATGGCAAAAGCAGCGAATCATTTTTATTTGATTAGAAAAAATTGATAGGAAATAGGTAAACAAATAAACTTAAATCTCTTAAGTTCACATGCAACATAAGCATCTATGTTTTCTCTAATTGCATCTATAAGCAATAACATCTAAAGAATCGTAGAAGGTATAATCGAAATTAACTAAAACAAGATTAGGGTTACTTACCTTTTAATTGATCTTTTGGAAACAAGCACCACAAGCATCGTGCCTCAAATGCTTCACACCCAAGCTAGCAACAAATAAGACCAGAAAGAGAGGAGAGAGTCTCAGCAAAAATCGCAGAATATATGGTGCCAGGAATGCATATTTATAACCTCAAGGGTGATAGCAGATAAGCCTATAGATAAACCTTATTTGAATTTAAACCGGATAAACTTTTTATCTTAAATTCAAATCTCTATCAGCTGCCATAAATAACCTTATATATTTATCTATTATTTTTCGAAAATCATCAAGATATATATCCTTAATTTTCGTCCAGAAAAATTCACTAAATTATATATTGCTCAACTACTGAACAATTATAATTTAGCCCCTACACTTTTAATTAATCCTAAAATTAATTCTAATAAATTTTTGATTAACTATTAATTAAATATTACTATTTCTAATTAATATATTATTCTCATAATATATTAATAAACTATTTATCTTGATTTATTAATCATATAATAAATCAATCTCTCTCTCTAAAAGTCATCCTGCCCAATTGCTAGGTTTGAGGGTAACCCAAAAGGACCGTGCTACTATCCATTCAAGTATATACCAATTATCGTTATGGCTTAGACACCTAATCCAACAGTCTCCCACTTGGATAAGTCGATAACTATAACTTCCAGTATAACTTCTGAATGGATCAGCAAATTGTAGCTTCCAAAAGCCGCTGCCGAACTTTGACCCAGTTAGTTACGCGTTCTAAGATAAGTGATCATATAATCCTCCATTCTGCAAGATATCATTCGAACATGAGACATGGATTGGAATCAATCTCATTGTCCAAGACTTTGTTTCCCGATTTCTGATTTGTGATGATATAGGACTTTTAATCGAACATATCAATTTAGTCCTGGCTGGGCCAAGCACTATAAGTCAACACCAAATCACAGAGGGGCCCAAAGATATCGCTTTTCCCATTAGGACAAAAGGAACGAATAAACTTTAACTCATATGCTTGTATCCTTTACTTATCAAATCGTGCATGACAATACGTTTTATAACATCGAGTTACCGATGCGTTTACGCATTACCAATGTACAACCAACTTGTAAATTACAACTCATATATCTCCGTTTCAAGATCATAAGATATTATCGTCTCAGAATTACTCGTGATAGAATCCATGAAGTAATTCTCTGAGCGTGGGTTTATCCAATACTGAAATCCCCATTTCTACGTACTCATGAACATTGTAGCAATACTATTGCTATGTCTAACATCCTAAGACAATCTACAATTCAGTTCATGACAATCTTAATTCACTACTTACTTCTAAAAGTATGTGCGACTATTTAATTTGAATAATCATATTATCCGGAAAGTAAAACTTGCAAAATGAAACGCAAGAATAAACAATTGACAAAAGGCAGTAACAAACTCATAAATAATTATCTATTATTTAATCACCAAAAGTCCATTACATTTACTTTGTTACAAGTTTCAAACTAACTATCTAACTACTATAACCGATATCATCTCTCAGACCAATATAGTGGTACTTTATGTCGATATGTCTGGACTTTCCATGATCTCTCGGTTCCTTAGTCAAGGCAACCGCTCCTTCATTATCATAGAAAAGTTCCATTGGCTCCAGAATGGTCGGGACTACTCCTAGGTCACCGATGGCGATGAAGTTCTTCAGCCAGGCTCTTCCTTTGACGCTTCACTTGCAGCTATGTACTCTGATTCACAAGTCGAACCAGCCACCGTTTCCTGTTTGGAATTCTTCCAAGTTACTGCTCCACCATTTAGAAGAAACACCTAGCCCGACTGAGCGAAAGTTGTCTCTATCTGTTTGGAAGCTGGCGTCACTGTACCCACTCACTCTCAACGTATCACTGGCACCAAGGACTAGAAGCATGTCCTTCGTCCTCTGCAAATACTTGAGAATGTTCTTAACCGCTGTCCAATGAGCTTTGCCTAGATTTTCCTGATAGCGACTGACTATGCTCAAATCAAAGGACACATCAGGGCGAGTACATATCATAGCGTACATGATCGACTCTACAGTCGAAGCGTAAGGTACCTGACTCATGTCAGCTATCTCTTCATCTGTACTAGGACTTTGAGTCTTACTCGATTTGGCATTACTCTGGATAGGTAGCTCTCATTTCTTGGAATTTTCCATACTAAACCTCTTAAGTACCTTATCCAAGTATGTACTTTGACTAAGTCCAATTAGTGTTTTCTTTCTATCTCTTAAAATCCTTATCCCGAGAATATAGGCTGCTTCTCCTAGGTCTTTCATGGCAAAACACTTTCCAAGCCAAGACTTAACTTTTTGCAAGGTTGTAATGTCGTTTTCCATGAGCAGTATGTCATCGACATACAGTACCATAGAAGTCACTATACTTCTCACTAGCCTTGATATACACGCATGACTCATCTTCACTTCTAGAGAAACCAAACTCTTTGACTTTCTCATGAAAGCAAAGATTCTAGCTGTGAGATGTTTGTTTTAATCCATAAATGGATTTCTCAAGCTTGCATACTCTATTGGGAAACTTTGTATCTACAAAACCCTCTGGCTGATTCATGTAAACATCCTCAGCCAACTTCCCGTTAAGGAAAGCAGTTTTGACATCCATCTGTTAAATTTCATAATGGTGAAATGTAGCTATGGCGAGCATTATCCTAATAGACTTTATCTTGGCTACTGGCGAGAAGGTCTCATCATAGTTAACCCTTGGGGTTTGAGTGAATCTCTTTGCAACCAGTCGAGCTTTGAAAGTGTGTACCTTTCTATCCATGTCGGTCTTATTCTTGAACATCCCTTTGCACCCAACTGTCTTCCGACCTGATACATAATCAACCAAATTCCAAACTTGGTTGTCATACATGGACTTGATCTCGCTGTTCATTGCCTCTTTCCGTTTAGCAGCCTCAGGGCCTGCCATTGCTTCCTTGTAGTTTGTCGGCTCATCCAAATTTGTCAGTGTCCTATCACCGACAAACGTGTCACCATATGTAGTAATACAAAATCTATAGAACTCAAGTGGCATGCTAACTCTACTGGAACGTCTAAGAGGTAATGAATTGTTTATCGGCTCAACAGGAACTTCTTCCTCTTGTTGAGTGCTAGTATCATTTAAGGTTCCTTCGTTGGTTGATTCTTGAATTTCTTCAAGGTCAATGGTACTCCCACTGTCCTCTTTGAATATGAGCTCTCTCTCTCGAAAGACTCCTCTTTGTGCTACAAAGACCACGTTCTCACCAGGTCTGTAGAACAAATATCCAAAGGAATGCTTTAGGTAACCAATGAAAATACGCGTCTCACTTCTAGCTGCTAGCTTGTCGTGAGTCTCTCGTCTTACGAAAGCCTCGCAACCTCAGACTTTGATATGTGCTAACGAGGGAACTTTCCCTGTCCACATAACGTGAGGTGTTTTGGCAACCTTCTTTGTAGGGACAAGATTGAGGATGTGGGCGGTTGTCTCTAAGGCATACCCCCAGAAGTGAATATGAAGAGAAGCTCGACTCATCATGGAACGAACCATGTCTAACAAGGCCCGATTATGCCTCTCAGCCACACCATTCAATTGTGGTGTCCTAGGAGGAGTCAGTTGTGAAACTATTCCACATTCATTTAGATAGTCGTGGAACTCGATACGATTTTCAACTTATGATAATTAATTTGTATTCATGTTGCAAATTATAACTCTTTATTTACCAAACTGTTTGTGTATTAACTACTACGACTTTTAAATAATAATACATTTACATATGAGTGATTTTAGTAAATAAATACAAGTTCACTAAAAACTAATGCTAATATGTTTAAAGTATATCCAAAATCTACGTCAATTAGTTCAACATATGCTTGATTCTTCAAAAACAATTGTTTTGATTATTTAACACATGATTGATTTTAAGTGTTTTTTTTAATTGATTAATTGATTAGTACTTTAAATTTGACGTTTTTGTTTGAAAAACAAAAAAATATTATGTAGTGTTGAACACATTATTTTAATCTTAATTATATACATGTAATTAGGGGTGCAAATGAGCCGAGCCGGCTCGTGAACTACCCGGGACCGGATCGATAAAAGCTCGGCTCGAGACCAATTTTAAAAGAGCCCGAGCTTAAATATAAGGCTCGTTTATTAAACGAGCCCGAGCCAAGCCTGTGTCACCAAGCTCGATTAGGCTCGCGAGCCTAAACGAGCATATATATAATATAATATTTAATATATATATATATATATATATATATATATATATATATATATATATATATATATATATATATAGAAACGTATTTAATCATTTAGGGACTTAGAATATAAGTTATTAAGTAAGTTGTTATTTTCCTGCCTTAGAGTAAACGAGCTTGTTAACGAGCTCGAGCCGAGCTTAAGCTCGTTTAGGCTTGTTAAGAATTAAACGAGCTGAGCCTGTGTATTTCTTAACGAGCCCGAGCCTAGCTTGGTCAGGATCGGGCTCGGCTCGGCTCGTTTGCACCCCTACGTGATGTAATAATGTTTAATGCTAAAAAATTATGTGTAATAACTTTGTTGTTACTATGTGCTAGATGTAATTCTAATTCACGATATATTAATATTTGGATTGTATATATACTTTTAGATTGCTAATACAATTTTTACGATGAATCAATATAGTTTTCAAAATGAAGAACCATTTTAAGAAACATAAAACTCTTTTTGAGATAAAAATACGTTCTATGTCATTAGGAATCTTAATATATTCGAATCGAATATAAAAATAGTAATTGCAATATGACATTGTTTGAGAATGTCGAACGTGGTTAGCTAAAAGTTGATACATTATACCCAAATAATCATCGCCACAAAAATTATGCATCAGTGTTGGCAAGTTTTTATATTAATTTTTAAAATTTTTTTTGTGACAAATATTATTTTATAGTTAATGATATTCACTAATTTATTTTCAAAAATTTACATTTGTCACTGTTGTTTTACTATATAAATTGATTACTGCGTAACGCGTGGATATACGCTAAGTAGAAGTATAGAACAAGAAGATTATTCTGTTACATATGAGTATCTGAAGTTAACGAAGAAGTAATTTCGTTGCTCAAGTGGTTTGCGAAAAAGTTTAGTTCATGTGGACTTTGCAAAACACTGTGACAACACAACAAAACAAATGATCAAATTAGAAAACCCACATCGTATATCATTTTATAAATTAGAATAAATATAATCTACTATACCTAATAAATAAAAATAACTTTTGACACGTGTCATTTTCTAAGGCTTTTTGTACACTTGTCATTTTTATAGAATTTCTGATTTTCTTATATTTCACATTTATCTCATTCAAGGAGCTAGGATCGGAGAAGATTCCTAGATTCAAGCTGAAGTTTGAATCAGTAAACGGATCTCCTTATACACTAATCCCGCCCCTAATCTCTCCCCCATAAATTCGTAACTGAAATTTAATTTAAAGAGAATCGCCCCACCTCTCAAGTCTCAAGGAGGAGCAATGACGAAGAAGATCCCCAATATCTGGGCACTCATATATCCAATTCGATCCCTTCCCCTATATCTCAATCTCTCTATCTATTTTAGTTTCGACATTTCCAGTTCCCGCTTGGGAGAATGAGAGCTTCGACTGCTTCGTGACTTCGTCTTGGTGCTTCTACGGTTCTGCCATTACCGGTAAGCTTTCAGCCTGCTGTGATCGAGACTTCTAGATCGAAGATGCCATTGCTTTTATATAGTAGAACCTTATTTGTTATGCCCTTCCCCTTTATTCATGAGATAGAAAAATTCGGATTTTTTGACAATAATCTGATTGTGGTTTTCTGTAGTCAACCCAGCGATTCAAAGTGGTTAGTAAATTCATATTTTACCATTGGTGTTCAAGTTCTCATTTGTTCGGTTACTTTATTTGCGTATACTTATTGTTATTTTACTCATTTTCAGTGTTCTTGGTAGAAGCAATATGTTCGTAGAAGCAATATGTCATTCTATATGATATAGCTTTTGAATCTATTTAGTTTTTGATCTTGCAAATATTGCAATTCCAATTTATTAGATCAAATTATTATGTGGATTTTCTTATTTTATTGATTGTTGTTTGGTAACAGACAAAGTATTTAATGGTGATGCAACAACTAGGCAAGTCTATGAAGGAGCTAAAGGGAATGCACTTTCGGTTGTTAGTGGCATAAATTGTAAGTTCGGTAAATTTTGCTTTTTACTTTTTTTTAAATGGCATTAAAATTTAATTAATGAATTTCTGGTTTTTATCAAGCATATATGCATACGGCAAACAAGTAATGGGAAAATACACAACGACGGGGATAACAGAGTACACGGTGGCAGATATATATGACTATAGTATGAAACTTTTTATGCCTTTTTGTTTGTGTTAGATGCGAGAAATAACAACACACTTTTATTGATTTGTTTATTACAACACCCTACTTTGAAATTTTACCTATATATAAGAATCTCAATCTCCATTGTTATAATTGGTTAGCTCTTTTCAAAGTATAATGTCCTAATAGGAAACAAATTGAAAGTACAACGTTGTGATGGGAAAAAAGACACATAATCGATCGTCGTCTACTCCTCTAACCACGGAACTCCTTAGCCGACACTTTCTTTCCGTTCCGCCCATGATGCTCTCTATTTCTCCTCTCCAATGACTCCTTTACTGGATCTGTAAGTCTCTTTCACTTTCCTCTCTCTAATTTCGTCCTCTTCTGATTATTTCTCTTTCTCTCCCTAAATATAATGTGATAAAGAAAATTTTAAACAAATACTATTTAATATTTAATTTATACCCTTCACACCCTTTTATAAAGATTATTTTGTTTGTTAAAATGTAATATAGTTTGAGAATATGAGCAAGAATCGCATCCCATACACAGATTAATCAATTTGAAAATTGGAACACGATGTTAGCATCACACATTGTCTACCGGAGCAACCCTACTAAACTATATTTTTCTCATCTTCCACTGAACATAATAAAGCAGTTTGATCAAAGTTTCCATTCAACGTAAATTATATTCCCCATCAACTGTAGAGTCTACAATTTCTGCAATCCAATCATTCTTTCCGTCACCAAATAATCAAATTGAAAATTAGGGGAGACGGAGGCTCAGTCGCAACCCTCTTTATTCTTGACAAAAGTTAGGGGAGACCGACCATTGACCCAAAACCAGTTTTGTTTTGTTTAATGTTTATTATGTTTGTACAAAATAAAAATGTGTGTACATATTTCTAACACGTGGCATGTAAATGCATGTACAACTCATCCACAAATTTTGACATGTTCGCAGCCAATCACAGTCCACTGATGTTTTAAATGAGCACACAAAAATGGAGTGGAAATCTCACATTGTAAGTACGACATGATTGCTACAGGTATAATTTGTAGAAAATAAAATTTCTGTTTGCCGATGAAATATCTGTGTATTTTTGTTTGAACATGCAGATTTCTCATGTAGGCGACCTCACAAAGACCAAAAAGAAAGACAATAGCAAGAATGGTTCTAATGTGGGAACTAAAGAATCTCATCAACCAAGTCAGAGTTAAGGGGTAAATATGAAAGTGTTTTGCAAAGTGCATATAACCAAAAACATAGTAGTTGATGTCTAGGAATGGTCTGAAATATGAATATGTAAATAATTGGATGATCTGAATGGTTAAGATTAGTTTTACTTCTATACCAACTAAGGTTAAAAGCATTATTGTTACCGGTAAAACTTTTTGTGTATGAAAAAAAATATTCATGTGTGACCTAATTTCATCATATCCCTATCAAGTCTGTTATCTAAAAAATAATAATACCATATAACAAAATAGTGAAGGCAACTTGGCGAGGACCATTATTTCATAAATCTCTTAAAAAGGAATTTTGAAATGTCGATAATTTGTCAATTGTGAACTATTTAAAATACATTGATATATGGTAGTGGTATAAATTCAATCATATGTATTTACAACATCATCAATAACTTTAAATGTAATCATAAACTAAGATAAATTTACGTTAAGCATAATATCTGGATGCAACTTCAAAATAAATATTTGTGAAATTTTATGAAAGTTGAATGCTGGAAAGCAAAATTGTAAGAAATACATTGTGACATCTGTGTGATGTAGGAACGCTTCACTTAGGTTTTTTCACATTGAGTCATTGTCGTGGTTAACCAGAAAAATGTACCAATTGGCTTATTAGATTAATGTGCAGTCTCTCAATCGTGTGGTTAATTTAATGACGTATATATCTAACAATTTCGTCATATATTGTCGAAAATTTCTTATGTAAAATTATTAATGTTTCAAATTCTTTTTAAATGATCTAAATTTTTTCTTTTTTTGTATGTTGAAGCTCATTTATTAGACAATTTTTTGGAAAGCTTCTGTTTTTTGCATTGAACTTTGCAAAATAGTTCATTAATAACAACATACTTTGAAAGAATGACTCTTTTGGATTTTTTTTACATGAATCTGTAAAAAACTTATAGTTTAGAACATTGAAGGTCATTCATATGAAAGTTTTCTGGAAAAAGAATATGTGTTTACTATTGAACTTTGCTAAAAAATCATTAATAGCATCGCACTTTGAGAATGACTAATTTGGATTTTGTTTTATATATTCTGGAAAAGTTTCATTTTTTACATTAGAGCTTATTAATAGACATTTTTTTTGGAAAAAAAATAGCATTGAACTTTGCAGAAAGATAAAATGATAAAGTACAATGCTATAATTATAATAATAATAAGTTAATGTATGTTGCTAATTCTTGCATTACTTTATCATGAGATTCTTATGCTTTCCTAACTATTTATTATCTAAGTTATTTTATCTGATTATCATTACGTATTTCATTTTCAGTATTATTCATTTATTACTTTTGATACTTATTCTTAATTTTAAATCATATTTTATTTGAACATAGCGATCGTAATTCCTAACTAAAACCAGCAAAATATATCTTATCATATAAAATATCAAAATAAACAAAAATCAAATGACAATTTTATCGTCTGCAATATTGATATTTTTCATATTATTTTATATATCTTTTTAATCAACCCCTATATTACACGGATTTCTAACCTAGTAATATATATACAAAAATATCCAATTGCGATAAGATACCTTCTCGACGGTATTTTGTGACTATCTTTTTATAGTTGAAAGCCCAAATAAACCTATGGTTGGTCTCCATTTGACTTAACTAAAACCCAACACGTGTCGCAAAAGGGCATCATCGTAATTAAACTAAAAGCACCACATACAAGCACCAACGCTGGCATCACACCCACCCATCACCCACAGCGAATCAGAAAATCTAGAAAAAACAACTACTACCCACGTGTCATCCCACATACCATCAGATCTCATAAAATATCTCCTGTGACCCACACATTCCTTTCAAAATATCTACCAAAAATATCAATTATAGTTCTAGGGTTTTCACCTTTTTATTTATTTCAAATTTGCCCCATTACAAAATTCTTTTCTCAACTTTGAAAAACATAAAAAATAAAAAATAAAATATTTTTTTTAAAAATACTTTGAACAATTGCTATATATATATATATATATATATATATATATATATATATATATATATAATATAATGACAGCAATTGTTCAAGGTATTTTAAAACGAAATATTTTATTCTGCCTTTGTTCGAAAATATCTTGAATATGAATGGTTGAAGTTTGATTGCCACCATTAAAAAAGTAATTTTTTAAAGAAATCTTGGGTCGAAACAAGTGGACGAGACGTATACCGCACCGAGAGAGAGAGAGAGAGAGAGATGGAAGGCAATTGGGGCCTTGCTTTTTCTTTTATCAAAGTTGACGTGGCAAATTTGAGCCATTCAGCGACAGGATAGATATTTTTTTAGATTTTTTGTATCAGATATTTTGATTCATTTCATGTTTACAATAGAGAGGATAACTTTTCTTTCTTCCAAACGAATCCAGACATTTGGTAATCACCACAAACAAAAACCCTCCCTCTGTCTCTCTTTCTGTCTACAATTTCCTAAGTGATTATGGGGGAAAAGTTACTGACCAGTAACGGCGGCGGAGGGATAGCTGACATGCCGGAATTGATGATGAGAAGTGAAGACAAGACGAACGATGGCGGTGGTGGTGATTCACCAACCACCGCCACAACGAACAACGTTGTAAGGTGGGAGAAATTTTTGCCCAAGATGACTCTTAGAGTTTTGCTGGTTGAAGCTGATGATTGCACTCGCCAGATTATCACCGCTCTTCTCAAAAAATGTAGTTATAAAGGTGCGTTATCATCATCCCCCTTTATTATCATCAATTTCAGTTACCGTCTTCGTTCTGCGTTTGATCTGCAAACTTTTAGAAGAATGTAGTAGTCAATACCAAAATGAGGGAAAAGGGGTGTTTTTGGTCAATCTTAGTCGAATATCTTAAAACCTCCACAAAACACATATATCCCAAATTCTGAAAGTGTAATTCGTTAGCAGAATTGAGGTTTATGTCTTTTTTATTCTGCAAGCAGTTGTTTCCGTTTCCGATGGTCTAAAGGCATGGGAGGTGCTGAAAGGAAGATCTCACAACATCGATCTCATACTGACGGAAGTGGAGCTCCCGTCGATCTCAGGGTTTGCTCTTCTGACCTTGATCATGGAGCACCAAGTCTGCAAAAACATCCCTGTTATAAGTACGAAATCTCTAATTCCCAACTTTTCGACGTTTTATTGATCTAAAGAAACACTTGAATCGAATCTAATAATAACATTCCGTTTTGATTCTGCAGTGATGTCGGCGTATGATTCCGTTAGCACCGTTTATAAGTGTATGTTGAGAGGCGCTGCGGATTTTCTAGTAAAACCTGTTCGAAAGAACGAATTGAAGAACTTATGGCAACATGTTTGGAGGCGACAAGCTGTAAGCATCTCATATTTTCTGTTCTTCAGTCTTCTATGATGAATCTGTACTGATCTAGGTTTATCTTCTACTGTTGACTTAGTCAACCACCGGCGGTAATGGCCACCAAGAAGAAAGCGACACACAGCAGAAAGTCGAAGCCACCGCTGAAAACAACGCAACTAGCAACCGTTCTAGTGGGTACATGGCTTGCATTAAACGAAACAGGGAATGCATTGAAAAAGGAAGCGATGCACAGGTAGCTTTTTTTGTTCTGTTAACCAAATTAGAACAGGAATTAGGGTTTTGTTGACATGAAACGATGAAAGCTCACTTTTACTGTATGTTTCATTCCTGCTCCACAGAGTTCTTGTACAAAGCCAGACATGGAAACTGATGGACTAGCCATCGAAGAACAGAATGACCTCACAAGTCACGAAAAAACCATGGCTATTGATGTCAGATGGGAGAATGTTAACGTACTTGTTGATTCCAATATTGCTACCGCCAATACCTCCAGAGAAGCTATTGATTTGATTGGATCGTTTGATAGTTACCCTAAACCCAGTAATAAAAGCTCTATAAACAATGGTACAAACAAAATCAATCATCCTTCACCGTTGTTGGATCTTTCCCTACGAAGATGTCATCCAAGTAGCTCAGTGAATCAGTTCAGTGATGACAAACACAGATTGAAGCAATCCGATGTATCAGCTTTCTCACGGTGAGCATCCACTATCCACTATCATCTCAATTTCAGATCCGAGATCGTTTTCTCTGTTTCAGCGTTTCTTCTCCAATTTGCGATCTCAATTTCAGATCTGAGATGTTATAGTTATTGATTTACGATTCTGATTGATTTGAACATTGTATATGCAGGTATATCACCAAAACACAACCACCATTAACCTCTGGATCTGCTAGCATTTCAAATCTACAGAAAGAATGTGAAACCAACTCCGATAACATAATCAATCAACAAGCACAAGCACAAGCGGAAAGCCAAAGCCAATTCCCGTCACCGAAGGAAAGAGCGTTTCCGGTAAGAGGTTTACGGTTTGAGAATCCAAATCCGAACCCAAACCCGAACCCGAATCCCTGCTTGTTTCAACCAAATCCATACTACATCTGCAATCCTGAGTCTGTGGATGTGGTGATGGTAGACAGGAACGCTACTGAACATGGACATAATATGATGGAAACAATGGAAGATAGAGGCCATCTTTCTTCAGCTACAGATCATAGTGGAAGTAGCAGTTTCTGTAACAATGGCACATTAAGCCGATTGAACAGTATAGGTAGTGGAAGCAATGGCCATGGGAATAACAGTCATCGATCTATACAACGTGAAGCGGCTTTACATAAATTCAGAATGAAGAGGAAGGACAGATGCTATGATAAAAAGGTATCATCACCATCTCCAACAAGTAATCCATAAATCAGTTTTATAAATTATAACCATAACTGGAAGTTGGAACTTATTGAATTTTTTTCCACAGGTACGATATGAAAGCAGAAAAAAGCTAGCAGAGCAGCGACCTAGGGTGAAGGGACAGTTTGTTCGTCAGGGGCAAATTAGTAATTCTACACCAATGGAAGCTGATACAGAATTAGGTACCACAAAAGTATAGGCTCATGGTTACGTAAGGGATATGGTGATGGTAGATTTCA
This sequence comes from Cichorium intybus, assembly GCA_023525715.1. Lineage (NCBI taxonomy): Eukaryota > Viridiplantae > Streptophyta > Magnoliopsida > Asterales > Asteraceae > Cichorium > Cichorium intybus. The sequence continues at coordinate 8,026,593 of CM042010.1, forward strand.
GATTTTATATGTAGGGTTTTTAAAGAGTGAGGATGAAGAACGCTGATGAATCTAACAACGAGTTTTCACTTTTCACCTAATATTGGTAGTTTTGGATTGTAAATTTTGTAAAATAGAAGTAGTGATGTTGTATTATTCTTTGATCTTACAAACGGATATACTACATGTATGAATCATGGAAGGCAAGGGTTGGTTTTGTAGAATATTGTTTTTTTATGACTGAAAGTAACAAGATTGATTCAAAGCTTAGTGACCATTTGTCCCCTGATCTCTATGTTCTGAGATCAAGGATCCAACAATTTGTAAATATGATCAATTGAATGCTACAAAGAGAGATCAGAATGTAAGTGATTAAGGTTTAACAAAGAGAGATGTATTAATTCCAATATGTTTTCAAAGTATTACAACCAACCCATTTCTGTAGGAATGTCTAAATTTGGTAGGTGATGCAAATTAGCAAAAATTACAACCGACAACAATATTTTGAAATTAACCACCATGTGATGGCTGAACTGGTAAGCACCTAACCATAGGCGTCAATTTGGGGTCGCCAGAAGGGGGTAACACACTGTTAATTAATAGCGAATGCAATGTAAGACGTCTCTGTATCTTCCACCAAAATGGTGGACCATCTTCGTGGGAGCCTGCTCTATACGGGAACACTCTACTAAAAAAACATTTATTGGAATCAAGTAGCTATATAATCGAGTGATTTATAAATGTCAGGGAAATAATGTGATTTTATAATTAAAACGAAATAAAATTAATTGGAAAATGAGCCAAAACTTAGGAAAATTTAAAATTGGAGGTCAAAACAACAAAATTGGTACCGACGGGATGAGGCACAAACATTTAACGGACCATAAGTTTGAATGAGCCTCTTACCACCCCTTTTATCTTTCTCTCATTTATCCACAAACCACTCTACTAAATCCTCAATACTTTCTGAATCATGCAATAAATAACACATTCATCTTCTTTAATGGTTGTATTTGAGCAATGTGCATAGTAACCAAAAGATGACGGTTTTGACTTTAATATAGTGAAAGTTATGTTATTGAAGTATACTATGAATTTAATAACACGCACAAAGAGACCTTGAAACAACAATCATCTAATGTATTCGAGCAAAGTAACGAAAAGATGATGGTTTTGGTTCTATCACATTTCATCAAGTATTGAACAACACTCTTGTACACTTGAATAACATAATTGTATTATGATTTGTGTTGCTTCTCATAAAACTTTCCATCGAGTATTAAATCAAATTACAATAAAATATCACTCAAAGATCGATTCATTTAAAATCAAAATCTATTTAGAAAACTCCATAACCCAGGTATTAAGAGCACAAGCAGCCTTGCGGAAGCCTTTGAAACCTGCCGCCTTAGCTAACGCCTCAAACTCTTTCTCAGTCCTTTCTTTGCCACCCGGGTTATGAGCCAACATAATTACATCAATATGCACCACATTTTGTGTCGCTGTAGTGGAATCCGGAGCTTCTGGAAGCATACATTCGGCCACAATAACTTTCCCATTATCCGGTAGTGCTTTATAGCAATTCTTCAAAATTTTCAAACAGTGTGCATCGCTCCAATCGTGAAGTATCCACTGTCAAATCAAACACCAAGATTCAGAAAGAAAGCAAAACAAAAGGGTGTTAATTTTCGGAAGAGTAAAGTAAAGAAACTTAGAAGCTCACCTTCATAAAAATGGCATCTCCTTTTGGGACACTTTCAAACATATCGCCTCCAACATGTTCGATACTTGGAGAGCTTGCAGCGTCTTCAATAACATGGGGTAGGTCAAAATTGATACCCTTGAGCGTAGTGTGTTTGGAGATGATCTTGTTAAGACTCGCACCAATGCCACCACCAACATCGACTAGGGTTTCGAGACCATTGAAACCATCGTACAGATCCACAATCTTTTCCATGGTCATGGTGGAATGATTAAACATTCCACTGTTGAAAACCTTGTTGAATCTCTGATCCTTCCCATGGTACTCAAACGCTGACATACCATAAGCTTTGTTGAACGGAATTCCACCGTCCAACACCGCATCTTTCAAATAGTACCAGCTCTCCATGAGAATCTTATCCTGGTTCATGAGCAAGAGGGGCGCTAACGAAACTCCACCTTCGTTCTTGGTCAAGAACTTGCAGACAGGAGCTAAACCATAGAACCGCTCAACACCATTGTCACCGGCCTCCTTGAGGGTACAAGTGAGGACGGAATGGCTAGCGAGAAGACTGCAGATTCTGTCCAGCATCGCCGGAGCTTCGGGGTTGTTAGCGTTGGGGAGCTGAGAAGCTAGGTCGGAAGACGAGAGTGAAGCTCCGGGGCCAGCTTTAGCAATGGTCTCGAGCAAATTAAGCTCGATGGCGGTTTTTAAGACCATTGGTAAGACGGATGCAGTTGCTAATTGCATGGCGAAAAGGAAAGATTCGTCGTCGTGGTTTGCTTCCACTGGAACATTCACAGTTGCTGAGGTTGAACCCATTATGTTGGAAAAAGAATTAGTTGTAAATTTGGTATGTGTTTTGTGGGTTTGTGTTGGTGTGAGAGGGACTATCACTGAAGCATTCTATATATACACTTGAGATTCACCTACTGTACTCGTACGGCATCTGTGAATGTTTGCATCCTCATCCGGAAGAAGAAGCTTTCTTTGACCAACGTGGAAACTTAAAAAAGTATAAAGTTTTGACTTTAATTTGTGCAACAAGTGGGACAAAGATGCCACCTACCACGTTGAAATGAAGACAAAACAAGAGGGTTTCGCAGCACCTCATTCCAAATTTCCAATATATTCAACTCGTAGTTATGTCTTCATCTCTCTACCACCAACTCCTCCGCCATCCAATTGAGAACACATACGATTTTGATAAAATTACAGTTTTGGTCCCTATGGTTTACCAAATCTTTCACATTAGGACCAAGTATTGGAATTTCACGGTTATGGTCATCAAGGTTTCCGAAATGCTACAAATCAGTCCCTGATCCATAAAAAAGGACTTTTTTGCCCGTTTCATTATCTTCTTTCTTTTTCTTTGAATTACTTAATTATTTTATTAATAAAAAAAAGAAAATACCCCCACCCCTACCCTACCCCCATCCCGTACCCTCTCTCTCTCTCTCTCTCTCTCTCTCTCCCGCCATATTCAAAGACTATGTAATGCACCATTAGAAGGCAACCTCTTTAAACTCACCTGTTATCACATATGATTTTGGTTTTTTCATCCAACTACAATGTTTCCACAATGAATCAAGATCGCCCACGTCAACATAACCTGATAACATGGCGTTGTTAATCAAAACATCCTCAAAAGGACATGCAATAAAGAAAATTTCTGCTTCAGATACAAGTCCGTCATTAAAACACCCTTTAATGATTGTCGCCCAAGATACCGAATTCTTCTCTGGGATTTTGTCAAACAACCTCTTTGCATTATCAATTTGCCGATTCCTTATGTATCCAGACAGCATAGCATTCCAACATAAAACATTTTAATGAGGGATATCATTAAACAAGCGCCTAGCCTCATTTAAATCTCCCACACTTGGCATATCCATTTAACATTGATGTCCAAGACACAACATTTCTGCTAGGCATTTCATCGAACACCCTAGAGGCATCAAAAAGCATCCCATTTCTTACAAACCGAGAAATCATACAGTTCCAAGTTACGACATTTTTTCTTGGTATCTCAACAAAGACATTGAGTGCAGTTCCAAGGAGGGTCACCGGAGGTCACCTCAAAGAGAGAGAGATAGAGAGGAGGAGGAAGGGGAGACACGAGAGCATGACTGTAAACCTACCATCTAATAATTTGAACATAAGAAATTATGTTAATGCTGCAAAACTCACTGTTTTATCTCTATACCAGTCTCTAGCTTTAAACACAAAGCTGATTATATAAATATATAATTGAATTATAGTGAACTAAGGACCATATATAAATGGGTAATCTTAAATAACAAAGAGTAACCTTTCTTTGATTCTCAAACAATTTGAATTCGTAATATAAAGGGCTCGAAGGATATAGGATGCTACAAATTATCTTCGGGTAAGCATCCGGAAGCTCATGAAGGTCCAATCGATACTTGATAAACCACCCAGAATGATCGTTTAACATCCTGTACACGTTTAAGGGTAAAGGGCTCTCATTGCGATCTGATTTTGCTAATTTTTGACATTGTTTAAGTACTCCCTACAGTTTCTTAATTTGAGTGTGTGCATGTGTGTGTTTGAGTTGCAGGTGAGTAAGTGAGAGAGAGGGGGGGAGGGGAGGGGAGACACGGGGTAGTAGGGGTGGGTTGTATTTTTTTTCTTTTTTTAATAATTAATATAATAAATAATATGTTAAAAGAAAAATGAAAAAGAAAATAGAAAGGGTATTTCAGTCTTTTTATACGTCCCATGGACTGATTTGTAGCGTTTCGGAAACCTTGGTGACCATAACCGTGAAATTCCAATACTTGGTCCTAATATGAAAGATTTGGTAAACCACAGGGACCAAACTATAATTTTTTCTATGATTTTATTTATCCCTAAGTATAAAAAAGGCAGATTACATGAATGGTCCTCGTGGTTTGACATAGGATATACGTTTGATCTTTAATTTTTTTTAAAACTTGAATCACCCTTATGGTTTTGTTTTGTTGTGAGTTTCATCTTCGCCAAACCAAAAATGACTAACTTAATCTTACTGATGTTTTAACAATATTATCATTATTATCATTTTGTTAAAGAAATCTATTAATAAACATGTGGATCCCACTATCCACTTCATCCATTCATCCACCTTCTCCTTCCTCTCATGACAACTTAGATCGAGTTTATCAAGTTGATGATATATAAATGTCGTTTCATGTTTAGATCGAGTTTTAGACCTATTAAAACCAATAAGTCATTGGAATTGGTGTTAAAAGTGTTGAGATCAGATTAAGCAAAGTTGGATATTGATTTTAGGAGTTTTTCATATATAACTAAGCATTCTACTCAACTGAGTAGTCAAGTAGACCGACTCAATGATTTAAAAAGTTTATTTTGGTATATATTGAGTTTGAGGGTCAATGTGGTGTTCTTAATGCTTCCTAACATCATATATGATAATTTAAGAGGTCAACAAGTATATTAGATGCATGGGAACCTAAATAAAGTAATTAAGGCTAATTAAGTATAATATTTTACATAGTTATATATATATATATATATATATATATATATATATATATATATATATATATATATATATATATATATACTTGTTCATAAAACCTTCACATACTTTAAGCAGCATGTTGGATGTTAGTATACACTATGAGATGTTCATGAATCCTTTTTTATACGTTGAACATGTTGTTGAATGTTAGTATATACTCTGAGGTGAGTTCATTATCCAAGACCACATATACATATTGTATCCTTTATTTTGAAATTTCCTTATGCAAGAATCTATTTACATGTACTATATGAAATACTATATATAAAATGTGTGCATTCAGGAAATGAATTTTTATAAAGAGTTTTTGAAATGGAGACAAACTTTGATGCTTTGAAATTTTACTTTGAAGATGATCATACACATCCACTTAGTAAGGGTTGAGACTTGGTTTAGTATTCACGGGTACCTAATTTTGGAACTATAAAAGAGTTAGACATTCTAAAACAACCTCACATGGACGAGTAATTTTGCTACCCCATGTGGTCTAGTTTAATGGCTAAATAGTACCTAGTTTGGATGTTGAATCTGAACGAGCATTGAAAGTTTATAGTATGCTTTGTGTTATCTATACATGCGTCCTAATTTTTAGCCATCAATTTGAGATTGGCTTGGGGTATTGGGAGTAGAAGCATACTTGCATTGCATTTTATATAATATTTTGATTTGAGATTATTGGATTTGATGATGTTTTAGCAATGCAAGTAATTTAAAGTGCTTTTCCTAATATTTGAAATGTTTACTAATATTTTGATTTAAGATTTAAAACATGTTTAGGGATTTGATTATGGGTTTGTATTATTAACTTTATCCAACACCCTTAAAAGGTTTGACCCAGTAACTACCATAAGGGTTTGCAAGCCTAACCTACTATTTTGACATGTGTTTAGAGTAGGTGTCTTAGTTGAATACTGAATACGGATCTAGCATTTGGATATTTACAATATGTTGTCTGTGTAATTTAAGATGTATCTAAGGTTGTTACTTTTACATTTTTCTATTGATTATTTTGTTAAATCCTCGTATGTCATGACATTTTGAACTCTTTTATATGTTACAAAACACGTACACTTGAGACATACATTTTAAATCACTTTTTACTTTACATTTTCATAAATTGACTATCTTTGTACAAAACACTTGAGACCTATATTTTAAATGACTATTTCAAATAGCACGTACAAATTGGGGTTACATACTGACCATCATAACCAATTAAAGGGTCAAATCCCTTTTAACCGTTTTTCATAAAATTAACTAGTTAATAAATTTGTTAACAAAGTTTTACTGCTACTAAGTAGATATTTGTTTTTTGGTTATAAAATACTAAAAGAAAAAAATATGAAGCTTTTGTTCTCCAAAAAAAAAAATACATAAAAACTTCCAAGAACTCGAAAAATACTAATTTGTACTAAAACTCATGTCCATTACATAATACTTATCTTCTTTATTGATATTGAATTGGATTTAGTCAAAGTTATCCAAGTCGTGAATATTTTTCAAATTCATCTTCATATTACTTTTTTTTTAAATTTGTTATAGTCTTCACTTTCGTCTCCAAATGTAAGGGGCATTGATAACCTTCTGCTCATACTTCTATAACGTTCCCAACCTGGCCCTTGAAGCGATACATGAGGTTTTATTTATGTAAGTAATATTTTATGCAAATTCAAATATTAAGTAATAGCAATGCAAGTTTTGTTATTCACGACAATATAAGAATGTGGTTTTGTAGAGCAGACCAAAAATCACACATTAACACCATTCCAGTTTCTAATTTGAAAAACCTTCTTGTATATCGGGTTTCTTACTAGACAATATCTCGATTGAAGTGTTTCTTGGATAATCTTTGCCAAATGCGGGTTGTTAAAGTGGTTGAAAAACAAAATATCATGTATCAAAAACTTTTTCATCAAATCATAGACTAGTTCCGGTCTCTCCGGATCGAAAATCCACGTCACACCTTTTGTGGCTCACAACCGGTCGTTGAAAATACTCAAAACTTTTTCAACATGAAATATCCTTCTACATTAGTAGCACAACACATTGTCTACATTGCATTTTATTAATTGCTTGTAACTTTAACCAAGTTAAAATGCTCCCACCTTAAAAATACCTCTACACTGTGGTCTGTGGGTCAAGTGTTTGAGGAGGAGACGTTCCATGAAAGTTTGAGAACCTAAACACCTGATTTCTTGATATGAAAATATAAGAAACTTGAAAAAAATAAAAATTCAAAATATTACTTACGAAATATATAAAAAAATAGGGCTAATAACATAAAAACCACTACAGTTTGGTCAAAATCCGGTTTAAACATTATATTTTTTTTGTTCTAAAAAAACCACTCATACTTTCAAAAAAATTCATAAAAACCACTCATATTTTCAAAAAGATACATTGCAATCACTATAACAAATTAAAGTCATGATTGTATGTTGCCAAATCGGAACACTTCTTACCTCCGTCGCATTCAAAATTTAGTGGATTCAATTTGACACTCTATGCATTCACAACGTAGCCGAAGAGTTGTAATTACGAAAACTAAAATTATATGTAGACAACATTATGTATCATTTTCACTGCAATGAAGTTCCAATATTTGCTTAAAATGTCGATATGAAACTTTTCAAATAACCTTTCGATGAAAAAAATCGTTAAAAGTTATAAAATAAAATGAACAGTGGTCAATATGAATTTTTTTGAAAGTATGAGTGGTTTTTATGGAACAAAAATAAATATAGTGGTTAAACTAGAATTTTGCTCAAATTACGGTGGTTTTTATGTTATTAACCCTAAAAAATAAATGGACACTATGAATGAGAACAAATAACATGAAATTTGAAATTCACAAATTAAAAAGTTGAGAACACGAAATTTGCCGATAATATAGGATTTGAGAACATTTTCTAGATTGTGTTTCAACGGAACTTTCTGACCGTATACATCCATCAAGGGAAAGACGAACCTAAACAAATATATAGTCATTTTGATCAATTTTTTAAAAAATAGAAGAAGAAGCATGATTTTCGATTGGACCCTTAAACATGATTTTTAACATGTTTTAGTTAACAAGTCCATAATTAACCAGTTGAATTTAGAAAAAAATGGGTTTACACGATTGGAGTTTTTAGGACTGGCCTTAAGTAGCACAACACAATGTCTACGTTGTTTTTTATTAATTACTTGTAACTTTAACCAAGTTAAAATGCTCAAAAGGGGAGCTTTCTGACCTTGATATTTGAATACTTCAACAATGTTGTTAGGTGTCGAGGACATGTCCAACAGAAGTTTGTAAACCCAAACACCTGATTTCTTAATTTAAAAATACGAAAAACTAAAAACTATAATACAAATTATAAAATATGCGACTTGAGAGCATGAAATTTGAAATTTACAAAATCTGAAAGTCAAGAGCACGAAATTCACCCCGTCATCCAACAAGGGTAAACTGCTAAAAAAGATATGCCCAAAACAAAACCAAATGGATAACATGTTTACGAGCTTTTTAAGACTGCCTTCACGATGTAAACCTATAAGTTGATGTGCAAAATTTCATAAAGAAAGTTTAAAGTTCAAAGCCTAATATGCCTAAAACCTCCACGATTACCTAAATTTCCCATACGCGATGGGTCCTAAGTTGGGTTCAGCAAAAAGCGTCCATATGGTAGGATTTATCATTTTTATAATAAAAATGGTGTAACAATCGTATTGGTTGGGCTTTTTAGGACTGGTATTGGACTTTGAGTAATTGGGGCTACTTTTACCTAACACAGTTTTTCATGTCCAAATGCTAGTGCCATTGCCTACCCGTAGCCACTAATACAACTCAACTTATAGGGTAAATAAATGCAGATTTATAGTGATTATGAAATGATTGTCAAGAGATCTTTAGGTTAAAGTAACTGAATGACTAATGATAAAAATTGTGGCAACATCAGATATATCTATATCTTTATGATGATTGGAAGTTAAATATGGGAAATGAAGGTAATTGACTTGTAATGGATTTTTCTTGGCAAACGTTTAAATCTTAATTACACCTAATTGCAAATAAAGTCTTGTAAAAGGTCATAAGCTATTAAATCTTACACATAAACTACTTTCTCAATTTGATAAAATAAAATTGGGCTAGAAGACATTCAGCCCAATAAACAGAGGAGCCTCAAGTCCTAACCGTGTGCCCGTGACTATCCGTTTCTGCCGCGCACACTTGACCGTACGGCGTCACCTATCAAACATGCCCGGTGCCTTAGTCGACGAAATTGAAATCCAACCGAAGCTTGAGGAAGGGGAAATAAGAACCGCAAAGAACTGTTTACACAAATTTCCGTTACATGAAGTTACAAAGAGATTGTCATTACTAAGGCACCGGTTGGATTTCAATTTCCATATGATTCTTAAACAAAAAGGAATGGGAAGATGCATAATATTATCCGTAAATAATTGCAAGTTATGAGACAACAAGGTTTAAGCTATCGATGTGATGAGAAGTATACTTCGTGCCATCATTGAAACAGCAAGAAATAAACAAATTGTAATAGAAGAAGCAATTCAAGAAAAGAATAAAGATTTCGATGATAAATAAGTGAAATTACCAAATGTATTGTGAATTTAGGATTGCTTGGACAACAAAAGGTAGTTGTATTTCTTATTCTGAAAGACAACCCCCTAATGTTGAATGTTATGAGATTCAAAAGTGGCTCTACTTTGTTTTAGAGTGTTTCACACAAAGTGATCATTTGCAGGTCACCTTGATATTGGTTCCAAAAGGTAGTTATATTATTTGATAGTAGAGCTTCCCACAATTTCATTTTGATAGTGATAGAAAAAATCAGCACTCGAATGGAGTTCTACAATAGGCTATAACTTGTCAATAGGTGTGGGTGAGGAAGTTGGAGGTGGTTTGTAAGGATATAAATTTGGATGAAAGGCTTTGAGATTCAAGCGGATTTTTTGCTTCTTAATTTCTCAAGTTCTCAAGTCATAATTGGCATTCACTGGTTGGCACCCACTTGGACCCATGCACTTGGCAAACATAAGTAATGACAATCATATGGAAATAAGAACACATGAAGTTACAAAGAGACCTTTAATTGGGAATAACACTAGTATCCCTAAAATCGATGCCCAAGACTATAAAACCATAAGGAAAACGTGTACTTATTGAGCTTGGTTGTGTAGAAGAAGTAAATACAACAACACTGGTTTATTTTAATGGTATAATAGAAGTGTTAGAACCAGACTTAAAGATGGAGAAGAACCGGTGAATATAAGGTCGTATTGTTATCCATAATCATAGAGAAATGAGATTAAAAATTTGGCAATGGAAGTGTTGGATGCGGATATTATTTGATAAAGTAAAAGTGCATTTTCAAGCCTGATACTTTTGGTCAAGAAAAAAAGACAAAGACAGAAGTTGGCATTTTTGCATTGATTACCGAGCTATAATAAACACACGGTACCAGATAATTTCCTATACATATCATTAATGAACTTTTAGACGACTTATATGGGGTGAGATATTTTTCAATGGTTCATCTAAAATCCATGTATCATCAAATTCAGATGAGAAAATAACATTCGCAAAACGGATTTTTCTCACCCTTTAAGGTCACTATGAGTTCTTGATGATGTATTTTGGACTCACAAATGCACCATCTACGTTTCAAAAACTAATGAACAAAACTTTAAGCCTTTATGGCGAAATTTTGTATTAGTATTGTTTGATAATTTACTGATATATAACACAACTAAAGAAGAACATATGATGATGTTATTAAAAGTGTCGATGAAGCATCAATATATGCCAATAAAAAGTGTGAATTTGAAAAATATATTAGTTATTTGGGACATGTGATTTTTAGCTAAATATTTGTATTACTAAAAAAATGAAGTTATGACCCAAATGGCCACAACTGAGTACTAGAGGCGAGCTCAATACCGGAACCGAATCGAATTAGTTTTAAACCCGAAAGTAGCAAAACCAAAACATGGGTTTTCTAGGAACTGAATATCGGACTGATAGTTAGTATATGGTATTGGTTCGATTCTGTTACTAATATAGTACTTCGGTACCAATTCCAATTTAGTACTGGTTTTGCAAATGCTTATGTTTAAGGCTATATAACTAGAGGTAGACTAATCCAAATCAATTGATTCTTGAGCCTAACATGTATCCAAGACAAATACGAACGTACGAAGAAGAATTATCTCAATTTGGGTTCATATGAGAGTTATGGGTGTTTAAAGTTAAGGATTGATTATTCATAGGTTTGTTAAATAAAAATAAACCAAGTGTAGAAACTTTAAGTTTTCAAGTACCCATCTTTAGGGCTATGTAACTCAGCGTATACTATACAAACCAATTGATTTTTGAGCCTAACATGTAGCCAAAAGAAAGAAGAATATGCGGGTTGAATAATAAACCCAATAGGAGTTCATATGAGAGAGTTATGAGTGTTCAAAGTTGAGGAAAAAATTTTGTATAGGTCAAGTAAGAAAAAAATGACCAAATTTGGAATTTGCAAGTTCTCAAGTACCCATGCTTAAGAGCTATGTAACTCAAGCTATAATAATCCAAATTAGTTGATTTTTGAGTCTAACATGTAGCCAAGACAAAGAAGAAGATGCAAGAAAAAGAATCATCTCATTCAGAGCTTGTATGAAAGAGTTATTAGGGTTGGAATATGGTTGGTTCGATACCAGTTTTTACCTAAAACCGTGGATACCAGACCCATTGGTGCCAAGAACCGAAAAGCAGGAAATGGGGGAACCGACTTCCAATGTAACATAAACGATACTAGTTCAGGATTGACACTGGTTTGGTACTCATAGTAGTTTTGCTCATACCTATAGAGTACTATCACTCAACCGAGAGGTTTTGGGGATCACGAGGTATTACCAAGAATTCATTAAAGGATATGGTTAATGCTCGACCTTTGATGATTTTCTACAAAATAATAAATTTGGGTGGATTGATGAAGCAACAAAGTGTTTCTGTAATTAAATTTAGCACTCACTTTAGCTTTGTTTTTGGCTTTACCTGATCTTTCTCAATTATTTCTTATTGACATTGATGCATCTAGTGGATGTTTGGGTGCAGTATTGAATTAAAATGATTGTCTAATAGCTTTGAAAAACTAAGTTTTAGGAATAGAAGTCGACAAAAAGCAATTCATGAATAATAACCGACTACAATCGTATATGCAATTGTCAAATGGCGACCATATTTCTTGGGAAGGAAACTTTTGTTTATCTATAAAGCTTGAAATATTTGTGTGAACAATGGGTAATTGATCCACAATTTCCAAAGTGGATTATTAAATTACTTGGCTATGATTTTAATATAGTCTACAAAAGGTGTATTTCAAATAAAGACACATATAACTTATGAATAAGGGATATTAAATGTTTGGTCATAAGAGGCCCACAATGTTGACAATAGGATGTTGTTCAAATAAGAAACTCAAAAAAATGATTTACTCAAAAATGAATTAAAATAAATTCGTAAAATGGTGTTGTGGAACATACAAGATTTGAAGTACGACAATAATTGGTATGGCTTAAGGACCATTTAGTACTTTCATAAACATCTAAATTAGTTCCAATCATACCAGAATAATTTTCAAAGTTCTCTAATCGTAAGACATTTATGTGAAGAAATAACATTTTAACGAGTAATGGCCACACTATTTTAGATTGGTATGCAAAAAAGGCATCAAAGAGTTCGTTAAAATGTCATGCTTTGTCTACAAAACAAAGTTTTGGGTCGGTTATGGGTTGGTTTACTTTAGCCAATTCCTCAATTGATGCTTGTTTGGGAAGAAGTCAACATGGATTTCGTTAGGTTACCGATATCTGAAAGGACGGATATTGTTCTTGTTGAAGTGTCGATTAAGTAAATTTTTACATTTCGTGACATTGAATGTTAGGCTGGCTGATCTGGTCACCCCGGACTACACATTGATTTGGTTGTTTCACCTGGGTATTTCAGTTATTGACGTTATTCGTCTTTTTACGACCCTATTTTTGCATGGAATGTTCCATAGGGTATTCTTGTTTTTCTATGTATATGTATTCTCCTTTAATGTTTACTTATCATAAGATAAACAATAAATAGAGTTTTCTCCAAGTATCATTGAGTAAATAATTTTGGTGCTAATTTGTGAGAATTTCGTTTCTTAGTTTGTTAGTGCTTTTCTAATAAATTTTTGATTCTCCTATTAATAAAGTCTCATCCTCCACTCCCATAGTTACAGACTCTCTTAAAGATAGTGGGACTACTGTAAATAGCCACGTTACTTTATGTTGTTGATTTTATTTGGAATAATTTGATTAATGAATTCGATTCAACTTTTTAGTTTTTTGTCTTGTTGTTGGTTATTTACTTGAGAACGTAAACATTTGATACATTAATCCCTACAAGTGGTATTAGTCTATCATAGCTTGGAATTTAGACATCTAAATGAAATTTGTTTCTAAAGACAATCGGCTACTATATGTAATCATTCTGTTCCCACTAGTTATGTTAAAGGTATCTATTGTTAGTGTATCCCACATTGGTGTGACATGGTCTTATACACGTGTCTATATGTTGAAGTCTCCTCTCTCTCTCTCTCTCTCTCTCTCTCTCTCTCTCTCTCTCTCTCTCTCTCTCTCTCTCTCTCTCTCTCTCCTTCTTCGTAAGGACTCTTTTGGATAGACAATATTGGACTCCAAATATATCTTACATGATATCAGAGCCGACGTCTAGCACCTCCATGACCTAACATATCCTAGTCTATCCTCATCGAGCCTCTGTCACTGAGGGGGAGCTTCTGTGTATCCCACATTGGTGCGACACAATCCTAAAAGTGTCTATATATGTTGGAGTCTTCCCTCTTTCCATAAGGGATCTTTTGGACAGACAATCTTGTACTTCACATATAGCTTACATATATTTCGTATCCAATTCTTCAGTCCCTATTGAAACATGGAATTGTGATGGTGATTTTAGCAAGTGGCAATGTAAAGTGAAGGTCATCTTAGAAGGAATCACCTCCATCTAGTTGAATACAACCAACACAAGCTCAAACATGATGTTTTAGACACAAAATCTGAAGAGCTGGAAGAATAGGTGATATCGCATTATTGTTGCACATATTTTGGGCGATATTAGGGTACTTTTGAGTATAAATCAATGCAAAATGGGCTAAAAATACTCACTATACTTGGAAAGTGATATTGTGCAGGATTTGCGGACAATCAAGCAGAAAAGATGAAAGATGGAGTGGAATCGAGTCAAAAAGGGAAAATGCTGAAATAATGAAGATAACGACGCTACTGTTTGCTGATAGCGGTGCTATATAAAGACATTGCAACGCTATCGGGAAGAAATAACAACGTAAGATGGAGATAACCATCGCACAACATTGGGATGTTTGTTATAATAGCGGCTCTATTTGATACTTTAACGCCGCTATCAGGGTCGATTACAACATCTATAAATAGCCTATTTTCTCCATTCCAAATGCATCATCTGGAAGCTACGCATAGTGTTCACGTCCCAGAAAGCATTAGGGGTGATTACCTGAAGGTCTACAGTCCCGGATCACATCTTTTACGTCCGGCTTTATTTTCATTTCATCGTAAGCAACCATATTAGTTTCATTTCTGTAAACTTCCTTGTTTTGTTCTCTCCATGTCTGGCTAGAAACCCTAAATCTAGTTCTTTGTTAAGACATGTTTATCATTTAGATTAAAGCATATGACTTGATGTTTTTCTATGATCAAATCCTAGTGATCATTTTCTCGTTTTGATTTTTAGTCTTGAATTTGATTTGTTTTTTATTGGCAACTTAGATGAGTTGAATTCTGCAAGGTTAATCGACCAAGTAGAACACCTAGTAGTTTCTCAAAAGAGCAGAAAACAAGCAAAGGTATTCTGTGTTTTACAATCTCGGATTTGCCTGAATTCAAACTGATTTCTTGGATTATCACAAGTCTGAGTTCGTGTAACCCATACAATAGAGTCGAATTACAGATTTCGAAAAGTGTTTCTAACACGATCCTGAAAATTATCCAAATTATATTAATATTCAAAACCTAATTTTCTAAATAGATAGACACCGCAAAATTATGGGATCTTAAGATGGAGAACCCATTTCTGAAAAGAATGTGCATGTTTGACATAAGAAGAAGATTAAATCAAAACGAATCGGAAGATTGGAGTTTTGCGAAGACCGGGTGTATGGGAAACATGCTCGGGTTTCCTATAGTACTACTACAAAAGCACAAAACTCTTGGGATACTCGCTATGTTTTTTTTTTTTTTTTTTTTTTTTTGATAACCGAGGACCCCACCCGACCCATCCTTTGGATGACCCTGATGAAGCAACCTCGGGGCCCACGCACACCTGGCAGCAGGGTGGTCCGGGTCAATCACCTACGGGGTAGAGAGGTGGTCAGTGGCCATCCCCTGATTGAAACCTAACACTCCCTATGGGGAAAGGGAGGGAGTGCGATTAGAACTTGGAACCTCTTTATGGGGGAAGAGAAAGAGTCCAAAGCCTTATCCACTAGGCCATCAGGGTGATGGTTGATACTCGCTATGTTTGGGATCCAGCCAAAACCCAATCACATGGTGGAGGTCAATATGATATAGTAGTTATTAAGGTCGTAACATTGTTGACTCAATAAGTTAGTTATACGAGTGGACCCAGAGTTTATTTTATATATTCTATATCGTTTTTATTATATTGTGGGCCCGATTGATTTTTGTTTTGGATACACCATTCGCTCAACGCCATGGTTCGAGTCTTGGTTAGAGCAAGTTGAATTCTAACTTAGGTAAAATATGATTTAGTAGTTATTAAGTCTGTAACTATAGTTGACTCAATAAGTTGGTTCAACCTGCGGACCCAAAGGTAACTTGGAATCAACCGTACAAAGTTGGTCAATCGTAAATAAGAATAGATAAGTTATGTAAAATATGTATTGGACAATTGATAGAAAATTCCATTGCAACATCAAATCCATTCATCCCACCATTTCTATATGCTTTCCCAAAAACCTTATATAGTGATTTTGCAATCGATTATTCGTACGTGGCTATAATAAACGATCAATTGTTAAATTAATACAACACGTATTATATACGACCGTTAGCATAAGGTACCAAGTTATACCAAGTACTGGAAAATGCTTATTTCTCTATTGATGAAAGAATAACAAAGAGATATAGGGACAGATTCTAAAGATGAATTAAAAAGAACAAATGAAAAGAAGAATCGCTAAAGGAGTTGCAGCTAGAAAAATACAAGGAAAGAAGACGAGTCAGTCTGGCCATGGAATCTTGAATAAGGAGTGGCGGTTCTGGTGCTGGTTTCATTAAGAATGCTCCTCATGCGTGCTCTCAACATGCCCATCACCATTTGATATTCTTCAAAAAGTTCCACCATTACCCCAACCTTCATCATCTTCTTTCTTTCTTTCTTTCTTTCTTTCTTTCCTTCCTACGCAGGTGTTTACGTTTTGTTTTTCGTTTGGAAGAAGATATAAATAATTCATATGGTGGTTAAGACGTAAACGTCTGCAAGAATACAACAATTAAGGTCGGTGGGGGCTACCAAATTTATCTCTTTCTTCCTCTCTCTATACATCACACATCTTATCAACATTTATAATTAGTTATTATTACATTATGATGGATCGAATCGAAATATTGGAACGTGAAAAGTGATGAGGTAAGAACATCATCATATCATTAAAGAAAAAAGAATGTCGATCTTCAATTTATAATTTTTTTTCTGAGTTTGTGGCCACAAAATGATGGCATCATCTTTAAATTTCAATGATAGATGTATTAATTTCATGACTACAATATAAATTAAATGCGTGGGTCCAACTGCCTAATTAAAACGAAAGAGGTTGTTTAGGAGGGATGGATCTCCATTGGCATTTAATGTTTTCACTTTTTAGTATGGGGAAAACCGTAAGGTAAAGAATTAAGAAGTGTTATAATTCGAGTAATACATAATGGGAGTGATTAGTAGACAACAATTTTCATTCCTACACAATAATTCGATACTTTTATTGTATATTATACAACTTTTTTGAAGTATAAATTGTTGTATATGGTTAAAAGAAATTCCAAATACATTTTTTTTAGATTGCTTCAACGCGTTTATATCGTATAATATTATCCAAATCTATGTAGCCAATTTTGACAAGCAAAGAAGAAGTAAAAAGCAAAGACATTTTGTTGATAAAAGTCTAACCTTTTGAAAACGAAGACAGGAACCATTTTTCAAGCCAACCCAAACCAAATGCACACCAACTACATGCCGACTCATGTTTTGTTATTATCCCAAATATTAATTCTTGGAAAGTAATTTGATTATGTTGAGAAGTAAACTTGATTCCTCAAATTCGACAATTACAGAAAGTCCATTTTTTAGATGTTTCACCCTATTGTTTATAGAACCACCACTACGAGAAAATTGGGTAAAATCCGACGGGGTAATCCGTCGGAATTCCGTCGTAAAACGCATTATTCCGACAAAAAAACGACGAACTTAGTTCTGTCGGAAAAAGGCCGTAGGAAACTTATACGATGGAAATCCGACGGAACAGTGTCGAAAATTCGACGGAATACTCCGTCGAAATTTTCGACGGATTTACGACAGACACATTGTGACAGATTTTGCGACGAAATTTCGACAAACTAATGTTGGGTGATTTCTGACAGATAAGCAACAAATAAGTTGTGAGTGATTTCCGATGAATTTTCGACAAATGTTTTACATAACAGTTTTAGTGATAGCCTTCGTGACGGAATAATAGCAAAGACACATATACATACATACATATATATATATATATATATATATATATATATATATATATATATATATATATATATATATATATATATATATATATATATATATATATATATATATATATATATATATATATATATATATATATATATATATATAATTACATATTTGTTGACGAGAGCTAACTATAGTATGATTGTAAATTGATCTCCTCCACCTAATTCTTGTTGTTCTTTCCTTTGATAGAGGCTAGCCATTTAAGGAGTGTCATAATTTCCATATTGTAATTGTATTCCCCTGTATATATTCTTGTAATACCTTCATGAAATGATATACGAAAATTGATCCTGCATCTTGAACCAATTCTTGATGGTATCAGAGCAGGACTATACGAAAACACCACAAACATATTAACCTAATCGAACTGGGTCTATTTCATGGCGGAAAAAGATCCGCGTGTTATTGTTCAGAACGTACAGGATGCTCCATTCCCCACCGGAATCATCCTCGATGATTCGAATTACCCTCTGTGGTCTAGTTGATGGAGATGCGCATCGGAGCGAGGAACAAATCTGGATTTCTTACTGGGAAAAGTCTGAAACCTACGGATGAAAAACTGCTTGAAAACTGGCTTATCGATAACAATCGTGTCAAAAGTTGGCTTATCGATTCGATGAGCCCCTCCTTGATTCAACGATTCATTCGGCTCCAGACGGCGAAAGAGATTTGGGAAGCAGTTGCAAAAACTTCTATGATGGTTCTGATGAAACTCAATTATTCGAGCTAAACCGAAGATCCTTCACGACTCGCCAAAACAGTAGACCGTTACCCACCTATTATAATGAACTAGTCAGCATATTCCAAGAAATCGATACTCGCATTACAACCCAGGAAGAAAGTGTGGCACAAATCGTATCAGGTAATAAATTTATGGCTCGCCTTTGTGTTCACATCTTTCTCGCTGGGCTAGATCCTGAGTTCAATCATGTCAGAAGTGAAATCCTACGAAAAGACCCTCCTCTCGACCTTGAATCTTGCTATGCCTCTGTTCGAAAGGATCAAAATCAAAGAAATACCATGGAAGAACCGAAAGTGGAAGCTGAGGGAATGGTACACTTGGCTGCCAGGAACCGATCTCAGAAAGGAAAAAATTTAAACAACAAGGGAGGTTCTTTTACATGCACCCACTGTGGAGAAGAAGGCCACTCAAAGCAGCGATGCTATGAGATCATTGGATATCCGGAGTGGTGGGATTTCTCGAAGAAGCCCCGGAAAAAAATAGGCCAAGCAACAGTTGCTACCTCCACCAAAAACGAACCAGCAGTCCCAATTGCTGCACACACTGAGCATGTGAATGACTCTGCACACACGGGTATGTCTACATCTAACCCTACTAGTGATGATAGCTGGATCATTGACACAGGAGCGACCGATCATATGACAAATGATCCATGTAAACTTGTATCCATGTACTCTCCAAAACAAACCAAGATTCTCACAGCAAATGGAGGAACTGCTCATGTGACTGGTGAAGGACCAATACAAGTATTTGGATCTATGAATCTAGAAAATGTCCTTGTGGTTCCCTCACTATCATCTAACCTCCTGTCTATATCCCAAATTACAAAAAGGTTGAATTGTTTTGTATCGTTCTGGCCTGATGAATGCATTTTCCAGGACATCAAGACTCAGAGGATTCTTGGCTATGGTACTAGGAGGGGGAAGTTGTATTACCTTGAAGACCAGAAGCATGGTGTAGCTCTCAATACTGGAATATCTCATGGAAATAAAACGATGGCATGGCTATGGCATCGTAGATTAGGACATTTATCATTTAGTTATCTTCGAAAATTGAAACCAAGTTTGTTTTTTGGAAAAGATGATGATTTTAAATGTGGTATTTGTGAAATGGCTAAAAGCCATAAAACTTCGTATGCTCCAAGCGATAATAAGAATTCGATTCCTTTTATGACTATTCACTCTGATGTATGGGGCCCCGCTCGAATACCTACACCTAACGGTGCTCGGTATTTTGTGACTTTTATTGATGAATGTTCTCGCATGATTTGGATTTCTTTACTTAAACATAAGGGAGAAGTATGTACAGTCTTTAAGGAATTGGTCCGAACCGTTAAGTCACAATACAAATGCGACATCCAGGTCCTACAATCTGATAACGAAACCGAGTATATCAACCAAGAGATGAAAGATTTTTGTGAAGAAAAATCCATAAGACATCAAACCTCTTGTGTTGGAACCCCGCAACAGAACGGACTTGCTGAAAGAAGAAATCGACAACTTCTTGAGATTGTTCGAGCATCCTTATTTGACATGAATGTTCCTCGTCAATACTGGGGTGAGGCTGTCCGATCTGCAGCTTATCTCATGAACAGAACTCCATCTAGAGTCATCAATGTTAAAACTCCTCTTCAGAAACTTCAGGAACTCGTGGAAATCCCAGCAAATGTCGATCTTGAACCAAGGGTTTTTGGTTGCACGACTTATGTGCATCAAAACCTTGGTAAGCTGGAACCTCGAGCTGTTCGGTGCATCTTCCTAGGGTACGCTGACTTCAAGAAGGGATACCGTTGCTATGACCCTACAGGAAAAAAAATGTACATCACCAGAGATGTAGTATTTCATGAGAATATTCAATTCTTTGAAGGTGGGAGTTCTCTTCAGGGGGAGAAAACAACAAAAATGCAGGAAGAGAACCCATATGAGTTCAGTGAAGAACCGAGTCTGCAAGGTGAAACTCCCGATACTCCGGACAACGAAAATGAAGGAGATGATAATGTAACACATATGGAAGAAACGAGTGGAGAACTATATGATGTGGTAGTTGAAGATCAAGAGGATACTACTTCCCCACCGCCACATGAATCGCCGATGTCTTCGGTTTCTTCGCCTACTACTAACAATAACGGCTCTATTTTGCAGGATAACCTTAACAATGACATACCGCAAGAACCTGAACCAAGATATCCTGTAAGACAGAACCGTGGAGTCCCAGTAAAAAGATATCAAGCAGACCTCAAAGCTAACGCAAAATACCCCATCAACAACTATGTTTCCTCCCACCGGCTTGCAAAATCTCAAGCGCTTCTCGTAGACCAGTTGTCTTCTGTGTCTATACCAAATGATGTTCATGAAGCCCTGAAAGATGAGAAGTGGAAGAGAGCAATGGACGATGAAATGGAAGCCCTCCAAAAGAATCGTACTTGGGAGATGGTAAATCTCCCTCAAGGAAAGAAACCTGTAGGATGCAGATGGTTATTCACGATCAAACTCGATTCGGAAGGAAATATTAACAGGTACAAAGCGCGACTCGTTGCTAAGGGGTACACTCAAAAGTATGGTATCAATTATGGAGATACTTTTGCTCCGGTAGCAAAGATAAATTCCATTCGTATCCTTTTATCTATAGCAGCAAACCAAGACTGGCCTCTACGACAATTTGATGTGAAAAATGCGTTCCTAAACGGTCACCTTGAGGAAGAAGTGTATATGGAACCTCCTCCAGGGATAAACTGTCAAGGAAAAGTATGTAAGCTAAATAGAGCGTTATACGGGCTAAAACAATCTCCACGTGCATGGTTTGGGAGATTTTCTAACTTTATGATAAAAATCGGGTACAAACAGAGTGATGCGGATCACACTCTATTCGTAAAAAGACAAAAGAAGAACATAACAGCATTGATTGTATACGTGGATGATATGGTTGTCACCGGAAATGACTCAACAGAAATATTAAACCTCAAAAAGGTTCTGGCAACAGAATTTGAACTCAAAGATCTTGGAAATTTGAAGTATTTTCTAGGCATAGAAGTTGCAAGATCAAAGCAGGGCATATCTATGTGTCAACGAAAGTATGTGTTGAATCTTCTAGCAGAAACTGGGATGCTCGACTGTCGTCCTGCTGACACGCCTATGGAAGTAAACCACAGATTAATGATCCATCCTGATCAGGTCCCAACGAATAAAGAAAGGTACCAGCGGCGGGTCGGGAAGTTAATCTATTTGTCTCATACTCGTCCAGACATAGCATATGCTGTAAGTGTTGTTAGCCGATTTATGCATGCTCCGAGTGAAGATCACATGGAAGCTGTTTACAGAATCCTGCGATACTTGAAGTCATCTCCTGGAAAGGGACTCTTTTTTGCAAAAAATCAAAGCAAAGAGATAAGTGGATTCACGGATGCCGACTGGGCTGGAGATGGGACCGATGGAAAGTCAACATCCGGATATTTTACTTTTATTGGAGGTAATTTGGTCACATGGAGAAGCAAGAAACAAAAGGTTGTTGCTAGATCAAGTGCCGAGTCTGAACTACGTGGAATGGTTCATGGGGTATGTGAACTTTTGTGGATAAAACGAATATTGAGAGACCTCGGTATTGGTCTCACAAATCCTATGAAGTTAAGTTGTGACAATCAAGCAGCTGTTAAGATAGCGAATAATCCCGTCCATCATGATAAGACCAAACATGTAGAGGTTGATCGACACTTTATTAAGGATCACTTAGAAAAACGTACAATCGAACTTCCGTTGGTTCCCTCAAAAGACCAACTTGCAGATATCCTGACGAAAGTAGTGTGTGGAAGGGTCTTTCATAGCTCTCTTGACAAGCTGGGAATGATAGACATCCATTCTCCACCTTGAGGGGGAGTGTTGACGAGAGCTAACTATAGTATGATTGTAAATTGATCTCCTCCACCTAATTCTTGCTGTTCTTTCCTTTGACAGAGGCTAGCCATTTAAGGAGTGTCATAATTTCCATATTGTAATTGTATTCCCCTGTATATATTCTTGTAATACCTTCATGAAATGATATACGAAAATTGATCCTGCATCTTGAACCAATTCTTGAATATTGGTGCAGCTAATTTGTCAATGAATAAAACAAAAACCAAAAACCAAAAAAAACTATTGTTATTATAAAATTTAAAGAACAAAACAAAACTCAAAATCTCAAGGATAGAACTTCAAAGTAAAATATAAAATACAGAGAATCCAAATGAATTTAGCATATCATCGAAATTCATTGTTGCAATTGACATATTTGCAACAATTGAGAACATTTATGGGCAATACAATCAATCATGGGGTAAAAATTCATTTTTGAAAAAAAAAATTATTAATCCATAAATAAAATATCTTTCGTTCTTAATAATTGAATTACACAATGTACACATAACAAATGAGTATCCATATTTGTTCTTCTAGAAAATGACATATGAACCATAAAGATTTCAAAAACCCATCTCATAAATCCCCAAAAACGTCAAGGAAGTGTTTTACAATCTAAAAAGAATTACAGACTACGAACATGAAAAAGGCTCAACCGGAAACAATCCATAGTACGAATCTGTTTTAGACATAGAGCAAATAGAAAATTACCTCCATGGGATAGGAAAATCTACTTGGATAAGAGATCTTAATTGAAGAAATTGGCAAATAGAAGCAAAACACACATCAAATCGGAACCATCTTTCTTTTCTTTCTGCAATGGTTGACTTAAAACTTATATGGGAAAAAAATTTATTGAACAATTTGAATTGAAATTTAAGAGGTTTTACATATTTTGTCACCAAAATACTTCCAATACTTTATAATTTTCATTCAAATTCCATTTTGTACTCATATTTGTTAAAAATATTACTTTTTAGTTTGACCACGACTATTTTGGTCATTTTTAAACTTTAAGCCTTTTACATCTTTACTTTGACCATATTCCTTTCTTGAATATTTTCATATAAGGGAATCTAGTATTCAAGTTTTGGGCAATTTCCCAAAACTTTTTTTTTTTTGTCTAAAAAAAATACAGTATTACTTTCATATTTACCAATTTCAAACCATCCTTTTTCACGCATAAAATGCGTTCCCTTCTGCTTCTATTTACCAATTCCAAGTTATTGTTTTCAATTCTATTACACACATGAATTCTTATTTTACACTTTTCAAGAATAACATCTTTTCAAATTACCCAGTTTCCTATCCTTGCAATTTACTAAAGGATTGTTCCGTAGTAGTATCAACTATCAAGTAATTCATTTATGGTATAATTACTTACTATTAAGTACATTCCAACCTCTTTCCTTTACATACCATTTTCTAATTCAGTGACATTGCAACTTGGTTATTAGATGTCTTAAATCTTTAGCATTTAATGGCATAGCCTGTGATCTAATTTCCAACGCAAATTTATCAACTTAAATTACATTGCTTTGCATAAATATAGTAGAACACATATCCCTTATCAATTTCATTATAGACACTCAAATTTCCAATTCCAACCAAGTGCTTTAAAATTAGTAAAAGTCAAACCTGTGAAACTTATAACTCAAAATATTCAAATGTTTGATTCTATGGTGTTTTCAAAGGCAGTACCTGTGATATTCCAAGAATACAAACCTAGTTTCAACATGCATTTGATCAATTGCCAAAGGTTTGAACATTACCTCATGAACCTGTCAGTTAGGTAGAAATATTTGTTTGGGGTCCTCCAAATGTGAGAAACCATCCACCACCATCACCTCCGGTAGCTGTCGTCACCAGCAGCGGTTGCGATGCCATGATTTAGCCCCACAGAGCGCTAACAGAGCTGTTTCCGCTCTTTCTCGGTGTCTCTCTATCACATCTATTGATCTCTTTCTCTCTCGATTTCGCTCATTTCTCAATCTCGACTGTCCTCTCTAACTCTTAGACTCTCATTCTCTTTTCATGATTTCCTCTTTTCTGATCATTCATCGGCACACACATGTGTGATGTGCATTTTTTTCTATTCCAGCAACGACCCATAGACAAAAGAAATTGATGGCTTAGGCTCATGGGTATGGAACCCACTACTACTAGCGTGGGGTAATATGGCAGGCGACCACGGCGTGGAACACATCCCCCTTAGACGTGAACCACGTCACCGTGGCATATTGTGTACTCAGCAACGGCGACCAACGTTGTTAGTGAACGTTTATTTGACCCCCCCCCCCCCCCCGGGGGGTCCGTTAGAGATAATAAAAGGGTCTTTGTCATAAAAGTTCTTAACTTTTTCGTAAATGTTCGGTTTTGTCCTTCTATGAATTTTATGTCCACTAAAGCCTAAAATTTGCAAACATTTTTCTATCTTTATCCCTAAAACCTGTGATAATAGGTTTCCAGGTTACCTTGAAAGTATTTTCGCATAGAAGTCCTTGAGTTTTTCGAAAATGTTCGGTTTCGTCCTCCAACACCGCCACCACCCACCACCACTGCAGTGGAAGTGGTGGTGGGTGTTGGTGGTGGGTGGTGGAGCGCAAAACAAAACATTTTTGAAAAACTTAAGGACTTCTATGCGAAATTAATTTCATGGTAAAAACGTAAAAGTTTGCAAACATAAGGACTTTTATGTGAAAATAATTTCAAGATAACCTGAAACCTGTTATCACAGGTTTCAGGGAAAAAGATGAAAAAAAGTTTGCAAATTTTGGGCTTTAGTGGACATAAAATCCATAGAAGGACAAAACCTAAAATTTACGACAAACTTAAGGACTTTTATGAACAAAAACCCATAGTAAAAAGATCAATTTTTTAAATTTACAAATTTACATCTATATATATATATATATATATATATATATATATATATATATATATATATATATATATATATATATATATATATATATATATACATATATATATATATATATATATATATATATATATATATATATATATATATATATATATATATATATATATATATATATATATATATACATATATATATATATATATATATATATATATATATATATATATATATATATATATATATATATACCATCTAAGTTAGCCATTTTCTTTATACTCAAACTTCTCATTCACAAACAAATTTTTAAAAAAATGTCAGAAAATATAGAGCAATATTCTTCATCATCATCGTCAGATGATGACAGTTTTCTCATACGTTTGTAACTGCGTTATCTCGATTTTTTCGTTGACGAATGCAAAATGCAGTTGTCGTCTGAAGGACTAGAAGGTCCATAAATAGAGATCGGGAGGCTACACTTGACCACGAGTCCGTTTGTATGATGATAAAGCTTTCAACAGACGATTTCGTTTAAGTAAATCACTTTTCTTTCGTTTTGCTAAATATTTGTCTAAGAATTACAAATTTTGTCAATTAAGATGAGATGCTAGAGGCAAAAGGGGATTTACTACGTATTAGAAGGTAACAACGACACTTCGACTTTTAGATTTGGGCATGACGCAGACGCAACAGATGAATATTTGAAGATGCCCGAAAGAACAACACATGAATGTATGTATTTGCTTGCTGGATATGTTATTGAGCTTTACGATAATATATTTGTGCAAGCCGGCGAGAAGTGATGTAGAAAAATTGTATGAGGCACATCACGCAGCACACGATTTCCCAAGAAGGCCCGAAAGCCTTGATTGTACATACTAGGATTGAGAGAACTGCACAACTGTATGGAGAAGACAATTCACGCGAGGTGATTATGGCATGCCAACGATAATACTAGAAGCAGTCGCGTTACGTGATCCTTGGATTTGACTTGCGTTCTTTGTGTTGATGGGTTAAACAACGACATAAACGTTCTTAATGATTTGACGATATTTAATAATATTCTTACCGGCAAGATGTCCGATTGTCCCTTCATGGTGAATGGGAATGAATATAACCATGGTTACTATCTTGTTGATGGGATATATCCTGAGTAATCTACATTATTCAAAGCATACCAACATCCACACGCTGAAAAACGAAAAATGTTTAAGGTAGTACAAGAATCGACAAAAAAGGATGTCAAATAGGCTTTTGGTATTCTAAAGAAAAGATTTCACATAATGATATATCGTGCATGCGCATGGGATAAGGATAAAATAGCCAACATTATGTATGCGCGTATCATATTACATCATATGATAATAGAAGAAAAGTGTCAGGCAATATGTATGTCTAATTCGTACGATGTGGCACATTTTCACGGACAATTTCTATCTAGGAGTCCCCAATACTTTGTAAGAGGTATGTCAATACATAGCTCTGAAACGCACGACAATCCTCGCCAAGATTGATGAAGTATCTATACAAAACTCAGAATGATAACGACAAAGACGAGGACGAGTAAAATTTAGTTCTTAATTATGTAATTTTTAAGTTTTAATTATGTAAATTTTAATTTCAACTTATGTAATTTTTAAATTTAAATTAGGTTTAATGTGCTTTTTAAAAAATTAATGTAATTTGTTTTTTTATAAAATTTTATATTTAAAAGAATAATTTAGATGATGTGGAGTGGTGGATATTTTCTTGATGGTTTGATAAAGAAGTAGAGATGATGTGACAATAAACTTTTATATAGGATGAAGACATCATACCCCATAGTCTTATTGTCTTATTCCGATTCCAACTTTGACCCTTTAAGATCGATCAAATGCCCTCTAAAAAATCATTATCTTATTCTTTTTTAAATCCAAAAATTAATATACAAATATCAATTAGTTTTAGTGTATCTTTTCTTTTAAATAAATTGCTAATAATCTATTTAGTTTCAGTAAATGTTGGGTTTATTATAGTTTTTCTGGCTAAATAACTTATGGGCTAAGAGTTTTAAAAGCCCAACAAAATATTTTTAATGTATTAAGTATAGAAATTCATTTCTGTTTATGGGCTTTGGGTTTTAGCCTTTATAAGCCCATTCCCAACTTTGGACTATTCCATGCAATTCCCGTTTATATTTTTCATTAGATTATTGTCTAGGATTAGTTATGATTTTCTTTGTAAAGAACCCTTTGATTTTTTCTATCATCGGAAGATACATGATCAACCACCACAACCTCATCTTCGAATGGTATAGGCTCATAATAATAAATTGTTCATATTATAATTTTATTTTTCATACAACTTATTATTACATACAACCTATTATTCGTATTTCGTAAGATGCAATGGAATCTACAAAGTTCAATGAAATATACTCTGAAAAAATAATATTGTTTATATTGAATGGTTCAATGACCATATTAACCACTAAATTTATTGAATATTAACTTGAGATATAATTTAACCATTCCATTTAAAACAATGTATTGTGGATTGTGGATGCTTTTGAATGATATTAGAAATAAAATAAAAGGAAAGGCTTGGCAATTATATTAATTAATTAATCAATTACAATGTAGCATTCAGATCACATTCTAAAATATCTGTGACTGAATTCTTTTATGATTTAATTATACATGATTCAAGAGATGGAGCATGCATTTGGATTCTCGTCGGAGAAGAGTTGTGGTGGTGGAAGTCTTTCCATCACGTACAGCGGCGGATACTGATGATAATACATCATCCTTTGCATGTCAACCATCTCCATTTTCTCTCCTCCATCCTTCTTAGCCGCCTCCTTTTCTCCATCACCACCACCGCCACCTTCCTTCTTTTCTTCTTCCGCGGGTTTCTCTTCTGGTTTTGCTTCCTCCGCTGGTTTCTCTTCAGGTTTCGCTGCACCTTCTTCTTCTTTAGGCTTCTCTGCTGCTTCCGGTGCTGGTTCCGGCGCTGGCTCAGGCTCCGGTTGTGGCACGATCTTTGCTTGCTTTTTTGTGCGTCTATACACATACTCCACCAGCTTCTCCCCATCCATACTTCCGGTCACCATTACCTTACTCGCACTCACTTCTGTCTCCACTGTTCTTACACCTGCAAATTGTTCATCTCTTTCAGCTTCCAATTCGAAAAACTCTACTCAAAAACTTGTGAAAATCTGAAACTAAGTACCTTTCATACGGAGGATTTTGCGTTTGAGTTGTAGAGCACAGGCTTCACAATGCATGTTGACATTCAACTCGACGGTGATTAATCCAGGGACTTCAGAGGTGACGACTTGAGGAATGGGTTCACCTTCAGCAGCTGGAAGAGGAGACAACACTTTGGCGGTTCTCTTTGTTTTCTTGGTTATTTTATCACAAACCGCTTGCGGTTCCACCACCCCTTTGATCGTCACTTGGTTCTTCACCATGTCTATGTCCAACCCTACAACTCCTGTAAACATACACACACCACCCTTCATTAACTCCTCGCATTTAATGGACTCTAAGAATAAGACAAACACCGACTCACACACAGTATATATATATATATATATATATATATATATATATATATATATATATATATATATATATATATATACCAGGAATTCTTAAGAGGGATTTCTCAATCTTTTTGGCACATCCAACACAATGCAAATCGATAAACAACACAAAGGGAGCTGGTGGTTTTGGTTCTTCTTCTTTTTTCTCTTCGGCTGGAGGTT
Organism: Cichorium intybus; assembly: GCA_023525715.1. Taxonomy (NCBI): domain Eukaryota; kingdom Viridiplantae; phylum Streptophyta; class Magnoliopsida; order Asterales; family Asteraceae; genus Cichorium; species Cichorium intybus. The sequence goes on from CM042010.1 coordinate 8,055,962, forward strand.
TCTCTTCTGCATTTTCTTCTTTCTTTTCCTCTGGTTTTGGTTCTTCTACCTTTGTTTCTTCAACCTTTGGTTCTTCCTGCTAGATAAAGAAATTTAAAAAAACCAGTAAAACCCATATCAGATATCTAGATCACACTCTTACCCATCTACATTACACTCAAATAAAAAGAAACTCAGCACTAACCACTTTCTGTTCTTCACCCATCGTCCTTGATACAAAAACAGAGAGCAACTAAATGTGAGAGAGAGAGAGAGAGAGAGAGAGAGAGTGAGGAGAGAGGGAAAGAAAACAGGGAAATATATAAGAAATCATTTGAGAATCTTAAGGATAGACGGTGGGTTATTATCCTATAAAGGCAAAACATTGACATGGCAGGCCACATGCAGAGCCACTAACTCTTTTATATAAAAAAATCAATCTTTTTGGGTTTGGATCCATCCATGGCCACAAAACTTAAGCAGAGGGGATTCCAAGGAATCAGAGTAAACTAATTTATTTGAAAAGTAACTGTATAATTGGCATATAAGGAGAAAAAGATGAGTACCCCGTTGACACTACACAAAATTGTTACATTTCTTGTAATATTTTGTTTTTCATGTGTCAAAACTACTTACCATTTGCATTATTTAGACTAACAAGTTATATAATGGAAGTGAAACACGTTCCAACAATGTACATTATAATTTCAGTATAAGTCCCATCTTCATTCTTGAAGTTAGAAATTTCCCAACTCACACGGCATGTATCAGTTTTTATGTTAATTATTACATATTTCTTCATGTATGTCACTTCAAATCTTGACAAACGTTCAAATGCTATGCGACAATTTATGATAGAACGTTTGGTATATGCATGAAACGCTCACAATCTCCTGAAAAAACCGGTTTGATAAGTTGATGTATGGATGGAGTAATCGGGAAAAAGTAAGACTTTAAATTTGGAGGTATGCTAAAAGGAATAAAGGATTACGTGTAAAGATCTCCTTACTTGAAACTTGGTCTCACATGCTACATTATTCAATATATTTCTTTTCGGGAAAAAACTGGAATTTTTAATTCGTGGTTACCTAACCTATACCATCTTTTGTTTTTGATGTAACCAACTTGATTGAATCTAGACACAAAAAGAGTGGTCAGATATGGGGTTCCCCACTCGGGATTTGCAGCAATTTAACTTTCTTACGTGGGGATGAATGTTGTACAGGTAGACTTTGCATTTGGATCTACATAACCATTTTGTGTAACTTAGTTTATAAGAGTAAAAAACTTTATTTCGATTCGAAAGGGTCCAGATCAAGTCCTATTTATAGAAATTATCAGACATGTGGACGTGAGTCAGCATGGGACACCAATGTTTGGCCCCAATGCAAATTATTTTTCTAACTTTATACCATCAAATCCTATCATTTTATTCAACAGTTCTGTTTTTTTTTTTTTTTTTACTAGTATACTTTCTTGTGACACTATGAATATTCCTTTTAATGATATTGTTAATTAAAAAGGTTGATGTGGGGGCCAGAAAATTGGAATAAGAGGTTAAGATTAGTATAATCTTGTAATCATTGGTTTGTTTTGTTAATTGTTAGTAACCACTAAGCAATCATACTGGACTCAACCACCATACATTCGACTTTTGGCGGTTTTAGCATGTTAAGTCTGAATGAATGGTTATTACAGTTAACCAGAGCAACTGCTTTCTGTGGTTTGGTTTTGAAGTGAGAAAGGTACCAAACCACCAAACACCATCGTTAACAACCACCCAACCTCTGCCAAATAGCATCTGCCTATGTTCCTGTTCATAGTTATCAAGAAATGTATACAACATTAACGGCTAAATTAATTTTAAACAAACAGGAATTTGTGTTTATGTTCATTCATTTATTATATAAACAAACATAAATGAGCTTCCCGACAAACAATTCATGAATGGTTCGTCAAACGTTCGGTTCGTTTACAACCCTACTCTAGACATTAGTATTAACCCACATTCTCTACAATTGCAACCTAAAAAGATGCAATAAAAGAACACGTTCAAAAGAAAAAAGACCTGTATATACATTTACATCACACCAGATTACCAGCACATAGAATCATTTACTATGTAACTTCTTACACAGTGAAAGAGGTTTGATGTTGATTGAGATATAACTCTGCAATAGCAGTGTGTAAAGCTGCACCAATGGGAAGAACATCTTCATCAAGAAAGAAATAAGGCGAGTGTGGGGAGTGAACTGAACCAACACCGTCATTACGGATTCCGATTCCAAACATGACTCCAGGAATCATCTCCTGATAGAAAGCAAAATCCTCACCAGCCATCACCTTCTTAGCCACCTTAACTCCATCTGGACCAAGCACCATTGAACCCACCATGTCCACATGCTTCTTCAAGCTCTCATCATTAATGGTGGCTGGATATACAGGGTATTCATCTTCCATCATATTAACCGTACCTTTGCATCTATGAACAGCTGCCTGTCCTTCAATAACCTGACAAAAAAAATTGTAGTGTGGCAGTCATTAAATATTTTAAACGATTTAGCTTTGTTCCGTGTTATTAAATGCTCTAATAACATTATAAATTGCATTTTTATAAGTAGAAGATACCTCTTTCACCCTTTGCTGAAGGCGTTTTAAACCTTCAGTTGTAAGACTCCTTAGTGTCCCCCCTAATTCAACATATGGTGGAATAATATTCAATGCACTACCACCCCTAACATAAGTAACCGATAACACCTGCACCCAATTATAGAAAAAAAAAAAAAAAAAAAACTTTTCAAGATTCAATTCCATCCATTTTTGTATATGAAAAACTGTATTTTGTTGACATACTTGACTTTGTAGGGGATCTAATTCTCTAGAAATCAATTCTTGCAAGGCCAAAACCGTAGATGATGCAGCAAGTACGGGGTCCACACTATTGTGGGGTTCAGCAGCATGATCACCTTTACCTTCTATCTTAGCTTCAAAGAAGCATACAGCTGCCAACATTGGTCCTGAAAGGGTCGCAATGGTTCCTGTAGGAATTGTATAATCAATATGCATTCCAAATATGGCCTCTGAACCACCAAGAGCGCCTTCTTTTATCATATGTGATGCACCTGCACCTCCCTCTTCAGCAGGTTGGAAAATCAGTCGAACAGTTCCCTTAAACGCCAAATTGATACACAGAAAAAACATTTAGTGGTTGATGTAAAATGGAATTTGTTGCATTAAGACGTACCTTTAGAGTGTCTTTTCTCTGATTAAGTAACTTAGCGGCACCAAGGAGCATGGTTGTGTGAGCATCGTGCCCACATCCATGCATTACTCCATCGATTTTACTCTTGTGCTCCCATTCAACCAGCTCCTATACAAAGAGGTAATTTCAATTTTGAGGATAAAATGTTATATAATCAAAGAATAGCAGGTGTGAATCAGGAGTCGGACGTAAAGGTTCTTCAGGAGATGCGCGATTAACGGTAGGGAACATTGATACCTGCAAAGGGAGGGCATCCATGTCGGCTCGAAGGGCTACAATAGGAGGAGACCCGGTGCCAATTTGAGCTACGAAACCAGTCTTGGTAATTGGGTATGTGTATGAAACGCCAAGTTTTTCGAGTTCGTTGCGAATAAGGGCACTTGTGTTGTGCTCTTGGAAAAGGAGTTCAGGGTACTCATGGAGTTTTCTTCGGATGGAAATTAACCAATCTTGGTCTTCTTTGGCTGCGGTTAGAAGCTGCGTACCGTAGTCTTCATCGCCATATACGATTTGGATTGACAAAGGAAGTAAAACCCAGAGCAGTAGGAGGAGTCCAAACGAACGAAAAATCAAAATTTGAAGCATCTTCTAAAATTAGGTCTTGTGATACTGTCAATCCGGGGCGTGTAAGACTCGACCCAATAGGGAAACCGGAACTAACCCTTCCCTTGCTCGGTGCTTGAGATCAGAATTTTGATTATTCCGTATTTTTCCCTGAATCGGATTGTACACTTTCTTTAAAATTCTCCAAATAAGCTGCTTTCAAAATCAGAAATTTGACCCTTCCATACTTGGCTTGTTACCCCACTCAACTCACCTTTCCTTTTGCATTTTACGAAACTTACTTGGTTTCCTCAGCCATGTTTGACTTGCTGTCGGAGTGTAGTTCCCTTAAATTGGTATTTGGGGCATGTTTCTAAGGTATCCCATTTCATCATTTGTGGGCGTAGTTTTTAGGGTATGTTATGCCCCCGGTGTGAGTTGGCGACGTGGAACTGCGCCGCAGCATGGGTACCCGTGCCGCCTAGTGAGGAGGGGTGTAGATTTTGGACTCGGCCTTCACCAGGCTACCTCTATCAACATCTTCATCCCACCTCCTATTTTCTAAATTATTTCATTTTTAATTCTATTTTGTTTCAACTTAATTCTATAATCAATTTTATTTTTAAGTATTTTAATAATATTAATATTATTTTAAATATAAAATATTATTATTTATTTACACCAAAAATAGAGTTAATGTTTCACTTATTATTTTTATTTATCTAGTTTTATTTTTATACGGTTCTATTTTATTTAAATATAATAATAAATATTTACAATCATATTATATATTAAATGATATTAATTATTTATAATTATCAAAATTGAATATTTATATATCGAATTCATATAAAAGTATACGTATATTTAAAAAAAATAAAGCACGATAACATATTTTATAAAAAACGTACAAAATATATAAATTATACAATATGAATATTCTATTAAAGCATGCCTTCAAAATATATATCAAACACAATCTAATAAAAACGATAATTGACAATAATATTATTATACTAATCAGATCCCCCGATGTTATTAAAATATTGTCCAAACGAAGAAGATTGTTGATTTTGTTGTTCAGCCTTGTTTGCTAAAATGTGTGCCTGTTCCGCCAAAACATATGCTTGAACACTTAATCTATTATTGAGTTCACATCGTGAATCAACATTCTGTTTCCTTCTCTAACCTCTTTCAAAGCATGATATTTACTTTGATTATCCAAAAAATATTGCCTTTGAGCAGATAGTATATATCCAAAATGAACCAGTCTAGTACAAACTATTCATAAACCAACAAGCCCAAAAAAGAAATTTTTTTATACCCAACAAGAAGCATGTCGAAAGGACGTTCAGTTCAACGTGCATTTGGAGTTCTCCAATCACGTTTTGCAATTCTTAAGTGACCCTCTTGTTTTTGGAAAAAAATATATTACATGACATAATGACTACATGGATTATTTTACATAACATGATAATTTAGGATAAACGTGATTTTGACGCACCAATTGAAATTGCGGGAGAAGTGCCGCCGATAGAGGTTGACATGACGATGGATGAAGATGGTTGATTCCAACAATTTCTTGCTCGATATAAATGTATTAAAAATAAAGAAGCTCACTTCAATATTCGGAAAGCACTAATCGACCATTTATGGGAAATATATTCGACCGCATAAATATGTTTAAACTTTTTCAAATGTATGTGTAATATTTCTATAAATGCATGTATAATATTTATTTAAGAGTGTATTATAAATGTACTTTTATTATTTAATAAAGTTTGTATTAATAAAATCATAATTTCTTCAAATTGATTATACACGAATAAATTATTTTGTTATTAAGTTTTTGATAAAATAATTTAGAATATTATTACAATAAAAATATAAAGTAATTATATGTTAAAAGTTAATAAATAGAATGGGAGATTTTGACAATTTATGTAAATGAAGAAAACAGAATATGCTAGGAATATATATTTTAAAGTAAAAATAGAGGTGAGTTGGGGATGGTCTACTTTTTACATAATTTTTTACTTAAAAAATAGAGCAAAAAATAAAGATGGACTGCAGATTGTCTGAGTTTAAAATGGTGTTATTTTTAAAAAAATATTTATTAAATATGTGTAGTTTTACAGTATTTATAAAGTAATTACAATATTGGTCTCTGTGGTTTGACCCAACTTTCAATAAGAGTTCATTTTTTGAAAAATCACTTTTTGGGTCCTCAAGGTTTCATTTAGCTTACAGAAGTAGTCCATTGGCTAGTAAAAAGACCAATTTACCATTTTTAATTTCTTTTTCATTTTTCTTTTAATGTATTATTATTCTGATAATTAAAAAAAGAAAAAAAAAACTCTCTCTCTCTCTCTCTCTCTCTCTCTCTCTCTCTCTCTCTCTCTCTCTCTCTCTCTCTCTCTCTCCTGATAATTTGTTTAGCTGATGGGGTTTTCACGAATTCAAAATTTTCCTCGATAAAATTATGGATTTTTTGGGTTTATATCGTAAGTAAATTAGGAAACCCTAAACTACAACCACAAGATCCCAACTTGGATTATCGGTAATCGCACGGTCGGCATATACGAAGATGAGATAACTAGTGCAGATTCTTCACAGGAAAAACGCTTTGCCATAACCCATATCTAAGATTAAGAACACGCAACATTGTCAGATTCCCTAGATGTTGAGGGATCTGTCCATCAAATTGAATCATCGAGAGATTAAGATATCTCAGACTCCTCATAGACGAAATGAAACCAGGAATTGGGATCCCGCCAAAGTCATTGCAGCGCAGGTCTAAATAGTCGAGTTGCTTCAAGGACAGCAAGGACGGATCTATTGGACGTGGCCCGTATTGTTATTGCAAACCACACCAGCCCATCTGTAACGGTCCTTGTTGGAGATACTCCAAGAAGAGAGGTGGTGTTTACCTTGTCCGATTTGATTCGAATCTTGACGGCGTAGTCAACAATATGCTTTACAGCCACCAGGATCTTTATGCTTGTTTGGGTATCGATTCGTCCCCGTTTCTCTGATTTGATTCGGCTCTTCCTCGCCACCATCGTGTTCCCAAACATCAAAAGTAGATTGAGTTTTTCCTGGTTTTCTGAAACCTGAAAACGAAACCCACCACCAAATTGACAATTTCACATCCATGGTGTCGTTAAGAGTCTTCGGCAGCCTGAGAAACACCAACCGTCGCTGCTGTGTAACGCCTGGTTTCGATACAAAGTACACCCAAAAAATTTCAAACAATAACACATCAAAAATGGGCATGCTTGTACTCAAACCACGTAAACAATATGTTATCAATATATTTAATTACACAAAATGTCCTTATAAAACAGACCAGGCATCACAAATAAAATCTAACACCACTAAAAGACAGGCTCTAAGTTGTTCAACTCTCTTTATCACATGTCTTCCCTATCACTGCTACAGATACCTGCAAAATAACATATAACTCATGTGTAAGCTTATAAAAATCTTAGTGAATAATCTCCCTGCTCGACATCAACACAAGATGTGTTAGTATACAGTTAGATAAACAAAATGGTATCAACCAAATCTTACAACACACTCCACAAATCTATCTCATTACATATTATCATCATCACCTGCTCTTGCTAATCTCATTAGCAATTAATTATATATCTCCTCTTTATATCTGAAACCTGCAATTTCATTAGCTCTACAAACACAAGCTAATTATTAGCAAACATCAACACAATAGTAAATACCCCAACTAGTACTGCTCATAATTCGATCCTGAACACTCGCTTAAACTCATTCTACATCCAACCATGCTCCATTTTAACAACCCTCATGGTTGTATAATCTTACTCAAAACTCTGTAACAAAATCACTCTAGCCTTTACTCTGTCTATACAATCAAAATGTATATTTAACTCGGTTATTATTACTCACAGATAACAATTCACTCCATCAGAGGTTACAACAATAACAACAACATAGCACAAACACATATATATACACTACATGTATCTCAACATATATCAAATATAACTCTACTCAAGTACTAGAGAGTACTCACTTCGTGATGGATCCGGACGTATTACACATGAGCTTCTCATATTAGACTCCTTCCTAAGGTAATAGCTGGGGTAAAACATCATAAATCAGACCTCAATTACTTCCAAACATCCCCAACAATTGACACCCAAACTCAAACATTTGAAAAAGGGTGAAAACCCCCAAATGACCGCTAACCTGTCTGGTTCAGCCCAACATCGCAACTCAATGGTTTCAGCCATGAAAACTTGATAATTTTCATACCACAAGGTTAGAAAAGCATCCTAAGATCATTTGCTAATATCAATTTACCTCTTTGGTTTATGGATCAAGAACGAAATCACGATGTTAGAATCGATCTTCCTTAGCTCTTATACGTTTCCCCTCGATTAATTTGGTGAATTTTGGGCTTTATCACGACTGGAAAAGTTTGGGAAAGGTTTTCTCTCTATTGAACTGTCACAACTTAAAAGGGGTCTGATCGCACGACATTAGCGTCGCTAACCTTAGGGTTAGCGTCGCTAATATTGTTGCCAGCTAAAACTCTTTGATTTTTCTAACAAAACACCCTCCATAACTTAAACACATACCCAATTAGTTCCAATTCACCAATATTCCATAAAAAGAGACTCCTACCTCTTCTTACACATCAAACTACTCAAAACACGAAGGCAATTACGAAGAATCGCCACACCTCTACTTAAAACAATTCACAACTAAATCATTCTAACTACATCTCAAACTCAACATATATGCACAAAAGATTTGCTATAACTCTATATTAGCAACTCACTACACATGCTTAACAAATAAACACCACAAGTTACTTGCATAAGCATCTTGGTTAGGAAACGGGTCACACATGCTGCCTCTCACCGTCGGCGACGAAAACCCTTTCCCAGCTGTGTTCTTGTATTGCTGATGTTTCCTCTCGACCCTCTGACTTTGCTTAAGGAAAAAGAAAAAAGAAGTATTATTTTTCTTTTTCTAATCCCATAAATAAAAAATAAGTTAAAAGAAAAGAGAAATTAAAATGACCTTTTAGTATTTTTACCTGGCCAAGGGACTACTTCTGCAACCTAAATGAGACCTTGAGGACTCATAAAGTGAAATTTCAAAAGTTTGACTTTTATTGAAAGTTGGGCCAAACCACATGGACTCTTATACAACACTTTAATTTTGAAGTACAACAATAAATTGACATGTAATGGCTATATATATATATTTTTCACTTTGTCCTTAATTAAATTCTAGATTATTTCACTTTGGATGCATGATTCACCAAGGGTAAGTGCTCCATATTTCTCTTTTAACAAACAATATGTATTGTTCAAAAAAACAATATGCTAATTTCTATCTTCAATACTCGCTTAAAATAACACCAATAACTAGTTGCAACTTCAAACAATCCCAACTTGTTATACATGCAAATGGCAAAAACACACATGATCATTAAAAGTAACCCAGAACTTGACCACCAACATTCTGTGGAATTGCCTCTTCATGATCCAATACACCATTTGGAGTCGTTATCACCACATATCCCCACTACATCAACGATAACAAACAATTTCATGAAAATGGAATCTAAATCAACTTCAAGAGTTATAAATGCAATAAGAAGTTATGGATAGTAAACCTGCTGTGTTGGAAGGGTACGTAGTTCCATTATAATGAAACTAATACGAATTGAAAATGTTAGATTGAATAGCAACAATATGAAATAGCTCAGAGACCAATTTAAAAGTCGTAATTGCACGTCAATTATAATTCAGGAGGCATTCTCCGGATGGAAAATCCGTTATGAAATCATAATCATGAGGCATTCTCCGGTCAAAAAATCCGGTTTGAAATCTGGTATCTAATTAGAATCGACATTCTCCGGTCTGAAATCTTGTACGAAATCAGAATCACAAGAATAAAAGTTAAAAAGCATACCTGAAATCAGAAATCAAAGCTCCTGAAATCGCAATTGCAGGAACGATCTGTCAGAATTCTCGGGTGGCGTGGTTGTAAATGGAGTGTCAGTGTCGGTGTGGCTGGAGGTGGAGTCGTCAGCGTCGGTTTGGCCAGAGAAGGCAGAAACAATGATTTGGCGGCGGTGTTGCAACGTATTACGGAGAAGGAGAATAAGTTTAGGGCTTGGCATTTTGTTGTGTATTACTGGGAAGAAGAAGTTTAGGCAAATAATTTTTACACACCCCGTAATTTTTAGAGAAAATGATAAATCACCTTTTTTGGTAAATATTTTGAAAACCACACCATATTGATAAATAGTTATTTTAAAAACATCATTTTGGTCAAAAACTCGCCCAACTCTTCTTGTTCTCCTTTTTTTTCTTTCTTATTCCATTTTATTATTTGTATAGAAAGAAAGGAAAAACATGTAACATAAATATGAATATGGTCCCTGAGGTTTTTTCCTTGCTGCTTAGGGGCTCAAGGTTTCGAAATAAATGTTTACTTGATCACCCGATAATGAGTGACCCGGTAAGGTGGTAATATAGAAGCAAACCAACAAAAAAGTTGTCACGTCCTTGTCCAAGTGGTGAGGGTATTCCATGTCATCGGGTTAGCTAGTTGCATAATAATAAAGAAATCGTAATTTGGAGTTGTTTTGTTCGAATCCCCCCAAAACCATTTCCACTGAGACGAAAATCTACAAGGTAGGATGGCATTGCACATCCCGATTGAGCTTCATTTCCAAGGTATGTTTCTAAGCCGATTGTTTAGATACGTTGATGGCGTAACACATCTGTGTTGAGAAAATCGATTTTTCTGCAATGGATGTTGATAAGTGTAAATCGTTCAACGATTTACACAACAAAAATGTGAGAAACTCTATTTTTGCTTACATGAGTTCGAGATACTCGAAGGATTAATGTTGATTTCAATTGAGTTAGAGTATGCAGACTTTATTGGGGTTTCCTACCACTATGGGTGCATCATACCCTTATATATTGATCATTAGGAGTTGGAAGACGATTACCGACATCAAGTTGGCAGTGTGGAGGATAACATCTCAGGGGTAGGAGAATAGTCGACAGAAGATGAGGAGGAAAAGGAGTTGAATGGACTTTCTGCTGCAGTTATCAACACGACAAATGATGTTTTTTTGAGTTTCCAAAATAACGTGCAGAGGATGCTACCCCTAGTTATATCCCTAACAATTAGCATCATGTGAACAGTAACACCGATGCTAATTGTTATAAGTTTTCTTTGCCAATCATTTACACATGTAGAAGCCAACTTACTGGTAAGTGTCTTTTGTTTATACCATCGGGTTCGAATCCTTCTGTCTTCATTATAACTTTTATTTTTGTGCCTTTTCCCCCTTCAAAGTTTGAGAGCATTACCCAAATGACCCTCTCATTATATCCGTTTACACTTTTAGTTATTTATATTTTCTTTCTTTTTCTTAATTTTGAATTGTATCAAATGGCTCTTAACTAAATAACCTTACACTTTAGTTCCTTTTTTATTCCTTTTTTATTACAGTTTTCATATTTTTGGTTTTACCCTTTAATGATTTTTTTTATAATATCTTATCAAATAGTTATATCACAAATGAAGCATATATATTATATTATTAATTATATTTTTTCTATAATTATAAAGTTTTATAGTTTTGATTCGATCAGTAATATTTTTATTTTTATAGGTTAAAAACAAGTATGCAACATATTCTCATTAATATGTTTGGCATATTTTGTTTTATGAATTTGTTACCGTTATAATTGTTTATTTTGAATTTTTTAATAAAGTCAGTTTTGTTGTCAAGTAAAATAGATGTTTATTTTCTTAACCTGTATTCGGTCATGACCAACGTCCAACGATATGTTCTTACTAATTTATCTCAATATAATAATCACTACAATACGTAATTCCATTAATTTGTTATTACTCCGTATAAGAGTAGTAAATAACTTTAAAAAAATATAGAATTAATTCAGACCTATAATTATGACTTTAATCAATATTTTAATCAAATTTTATAACATCGACTAAAAATTATGTTGCTATATTTTTATTTAGTTATTTATATGTTCTCGCTGAGGGTATAATATTTAGTTACTTAATTGCCAACGTGTGAACAGTGACCATGATGAGATCGTTTTTTACCATTATCTTACTGGATATTACGAAATTAACTCTCATACTTATTAGTTTTATTTATTCAAATTTTACCTCTAAACTTTTAGATATTTCCGGTTAAGATATTCATTTTTCCTCAAATACCTCCTAGTTTTATTTATTCAATTTCTACCCTTAAGATTTTATATATTTTAAAATTTATCCTAATAGTTTATCAACATAGTCTCCTTCATATTTTCAAGTTTTTAACTAAAAATACTTTCTTGATTTTACAATTTTTGTTTACAAACCACAGCACAACACGCGGATATTACCCACTAGTTTATTATAAAATCCAAATTTGCATTTGAAAGTTAAGCTAATCAATACTTTAGATGATTTCGGTATATTCCTAGACTTACTATCATACAATGGGGGTGTTTTGGTATTGCTCACGTGTGTTTTGGGATTTGATTATTTTATACGGTTTATGCGTTTTTATAAAAATGTTCATTAGTTTATCCGGTTCAAATGAATCTTTAAAAAAATGTTTGGTTTAGTTTATTCGGTACCAAAACGTTGAGGGTGTTTGAGATTGCTTATTCAAAACAAGTTATGTTTTTATTGAAAATGTTTATTAGTTTATCTGGTGTTAAAACGAAGTTTAAAAAAAATGTTTGGTTTAACTTATCCGATATCAAAACGTAATAAGTTGATACGTTATTTTTTTGTATTTGGCAAATGGTGTTTATGTGTGTTATGAGGAAATGACTTATCAAAAATTACTTAAACAAGTCAATAAGTAAGAGATGACTAACTTATTAAAAACTCATTATTTAAGTCAATAACTGCTTATAAAATGTTATCATCGAAACGTTTAAAGCTTTTTATTACTGGTGTCGAACCGCAATAAATCGATAAACACATCAATTAAGCAATCTCAAACACCCCCATAATAAGGTGATAAGTTAATTTTTAGTGTTTGGCAAATCATGTTTATATATATGTTATGAGGAAATAACTTATTCAAAACTCCTTAAATAAATCAATAACGCCTCGTTCTCGAGTTTTTTAACGAATGAAAGGGGAGGGAATGAAATGAAAGGGAAGGAAAATAAAAATGTTTAATTATGTTTGTGAGTTTGAAGGAAATGGTATGAAAGGAAATGAAAGTTGTGTTTGAGTTAGAGAATAATGAAAAGAAATTAATATTTTTACAATCCTGCCCTTCATTTAAAAGAAAAGAGTTGTTGCTGGGACAAAAATATAATTTCATAACACTCCCTCTACCTTCCTCTCCTAATCCACCCGAGGATGAATTTTTAAGGGTATTTTCCTCTCTTTTTTTTTTCTCTCTTTAAATGAAACTGAAGAACACAATATCTCCTCCTTTTCCTTTCCTTTTTTCCTCGTCTCCTTTAAAATAAACTCGAGAATAGACCACAAATAAAAAGAAAATAACTTATCAAAAACTCATTATTTAAATCAATAAGCAGTTATGATATTTTCTTATTTAAACACTTCAAACTCATTAATACCGATGTCAAATTGTTATAAATCAATAAGCACTCAAATAACCAAATCCCAAACACCCCCGTAGTGTTTGTGCATTTGAAATAAATTAGCCAAAAATGGGGATACAAACACCAAAATATTCGATATTATATTAAAGAGGATAGCAACACAAAGAGGAGAATCACAAAAAGTCGATGACAACAAACATTCAATACCATATTCAACAGGAACCACCATTCATACCACGTTTATCATGTAAAGTCATCTAGTACAAAACCCATGACACCAACCTGGGAATTAAAAAAATAATATAACACGAAAAACAAAGAAAAAAAATCTTCCCTATCGATATTCCAAGCAAAAACATAACATTAACCCATTCAAAATTTCCGTTTTCCGTTCAGTCATTCATCAAAAAGGTTCCTTTTCATATTAACCATATTTAACAAGCGATTTGGAAAACCTTCATACACGGACTTGATTTATTGACCAACAATTATAGACAAAAATATAAATATAGAACTGTTTGAAACCTACCAAATCCAACTACACAGGCTGAGTTGTATAAAAATACCAAATGCCTTATGAATCCAATATTCATGAAACCTACCAAATCCAATTTTTTGCACTGATAAATTTCTAATTCCAAAGGGCACGCTTTTAAGAACGAAACAAGAAAACAAATATAAAACTAAAAACTTCACTTTACCACTGCAAAAAGGGGTCTTGATGCATAAGACAAACACAAGACTCTTTATATTATCAGTTTCCATCCACTATCTGACCGCTTTAAATCTACTTTTATCTTTTATTCACATTCAACCCTCTACAGACTACACAACTTCATATGGCTAAGCCTTTCCATAAAGCAATCGCACCTGCACACATCCCAATGACCACCACCACCTTAGGCATATACAGGACCGCCGGAATCGAGGCTAATGCCATCTTAGCTTTACTGAAGAACGATGGTTCATTCGCCTGAATCACATCGGAACCGGAATCTTGATCTACGGTCTTTTCATCTGTTAAAATCTCAGTCTCTTCCTTTGCCTGTGCATATTAGATCAATGTCATATATTGTTAAAAGCAATTCGATAAAAAAAAATTGGAAGAAGTGGAAACAAAAAATTGAGAACCCACCTCAGTGACGCTAGATTTTTCTTCATCGGCGCCCAAATTCATCGGCTGGCGAATAAACCCTAATTGTAGCTTCCTCTGCAAACGAATCCTTCTGCTCGCGGTTCCTTGGAATGGGAGACTAGAAGACGTAATCGGGTTTTCGCGAGTTCTTATTACGATTCCGGTTCCAGAATTATTGCCATCATGAGATGCCACATGATCTTCCTCCATAGCGTCTTTATAATGATCAACCTCAGCCATGCTCGATTTCTCTTCATGACTTTCTTCATTGGAACCTAAATTTGTCAATTGTTCGTGGTTCGACGACCTTACGCATAGTTTCATGTTCACACGAAGTCTTCTGTTTGCAGTTCCTTGAAACGGAAGACCAGGAAGCTTCGCCTTTTTCCAATTCCTTATTATGATTCCCATTCCAGAGTTGACATCATTCTCAGATTCCAATAGATGGCCATCGTTGCCGAATTGTTCTTCCTTGGCCAGACTATTAACTTGCTCTTCAACAGGAGGGAACCAGTTGACATTCGGATCGGGAAAATTGCCTTGCAGTTCATATTCCATGTGAAGTGGCGCTCCGGTGTCCTGCGAATACGCTCCACTTGCAGAAAAATCACTAGCCAAATGTACCTGTTGTTGAACCATTTTTCCCTTTGACTCGCTCATAAATTCAGTCTCCATAGAAGCTTGAGGAGCCCAAGCGTCCTCATAACCAGTATCCTCCAATGGAAAACGATCTGGTTCAACTAAGACATTATCCAAAAACTCCATGATATCCTTCGCATTTGTCCCGTATTGATACTGCAAAGAGTCGTTAGGGTTTCCCAGGTATGAAGATCCAAACTCTAAATGCATCTGAGAATGCAAAGGGGAGAAGATATTTGAATCCAAATGGTCTGGTACAGGATCACAAAGGCCTTGTAAATCAAGATAATCAAGAGGGTCGACATTTTCTGTATCGGTATCTTCAATTTGACCAGTCAACATTGGAGTGACAGGCTCTGAAGGGGGATCTTCGGTAGAAGACTTTACAAGGGAAGGGGAAGAGGCATCATTGAACTTTGGACTCCCAGGATCGTCATCTTTGCCATCATACTTCTTAAATAAACGGCACAGAACAAAAGGGGTCTGCAAATTTCAAATCAAAACAAGCGTATTTGTAAAATATGCACATTGAATCTCCATTTCAAAAACTAAAGAGTTCACAGACCTGTCCAGAATGAGTACCGTCGAGTTCTTTTTCTGTAGCACAGTATTCATGGATCACCCAATGAGTCCTCTCTGCTTTTGGAGCCCGACCAAGATAAAAAACAAGCGTCTTCTTCTTCCCAATTTCACGAGTCCCCCGGGCAGTCTTAATCGTCCTATCTTTTCCGGTAGCCTTCCAGTACCCAGCTATCGTTGCCCGATTAGATCGCTGCCCGTTCTGATACTTACGATCCTTGGGGCAGAAAAAGAACCATTCGTTATCAATCGACTCAATCACCGATAAATCTGTGATAAAAGTTAGTTGGAACATAATGTCAGCTTATCTCACCAAATAATCAAGAAACAACATTTCTATGAAGAGATAATACAGGAATTTTACTGACGGGCATACCGGGTAAATCCCACGGTTCTTTCTTGCAAACGTCGACTTCCCGAATACAACTTACGTCGTCGTCGTAACCATTGATCTTTAACCGCAGGTAGTGATTGATCAACTCTTGGTCTGTCGGACGGAAACGGAAGCCCACTGGAAGAGCTGGCAAAACATCCATTACACTGTAGAAACCGAACACTAAACCCTAGGGTTTTTTATGGAGAAGATGGTCGTATTCACGCAGGCGGAGTTATCTAATCAATCGATGATTGATGAACCTCGGATTCATCGTCAAAACAAAGCGAAAGTGCTTGCAGAGACAGTGCCCCGCGTTTTAATTCGGTGAATATTCCCGATACCTAGTTTAGTCATAAGTTTGAATATTATTTCGATGATGCCATTGCGCTTTGAAGAATTGTGCTTGGTGAAGAGGAGGGTGGTTTTAGAAGAAGTGGTATAGGAGGTGAAAATGTAGGAAGAAGCGGGCCAAAATGGGAAGAGGAATTGTTAAGTCTTAATAGCGAAGTTATAGTCAAAATCGAATGAGAATATGACACGTGGTTAGGTGTTGACGGGTGCTCGTACATCATAAAATAACTTCGACTTTGTTTTGGGGGTTAAGATAATAAAACTTTGCAACTTGTGGGTTCCAGTATTAAAAGTTTCAAAAGGACATCATCCACTTTTTCATTCATTGCACAACGACTCTTGTTGATTCGATTATCTAATTAACCTTTTTAAGCTAAAGATGTTTTTAATGATCAAAGCCATTATCAATGACATGTTTTGAGATACAAAATATAACTTCATGATAAATGTGGTATTGCTTAAAATGACATCTCATGCTGTTTTTTTTAGTCACAGGAATTAGGCTCATATTGTTACTGCTTGTGTTTTGCTTTAGTGATTGCCTTTGCTTTGACTAACTTTTGTATTGTATCACTGTCTGCCAGCTTCCTGCTGGCAATCTTAATTTTGAAAGTTGATTGTTGTTCCAAAAAACATACCAAAGTATTAAATAATACATAAACCATTATAGTTGTTTAATTATTTTGAGTATTTTCTAGATCTATATACATGCAAAAAAGAGAAAAAGAGCAATATTGGGCACATTTACCAACCAATCTTAGACTCCTAGTCCTAGGCATACTAACACCGAGCAAGGTCGGGAAAGTGATGTGGCCATCTCGGTGCTCAAGGGTAGCATGGCTACACCACGCGTAGGTGTGGTTTGGGCACCAAGCGAGGCAAAAATGGGGTTCAAGCATCGCAAAACTCTCTCTCTCAGATGATGCCCGAGGGTGCTTGGGCACACACCACGCCAGGGTGTGATTCAGGCACCAAGCAAGGTGATGTGGTGCTCGTGATGTGGGGGTGTGAGCTTTGTACACTCACCAGCCTTATAGCAAACATAAATAAGGCAAATGACACTATCAATGTCCCAAGAGTAAAAAAAAAAAAAAAAAGGCAATGTTTAAGCTTGAGCACGAAGCTTCATTTATGTATTCTTAACTTCTTACCATTAGGGCATACATGCACTGTCAAATCTTTATGCAAGAGTAAAAAGTGATGTAGAAGTTTAAATTTAAAGCTCCATTTATGTATGGGTGGTCTCAGATAATGCAATAAACAGGTTTAATCAATGTGAATATGAAACTAAATAACTATTGATCATTAAACAGCTTCTGAATAACAAGGAGAATAATCTGATACACACCTTAAATTAAACAAATTCTTTGAACTCTCAATCTAATGCTCACACAAAGCTCTTGAGCGTAAGACACGCATATTTATGTAAAACAATAGATCAGACTTACATAAATACTAATATTAACTATTTTCTCAAACTGATTTGGATACTTTTGTTGCAATCTTGATTATGGTATGCTTATCCTTCACTTCGATACTAGTAGTCAACAATTTTTATCTTCATTTGCTTCAAATAGAGACATGCTTGTTGAATTGTCTTTAATAGATAAGAATCTCAAAGTAAAGCTATTCGATCTTCAGGCAATGCAAGTTGTCTAGGTCAGCATGTGCTAACTAAGTCTTAAAAGTAGAACTCTCAGCTCGGACTGATAATAAGAGGCGGCTTCGTATTAGAACTTTGACAGTCATCAAATCAAAACGGTTCAATATTAAAAAGCTTCCCGCGTTTAATCATATCAAAATTATAAATATAACTTGTACAAAAGAAACTTAAAAGAAATAATAATAAAATATAACAAAAAACAAATGATTAATAAATTAAATAAATTTAGTGGAGTTAAAAAGTTCAAAACGAGTTGGATTAGAATAATTAAATAAAAATTAATTAATTAACCAAATGATAAATTAGGAAAAATCTTTAAGATTTGGAATTAAGAAATGAAATTTGAAAAAATCTATTTAATCACCAATATAGACTTGATTGCAAGAAATTATATTATTTAAAGTTGAAATAGAATATAAAAAAACCAGATATATTACTTAGAACATCATGTTGGAGTTATAGCAAAATCTAAAACATTGAGGGGCTAAAGTTGACAATTATGGAAACTTAAGCTTAATTTGGATTTAACATAGCAAACTAGGATGCGGACTTATATCCATGTATGAGGATTAGTTCACCAGAAGGTACATAGACTGATTTGAATATTACCAAGACCGGTGGATAGCGTAAAAAAGAATAAATTTTCTATATTTGCTCAATATAATTTAAATATCAAAACTCTTTATTTAGTTATCATGTTTGCGATTCATATTAAAAAAAGCATTGTTATCCTATTTGATTTCTAATTATTAATAATTATTTTGAATCGGTAAGATATTTTTTTTATCACAGCAGGTGAAAAAGCTATTCTATTAAATATCAATGAAACAACTTTATGGTCATGATTATTATATATCCTACTAAATCACAGGAAAAGTAAGAAACTAGCCATTATTTTGACAGAAATTACAAAATTGCCATTGAATCAAATTATAAAATTGCCGGAACACGTATCCTGCATCTTTTTCCTTTTAGCTTTTCTCAAATTACAATTTAACCCTTGGAGTTTATAGTTTATATTAATTACAATTTTAGTCCTTAGAGTTTTTAATTTAAGATAATTACAATTTTGATCCCTATAGTTTTTAATTTATGATAATAACAATTTTGGTCCCTATAGTTTTTACTTTGTATAATTATAGTTTTGGTAGCTATATTGTGTAACCCGTATTAATTTACAGTTTCCCCCATTATAATTACTAATAACAATTTTAGTCCTTACTATCCTATTAAGTTGCACGAAAAAAAGAAAAATGCCCATAGTATTTACAAAAATTACCATATTGCCATAATTGCAGTTTTGGTCCCTATAGTTTATACTTTTTGTGTTTAATAAATACAATTTCAGTCCTTATAGTTTATAGTGTGTAATAATTGCAGTTTTGGTCCCTATAGTTTTTATTTTAGGATAATTACAATTTTGATCCCTATAATTTTTAATTTGCATAAGTACAACTTTGATCCTTATACTTTTTATGTTTAACAAATACAATTTCAATCCTTATAGTTTATAGTTTGTAATAATTGCATTTTTGGTCCTTATAGTTTTTATTTTAAGATAATTATAATTTTGATCCGTATAGTTTTTAATTTGCATAATTATAGTTTTTGTCCCTGAGAATAGCGATATTATAAAAATGGTCCCTATGTAATAGCAACATTACATATATATTCATTATGTAAAGAGAAATCTATAGTATTGGTCGTCGTTTAATAGTAAAAACCAAAAAAATATTCTTTGTGTAATAGGGCATTGCGTAAATAGTTTTGAATATATATGATTAATAAACCCGCCGCAACGCGCGGACATCACCACTAGTTACAATCATGATTCAAGCAAAATAATTCTTTCAAAATGTGATTATGGCTATTTTATAAAAAAACCACTGAAAAGTGAAAAATTTTAGAAGTAGATCTTTTAATAAAAATATATTAAAGACCGCACAAATATGTCATAACTATACAATTGACATATCATTAATTAGGGGTGACAATTTTTTTTATAACGTATAAGGAGGTCATCAAAGTTTGTAAAAAGAAAATTCAACATACAAACTCCAAACCATTATATATATATATATATATATATATAT
Organism: Cichorium intybus; assembly: GCA_023525715.1. Lineage (NCBI taxonomy): Eukaryota > Viridiplantae > Streptophyta > Magnoliopsida > Asterales > Asteraceae > Cichorium > Cichorium intybus. The sequence continues at coordinate 8,076,211 of CM042010.1, forward strand.
ATATATATATATATATATATATATATATATATATATATATATATATATATATATATATATATATATATATATATATATATATATATATATATATATATATATATATATATATATATATATAATCGTAGGTATGTTTGGATTTTTAACAAATGGCCTCAAAGAACTTCTTTGAGCGCGTATATGACGTGTTTGCTAAGTTTCCTAATATAAAAAATAAATGAAGGTACACTGCCTGTGAGGTTCAGAGCTTCCTTCACGACACGTTTGAGAGGGAGGGACAGCTGTATCCACCGCCGCTTCCATATTTCACGCTTGTTTCTCCATACCCACTTCATTTGTTTTCCATCCACTTTTCTCTCTACAAAGACACCCCTTCGACGTAAGAAAACCCTTTTATCTTCTCCTGCCGCTGCACTTAACAAAAGCCTTCCATCCAACATTCTCACCCTAATTCATTCTCCCTCCATCTCACAGATCTGTATTGATTTTTTGGTGTCGATCTTCCATATTTTCGCTTTACATTGCTCTAAGTTTGTTGATTTTGTAATTTGTTTGATAACTATTTTCGTTTATTAGTGTATTTAGTTGTAATTGGTTTACGATTTATGTGACTTCACTTGTTCTTGTCGTTCTTTCCTCTTGGCTTCTCGACATTAGGTTCATATGCGTTCCAATGATGCCACGTTTTCCCCTATTTGCCATCCATTAGATTATTTGCTTTTGGTTATTTTCTTCACCCTGGAGAAGTCTCATACAGATTACGTGACAATGGTTTACTTTAATTGTATGGTTTTTATCGTGTTCAATCTAGACAGAAGTTGTTCTTTGTGCGAGTCAGAAAAATTGGGTTCATTACTTCGATTATTTTAACTATCAGTCTATCACTATTCCCCACCTCTGGCCATCTTCCGTTCGATTTTGATCTTTGGGGTTACGAATGTTGAGGAATCAAAACTGCTTTATCTAGGTCATTTTAATTGATTGGAAAAAGATATACATGTCTGATCTGATGCCTTGGTCTTGTGATATTCTCTATTGTTCAACGGCCATTATTCCTCCTTTCATCAAAAGTCTTGCACCACGCTCTGTTTTCAAGGTTTCTAGAAAGGGAGAAATAGGCAATTAGATTAAAGAGTATACACACAAAATCTGTTCTTTTTCATATCTAAGTTGGGATTACTTATGTAAAGTTTGAGAGGAGTGTTTTGGATCTGCTGTTTCATCCTGGAATTGTGCAACTATTTGTTACATTCCAATATAATGCTTGACTTTGTAAGCACCTTTAAATCATTAGTAGTTAAAAGTCCTTTGGTTCTTGAAATTATTTTTCGTGCTTTGAGTTCTTTTATATATTTTTTCTTAAATTGATGAATGTATTTGGTTATTATTTCAAGAGATGGAACTCGAGTCCTGTTGTGAAGATGAAGAATTTTTTGATCAAATAACTAGGGTAAGTTAAGTAACTTTCTTATATGTAAATACAATGTAAAGTTTTTATCTCTACTCTGTATATCATTTATTTGAAGTTACTAATATATTTAAGTAAAATCATTAAAAAGTTAAACATAAGAAAGGCTCTCTAAAACCCGAATACGACTATGATAAAAAGTGATTTTCTAATTAATTTCGAAAATAAGATTGTAATTCAATTAAAATCGTGAAATTAAAAAAACATATTAGTTTTTTTTAAAATAACAAGTAATAATCAAGACGTTAAAAAAAATTCAAAAGTTTGTTTATATGACAGAAAGGTCGCTTGATGGAGGATGAAGCTCGGTTCTATGCAGCCAAAGTTGTATATGCTCTTGAATACATTCATAATTAATAGGGATTGATACATCAAGACATTAAGGTATTGTTGAATAATTATAATGCTTTATATACATTAAAATGTTTCTAACAATCTGTTAATTACAGCCAAAAAATCTACTTCTTACATCAGATAGAAATTAAAATTCCTTATTAAGGTAGTGTAAAGCCCATGAAAGATAGTATCAGAGTCCTCCAAATGCAATATCAGGTAACTTTGGATTTCTTTCCAATGATATATATATATATATATATATATATATATATATATATATATATATATATATATATATATATATATATATATATATATATATATATATATATATATATATATATATATATATATATAAATAATGTCATAACTATATGTTTTTTTATATATGTAATCAGATGATAAAGCTTGCATATTTGTTGGGACAAGTTCTTATGTCCCTCTAAAAGTATTTAATTCATCTCCTACAACTATCAGGTGAGGGTTGCTCTTTTTTGTTACATACTTTGATATTTTAATGTTTACTAACGATCATATGCTTAATGTGTAAAAACAATATATTTTATCGTATGCGTTGCAAGAACTACTATCTACAACTTGCTACACTTGAAGGTATTTATTGATCTACACTGGATTCTCAAACGTAGGTCCAATTTACTTATTTATGCTTTTATATCTATTTCCTGTTGGATGTTGATTGTTATGTTTAATATATTATTTCCTTTTTTTTTTGCTCAACATGTCTGTTATATATCAACAATTACATTACATAAAACTATGACTTTGGAAAATATAAATGGTATGACAATTGGTCATGGGGTTTTCACTCTTGCTATATTGGGTAAAGAATACATATCATGATTGCTTTTTAATTTGAAATTCATTTCTATTTAACGTTCATATTGGATTTCAGTTTTGTAACAGTTTCTAGAGTTAGAATTAAAGTTGCAAATCCTCATAAGAGTAACTTATTTAGATCATACATTTTCTTCTTCTTTTTTTCTTTTGTTCTTCATTTTTACGCTTTACTTCAGTTTTAGTAAGGGTTTTAGCACTTCAAAGTATGAGATTTGTAAGATTTTTTTGTGTAATGGAAATAGTAGATGGTAATTTATTAAAGTCTTCTCGCTCCGTAGGTATAGGATTGCAAGTTGAAGTATATAAATACGGAAGCAATGGACCAAACATTAAGTTGTTTGACAAACTTTCTCTAATAGCTCATCAAGATGAGCCTAATACTATAAGTCTTGATGAAGACATTGATACAAATACCTTGGAATATAGCATGACAAGGTCAAATTACAGCAATAAAATGAACCAAAGTTGGGATACACAACAACCCTTCACATAACAAAATATGATGTTCCATACTTTTGGTAACATATCGTATTAGGCTATTAACTATTAAGCCATTGTACTTTTACTGTTTTCTATTTAACACTGTACTTCTAAAACATTACCAATTATAAGGTTAAATTTTCAATCATGCGATCTTTGGACGAAATACCAAAATTGCCCCTTGGGGGCCGTGCTTAGCACGGCCCTTAAAGTTACCTAGTATATATATATATATATATATATATATATATATATATATATATATATATATATATATATATATATATATATATATATATATATATATATATATATATATATATATATATATATATATATATATATATATATATATATATATATATATATAGATGTAGGTTCATATGTGGAGACTGATTATTGTGTGAGTATATGAGTGATTTTCAGCCAATCAAGATAAAAGGGTAAATTCAGAATTTTATATATAATTATTTTAATCACAAAAAATAAATTCCTTTTATTTATAGATTTCCCTATAATTAAGGATAGTTAGTTTTGGTAAATTGACCCTATTAATTGTCTTTTTCATCCTCTCCATCCTAACAATCGCCGACGCATTCCTCAAACACCCTCTATCCCCCATTTTTGCCTTCGTTTGGGATCTGCTGCTTCAATCAAATGCCGTAATCAAAGGTATCCGCCTTCATACTCCCGGCGCTGCCTAATCCTCCTTCATCTCGAATTTTATCTCATTCTCCTCCCTCCCTCTTCTTATACGTGATTCATTAAACCCTAAGCAGCCGTCGGCCATATACCTCGATCTGTCTTTCTCCTCCTGCTTTCTTCACGGTCTCACTCTTCTTCAATGTCTACACCTTCACGAAAACAAGTAGCAAGTCACATCTGTAGCACAGGTTCCTGTCGATTTCAAATGTGTAATCGATAGATATTCCGGTGGATACTAGGGATGATGTTTTTGACCGAAAACCCAACAATAATCGGAAACGGTTCCAACGATTACATATATCGGGTCCAATTTTTGATTCTCTAATACATGCTTTTTCGGCTTCGGTTTCGGGTCCATCGGGTTATGGTAAATTGGTGCTTGGAACCGGAAGAGCAGAAGAAGTCTTTCAGCAAAACTCTTAGTGAGAAAGGGAAGGAGGTTGTGGCTGGAACGAGGCTTGATCCGGTAAACAAGAACCTTCGTCGTTCTTTCTGTTCTTTTTTCTGATGTGTAGGTGTAAAAATGTAAGAACGAGTCGGTGATGAGGAGATAGCTTTATGGATTGTTCTGTATCATCTTAAACCCATTACCAAGTCTTCAAGTTTTTTTTTTCTACTTCTAATCTAATTTTAGTTTATTATATTTGTTTTTCTATTGTTTTACAGATTAATAGTTTTGTCGTGGAATCCGGCAAAATATCTCCGACGAACACCAAGCAAAACCTATTTGTGAAGATAATTACTTTATGATAGACTAAACATATATTAATCTATTGTATATGAAATATGTTTATACTTTGAACTTTCCAATTTTGATTTTTTGATCCTTCCATTTTTTATTAATCGATATTAACTGTGTTTTTTGAACGAAAATTTATCAGATCGTCGGACAAAATGGTTGATGGCGGGACAGACGATCATGAACTTGTGTCACGAATGTCTTCTACGTTGACGGAAATCTTGTTTGGCATTTGTGAAATTAAATCATTGATTGCAAATACATTCTTTGAGAATACATTCTCAGTTTGATTATTTCAGAATACAATATTTGATAATTCTTTCAAAATATATACGCTGATATGATCATACTGTATTATATTATGATTCTTTCAATTTTATTATATTTTTCTATTATTTTTATAGAATATTTAAATAGAATATTTAATCTTTTGATGTATTTGTCTATTTTTTTTTTTAAGAATTGCTTATTCTTATGTCTTAATGTATTTGTCCATTTTTAAGAATTCTAATTCAAGAATATCTTCATGTATTTGTTCATTATTATTAGTCGTATTCTTTAAGAATAAAGTCTAGCATTCACAATGTATATATTATTCTTTAAAAATGTACTTGTCATTATATTTATTCTTTTTTTATATATAGGACGGTATTCTTTAAGAACGTTAATTTAAAAAAAACTAAACAACAGGGTTAATACGTATAAATAAAAATCCTACCAAATTAGAATATAAATATGTATTAAATTCAAAATGCCATAAAATTAGGAGATAATTCGAGAATTTCCTTTTATAAAAATTGATTGATAGACTAAGATACCCTTTATAAGGGTCTAATTGTAAAAATTGATTAATTAATTATTATATATTTACGTTTAGGATCCTTAATCTAGAACCGTAGATCGTTTCGATCTGATGCTCCACATTTCATCACACACTCACACAATACTTACAATCCATATTTGATCATATATATATATATATATATATATATATATATATATATATATATATATATATATATATATATATATATATATATATATATATATATATATATATATATATATATATATATATATATATATATATATATATATATATATATATATTTGTGATTATGATATTTGTTCTTTGACTATCTAAATCTTTAGTATTTGAATACATCATCACATACATTTAAACTCAAATTTGTCTTTGGTTTTGAACGTGAGTATATCTAAATTGGCTTTCAAATTCACAATCCTTGATGTTAGGTGGGGTGGAGTATCCTGCTACTATGTAGGGAATGTGTAGCACATGTGGTACATTTAATTTTGCTTAACTATTTTTCATGTTCTTATATGTATATCTCATTCACCCAAATGTACATTTCAAGCAATATTTGTAGTGTGCAGATTAAGTTTGAAGCAAAACTTTGGAATTTTTTAGCACATAAGAAAATCCAACATCGAGTTTGTTTTGTGAATAGACCTTTAACTGTTGATCCATACTTAGCACCCATTGATTTTTATGCTACCATGAACGTGTTTTTGATTCTTTATCATTATAACTCGTAGGAACTTTTTTTTTTTCATTTGTCACCATTTCTGGCATATAGTCACTGTTGGTCAAATAAGTTTATTGGCTCTTTTAGTTTGAGCCTTTTCTTCGGCCCTTTTTAGCTAAGTTTAACTTAATTGATTTCTTATATATTTTGTCTTTCATTTCCTTTATATTTGTAATTTTCTTGATAATAATATGAAACCGTAGCCGATCCTTTTGTCGATTGATTGTTAGTTTACAGTCGCAATTTTTTTTGTTTAAACTTCACCCACAACGCACGGCTGTAAACCCTCGTTAAACCCAAAATTGGTTAGATATTATGAGTTGGTTAGTTGAAAAGTGTCATATAAATATTAAACTTTGGTTTGGTTCCCTAGGAAATGCAATGTTTTTTTTCATAAATATAACTTTCTAACATTAGATATCTGCTCATTAACGATGGCTAACATTATTGTTGATATCGAATTTGCTGTATAAGTTTTCCTAGTTTTGTTTTTTTATATATGCTTTTATAAATGTATTATTATCAATCATTAACTTTTATTAAACTATATGACAAATCAAATGTATGTTTCTAATAATAAAAGAAACACCGATTTGATGTTTGAAAAAAAAAAAAACAATTATTCGTCAATTAGTTTTGTTTGCATATCATGGTTATTATGGGCACCTTAAATCGATTAATCTTAGATCAGTTATTGATACCCATATGTGCTTAAATTTAAACCATCCAAAAGATGTATAAGTATGGTATAAAGATCGGAAGGAAGGCCTCCTAAGTCCTAATGTAAATGTGTGAGCCTCTAGTTTACTAGTTACTAAGATGAGCTGTTCCCTCTTTTTAGTACACCCGAATATACAACTTCATGTCTTGTTATAAGAATTTGACTTAATTAAAAAAGAAAAGAAGACATGACTATAAGAAGAGTGCGATAATCCACCATGTATTAAGCTCAAGCGGATGATCCCAGCTCATCCAAAATACAAGAAAGATGAAGGTGTCTTCTATTTTAGATGAGATGTATTTATGCCTTATGGACTTTATCTCTAAACGATAAATGATGGAGCGTAATACGGATACATAGAGAATACACCTTCCACCCTTCTTGGTTATGCATTCAAACAATAAGTCCTCTTAATGAACGTTTAAGTACTTTTGCATCATTAGTAAATTAAAAGCTTTTTCTTAAATGATTTTATGCCAGCAGAAGTCATTACTAGAATAATATTATTGAGTATCAATTGTATCAGCGATGGAGAATGACATACACATTTCCTTGCCAAAAACTAAACATCAAGGGATCACCGGATATGTTTCTTTATCAAAATGGCAACAAATTATCATCATTCACTGGATAATATGGTCGTTAATCTCAAAACACATAGCTAAAGACCACGTTAAACTCCGTCTCTCATGCATCAAATGATTTTATCGATAAACCGTCGTCTTTAATCTATCATTATGTATCACTCTCACATATTTCAGATACATATGGCGTATTATGATTATTTATTTTAAATTAACAGAAAAGACGTTATTATAATAGATTATGGTTGACTTATTTTATGCTAATAATTAAGTATTTTAAAATAAACACATTATAGTCACTTGCTATCAAACCCATCATTTTTGTTATTTATCTTACCTTAATAATATCATTCATTTTCCATATATCGACAAGTAAACATATCCGAAAATCCAAAAAGATGGCAAGAAGTGTTATGACTAAATCATAATGGCACAATGGCCAACATAAGGGAGAGTGGGACACGACTTGTAACATTGTCCTAGGCCATATATAACCTTACCAGCTCTAAAAAGCTAGAAGTCAGGACCACCAAGCAAGCAACTCTTTTCGCGAACATTTTTTTTTTTTTGAACGGCGGAATATATTAGAACTAGCAAGACGCTAGCATAGCAAGACGCTAGCAAAGAAAAAAGTCAGTTACATCATACAATTATAAGGGTTATATATTCATAGTTACAATTCATAGTTAAGTTACATCGTTTAAGAATTAAGAGTTGCAATTATCATCAAATCAATTTGTTGTAACAATTTTATTCCAGGCTTTCATATATTAAAACTAATATGATTTAAAAAAAATTAAAATAGGTTAAGTTGGATAGGATTGTAGTTATTACAATTGCACATGGCTTGGGTTTGCCTATGTATCACGGAATACACAAACACATCCCATCATTAATTACACACAAAGGCTCCCATTCATGCATGCCTTGCCTTGCAGCCATTGTGTGTGTGTGTGTGTGTGTGCATATAATGGCCTATTCCACTCACCTCGCCTAACCGACTTTATTCCATAACAATGGATCATGAGGAACTCAGCAACAACTTCAAGAAAAAGAGAAGGGAGAGAGTGAGTTTTTCAGCAAGTTTGCCGGAGGATGTTCATGGTGTCTTTGCAGATAGTGATTGTGCAGTCAAATACTCTTCCCACCCCTTCATCGACATACAAAAATCGATAATACAGATGTTTAAGTATGTGAAAGTTCAAGATTGGAACGACATTGAGGAGTTGATCTATTGTTATATAGCTCTCAACTCGCCAGAAGTTCATATCTACATTACAGAAGCTTTCCTCAGCTTATCTTCTCCTAGATTCACCAAACGTTACAAATGATTGGTTTTGGGTTTCGGAATATATGTATTTCTTTTTGTGTTTTGAAGGTTAAACATAAAAGAAGGCCATAGCCATCATGGCATCATGTACTTGAAGTCTTTCTTATATTAGTGTGGTCTAAATGTTTGTTTACGGCCGACGAAGTTTCATCTTTTTCTTATTTAATGCAACAAAGTGGTCTTTTATACAGAAGATGTAACCACTTTTTATACCGATAGTAGAAAATATAAAAAGTTACATTGTGGCGTGGCATTGGTCAAATGCTTCTTTATACAATAACATTTCAAATTTTTGCCGATTTATACAACAATGTTTCAACTATTTACCAATCTTTGTAACCAACATGAATCGACCAAACATGATATACGTAAAATATCGTATGCTTTGGTTACAAAATGAAACGCAGTGGGCATTTTCGTCTAGAAACATCTTTGTTGCGTAATTTAGAAAAATATTAAATGTCGTTGCATAATTAGTATTTAACCCTATTGATTCTGAGCACAATTATATATTCTTTGATTTGAACCCTATGTTATATACGAAGTTAACAAACAAATGAAATGCACATGCTACTTTACCTCACATGATCGAAGACCCAAAAAATACTGGTTATTGTCGTCAAGGGAAAACCAAATAGAAATGAAAATGAATAACTTGAAAATTGGGGTGTGAATTTGTCTAAAAGAGAAGGTTTTGTTTAAACCAAAAATATTTGCTTGAAAAAATTTTTTGCTAAAAAATACCAATATACAATAGATGTTTTATGTAATTAACCATAATTCTATTTTATAGAAGTAAATCAACTCTCCCCTCTCCTGTGTCGCTACTTCCGGCACGTCACTTCCCCCTCCCCCGTACATTTCCTCTACTCGACTCCCTCTGCTCGTCGGCGCCTCACGCCCTCTCCTATTCTCCGTCACCGCTCTACTGTTTTCTACTCCGTCTCCTCCACATACAACCCTGAATCGCCAAAATCCGCTGTTTCCTCAGTCAGGCGAGTTTCTTCATTCGTTCTCTCTCAATGTATATTACCACCCACTAAATACGCGAAGAGGATCAAGCGGCAACAACGATTTCTTCTAGCCATTTTTTGTTTAGTATCCACTATTAACGAGGTACGTAAAAGCACTTCCTTTTTATGCTCGACGTCAGTCAATAGTATATATGTATGCCAACTGTTTGATGAAAGTCCCCAACGAACAAAGAGTGTTTGGGCATGTTTTTCTTTCTATGGTTTTGTTTTTAGACGAGATTTTGATATCGAAATTGCATTTGGCAATTGGCACTTCATAACTCGAATTCAGGTAACAGCAATAACCATTTCGGGTTTCATGAGTCACATCTCCAATCTCCAAGTCTCCAACTCGTTGTCACGGTTGCTCACATCGTGGCTGCTGCACACTTGCATCGTGCTACACGAAGTCAAAGTCAGATTACCAAATCTTTATGTACCTCAAGTCATCCTATTCTTGAATCCATCAGTCTTAAACACCGGTTCAAAAACTGGCAAGAAGAACGAAAGTATAAACTAACGGCAAGCACTTTCGCACAAGCAATCGGCTTTTGGCCTAACCGAAGAGTCCAACTCTGGTTAGAAAAAATCGGTGCAGTTGAACCCTTCACTGGAAACCTCTCCACTTGTTGGAATAACATCAAAGAAAAGGAAGCACTCGAAAGATACAAAAAAATAACCGGAAACTCCGTAATCTTTACTGATTTCCAAGTTAACCGGAATGGGAATGGGAATGGGAATTGGAATTGGCTTGCAGCATCTCCTGATGGGGTAATCGGGTTGCCTTACGGAGGGGTGTTAGAAATAAAATGTCCATTTTACAAGGGTGACATGAGAAAAGGTTACCCATGGTCTCAAGTTCCGTACAATTGCATTCCACAAGCTCAAGGATTGATGGAAATTTTGGATCGTGATTGGATGGATTTTTATGTGTGGACTCCAAAAGGGAGTAGTTTAATTAGGATAGATAGGGATGTGGAGTATTGGAATTTGTTAAAGATTGCATTATCGGATTTTTGGTGGGACCATGTTGACCCTGGAAGGGAGATTTATAGTAATTATGTGGTGAAAGATCCGTTGATTGAGTTAAAAAGTTTTTGTCCTGGGCCTAAGCATGAGATGTGTAGTTATATTGTTGAAGAGAGTAAGCGTGTTGTTGGGAACTCTAGATTGTTGATGCGTGAAATTAATGGAAAATGGATAGACTGATGCACTATTTTATATATACCATTTATAGCAAGTTTTTGGAATAAGTATTACATCTTGGGGGTTTCATTTTGTATTGTACATTTCACGCATCCTGTTCCTTTCCACACTTGCATTTGCACTTCGTTTCTTGTATACATATTTGCGTTTTAGTTTCTTTTACTTTCATTCGCTGCACATAGCTATCGCTCGAAGGTTTTAGGTGTCTTATTTCCCCCTATTTTCTTTTGTTTGAATGCCCCTATTTGCTAACTGCAACATGCTTACATCTTCCTTGTATGTGCCATTTGCTTTTAATGCTTGGATGTAAAACGTTTCTAAGTTTAATTTGGTCAATTATAGCATTACTTTAGCAAACATTAGGCCGATTTACCATGCTGAGACGTTGAGCCTTTTGAGAATTGAGATTACGACATATTATGCAGTCGCACCACTTTTTTAGCATGTTTAATAATCTAGCACTTACTTATGTTCTATTCGAGGCTAAACAATAACCATACGTGTGGAGATATCAAGATGATTTAGGCATTCATTTTCTTTGTATTTCGACCCATTTAGCCTTTAGCCTACCTAAAAGGCTAAAACCACATCGACTACCCTTTAGCCAATTTCCTTGGCCGGTCTTTCCATTTTAATAGCATGTTTTACCTTCTATTTTATTTTGTCTTCCTTATATTATTTTTCTCATGAGAGAATCATTGTAAATTTCAAAAAAGGCAAAAACACCACATGTTGAGCCTTATTGGGTCCATGTTTGTACATATAGACTTGCGCTATTTTGTTTAATTTAGTTTTTCCTAAAAGTATGCTCCTATAATCCAGGTTTAGAATTTTAACGGTAAAAGAATTGATGTTAAAATGTAAATTGAACTCATACAAAATGAAGCAATAAACCAAAATTCAATAAAAGAATATCGAAAATCAAATACAAGGGTCGTGCATTGTTATGGGGTTAACAATTGTCTTTACATAGCTGCATTGTCAAATTGTTAGGCTGGACTGCAGTTTCAAGTTTCACCATGTGAATGCTATCAATCGTAATTGGAATTGATTTTAGGAAATTTGAAGCAAAGAGGTCATTATGCCATCCATCAGAATCAGATCTTTTTAGATCCTAAGTCTAAAATGTTACGTAACTTTCATTCAAACACAACGAAAAATGAAACAAAACCTCAAATATCTTGAACGAAAACTAACGGGCTCTTTCAATTGAATGGCTTTACAGAATGATACATGGCATCAAAATGAATTGTTCTCTATACAACGAATGGTGCAAAGAGTAATGAATACGTATGTAAAAAAATTAGACCTCAACTTTCAACAAATGCAACCAGCAAAGCCGTGTAGAGAAATTAAAAGACGAACGATCATCAGAGAAGCCCGAACAAGACGAAGAATCCTAGAAAAAATAGCCAAACGATATGAACCAAGAGAAGCGCCTGACCTGACACCGGCCCACTGCCTTCGTTTTCATAGTCACAGAAACCTAGCTTGGCAACAGGTACACCAGCACAAATCGCCTCGGGACATCCGCACCAATACGTAACGTTGTTGACGCCGCAGACGGGAGCGGGTCTAAAGCACTTGACCGGGCACGAGTTGGGGTTTACGGAATAAGGGCAGAGAGAGGTGGATCCGGGTTCATCGGACGGTAATAGGAGCAATTGAGGTTTGGATTGGACAGAGATAGGTGAGGCGGTTAAGGCAATTGCGATGGTGATGATCATGAAGAGGATGGGTGATGATGATTTAACCTCCATGGTGGCGATCGGCGTGCTTCCAAAAGAGAAGCTCGCCGGCTTAAGAATTGTTAACCACAGGAGGAATAGATTGGGAGAAAGTGGAATCTTAGAGGTGGAGAATTAGGGTTTGGGTGAGAATTTGGATTTGGGGAAGAAGGTTTACCAATCTTCAGACGCGTTCAACGAATGTAATACCAGGTCGAACCTTTTTTCTTTTCCTTTCCCATTTATCTTTTTATTTTGTTCGTCCATTTTTTCTTTATTTTTTTACCATTTATTTTTTTGGTTATGGTTATTTGTTCAATTTAATTTTTAAATATTAAATTTATTGTTTATAAATTATGTTTGTTTATATTCTTATTTTTGGTATTTTTATATATTTTATAATTATTTTAAATTCGTATGTCTATCAACTGTCTAATAATACCCTATTATATATCTAAGTTTAAAATATCTAAAATCAATTTTTAATAATTAGTTGCTAGTCTCCTCTAATTCCTAACGTCTCTTTTCCGACACCTAGGTTCCTCGTACCGTCTCCAACATATTCTTCATTGATAACGTCTCCAACTATCGTTTTAGGAGTAAAAAAGGGGATGATTGAAAATGAAATCGGTGAACAATATGTCAGGAAGACACCATGAATCCAAGTGCCAGAAAATGGACGAAATAGATTAGGAGAGACTAGCAACGAAGGTTTAATGAATCGATTTTAAATATTTTAAATTTATATGTGGGTATAATAGTCAATTGATAAAATAATAATTTAAAATGATTATAAAATGTTAAAAATCATTTGACAAATATGATATTTTGAAAGTTTATAAATGGTAAATAGATATTTAAAAATCAAATTTAACAAATATGATATTTTGATATTTAATAATGTCAATAAGAAAGTAAAAAGAAGATAATAATTAGATATTTATTTGATTATGCAAATTTGTTGCCGATATTAATTAAATAGTTATTTCTGTTTAAGTTCTTAGCGTAAGAAATGGTTTAATTAAATAGTTCAATAATGCACGGATAAGAATGGAAAGACTTTTGATTCCATTCTCTTGAATTTCCTCTAGAGGTAGAAAAGTATACTGGGACATGGTTTCACCTGTTGAGAAATCCTATTTTCATTTTATTTTTGTTTCATGTAACTCATTTGATTTTAGTTCCTTGGTAGTTTTATTTTAATAAATTTAATTGGTCGTGATTTGGAGCTATAGATATATCACCATTTACAAGTCGGGTAATTTTCCTAAAAGTGTCTAATTTGATAAGGCAGTAATGTATTTGTTTGATTGGGTTGGTACTAGAAACAAAAATTGTAAAATAGGTTGGAACGGATGGCTTTAAAATTTGAGTATTAACTTACCTATGTAATTTTTTTTCTAGCAGGTTGTTAGTTTAATATGACTTGGCTGTTCGAAAAATTTTTAGTTGGCTTCTCAAAAAGTTATACATATTTAGTTTTGCTATGATTATTATCATTATTAGACCGGCGCAAATGGCCCGCGTCCCCCCCGCGTTCTACAACGGCTGCGTCCAAAGGTGGTCTAACCCATAACGCGTGAAGGCTGCGAATTCAAACCAAAACTAGCCGTTGGTATTATAAAAAAAAATTTACAAACTATATATAAACACTCATTTTTACACAAACACAATTTACATCTCATTTTTACACACATACAAACACACATATTTTCACATTCAAAAGATGGACAACGATCCCAACCCCCCCCCCCCCCCCCCCCCCCCCGGGGGTCAAACCCAAACACGCCCCGTGGCGAATATAATTTCAATTTTTCGCCCAATTGCACTTTTACGAGTATGCTTTCGGGTTCGTCTCAACAAGGATACACGTTTCCATATCCACCACAACCGAACCAATATCAATACCCGCAACAACCTTACCCATACGCACCATTCCAGCAACCACCGCTTCCATCACCACCGGCACAAGCATCACCTGAAGAGGTCGTGATGGAAACCCAAACGTCCGCGTCTTCCTAAAATAATAATAATAATAATAGTTCGCGTAATAAAACACGAAACGCTCAAGAGACGAAGGTTCCGTGGACGGCCGACGAAGAGGTTCAATTGGTCAAATCGTGGCTCGCTATTTACTCGGATTCGGCAAAAGAAATAGCCAAAGTTCGAAAGGGTTGTGGGAACGCATTTTAGACCACTATCATGCGGCGATGGGTCGTGGGGCTTACCGTAACAACGACGTTATTATGGGGAAGTGGCGGAAAATTCGTCGCGAATGTACCAAGTTCAACGGAATTTTCAATAACTTGGTCAACATGCGTCGAAGTGGCGAAAACGATTTCGGGCTTTTCAAAACGAGAATGGAACAATACGCTCGAGTAGTTGGAAAAGCGTTTAAGCATTTGAAAACTTGGTAGTTGATGCGTACGGTCCAAAATGGCTACTAACTCTCGATTCTCCCCGCTCGAGCTCGGGTTCCAAACGTGGGAGGACCCTGGATGACGATCTTTCTGATGCTCGCGACCCGATCGATCTCGATGACGACGACGAACCGCAATCCGAGATGCCTCCGCCTAGCCGCCCGATCGGTCGCGACCGAGCGAAACAAGCGGCCTCCGGCTCGTCTTCGAAAGACGGTGTCGTCGAGAAGGTCGACCGTCTCGTTGAACAATTCAACCGCCACAACGAAATACAACAAACACGGATGGATTATGTATTGTTGAGCCGATCCGGGACCGAAGACGACCTCGAAGCTATCAAAGTGATGACGGAAAAAGCTCGCAACAAATATTTGCGGAAGTAGTTTTTTTTTAAATTTAGGAAATGTCATTTTTATTTAATGTTTTTTTAAATTTAATGTAATGTCGTTTTTTTTAATTGTAATGTAATGTCTTTTAATTTTAATTTGAATATTATGGGTTTTAATTAAATTTTAATGTTTGATTTAATTACAAAAAACGTAAAATAAAAATATGACGTGGAAAAGAAAACGGAAGTCGTGTGAGTCTTGCACACCCCATGGCGGAAATCGTTGAATCCTGATGACATGGTGCTGATATGGCGGGTGTCTTGGGAAGTCATGAGAGTCTTGCACACCCCATAGGCTTAGTATGTTCAGGTAATGATTTCTTATATGCGTTACTCTCGGAAATGAATTACTAAAATAACTCTTAATACTATTTCTTTTCTTTTTAAAAAAAACACTAGATATTAAAATCATACTACTAACACAAGCGATTAGCAAGTAAGCGATGACCAGTTAGGACAACCAATATTAAGAGAAAAGTTTTTGGTATATATCAATACCAATATGTACCAACCAAACTTGTAGGTAACCAAATAAGTTGTTACCAAATATACTTGGTAATGTACTAGTAATTAAATTCATTTGTCAATTATAGTTAATACGGTACACAATATTAGAGAAAAAAAAATTGATACCCTACCGATTCCACCCTTAGTTATAACTGTGAATTATGGTTGTTTTGCCTACTTTTACGGTCAGTTTTTACTATACTATGTCCTAAATATACTTTGCGCATTCACGGAACTTATTAAACCTATTATTGTGATGATTTCCTTTGATTTTGTTATGTATTTTGTTTAATAATATCATTTTATCTGATTTATCTACATCATAGCAATGATATATGATCGTTTTTATTATAAAAAACTTCTAGAAGCCTGATTTAATTCGCGATTGTTCTAATCCACTTTTTCATGTTCTCTTTTTTAGTTCTTCACATTTTAGATCAAAATTGTGTTTAATTAAAATTGTCATTTTGTATTCCATTTGATATTCTATTTGAATCACAAATTATTATTTGCATTGCTAGTTGATCTTGTTTTTCAATTACAAAAATTTAATATCACTGCCACTAATCGTACATTTGAAGCACAACCAATGCAATTTACTTTGACCATTGTGCTATGGACCTTCGTTCTTGGTTCAACCATATGTGAGGCCATGTGCATACTTTTGAGATTACAATACCGACCGCAGAACTCGAGGCCTTCAACAATCAGCCATTAGTAGCATGTCATGGGTCTTGAGAACCATTTCTAATGATATTATGGAGTTCATTAATTCCATTGGTAGAATTGAAGAGGATTGTATGTCTCATCCACCAATAAAGGTGTGAATCTTATTGATGGAGAATGACATGAATTTAATTCGAATGCACCTAGAACTGGTAGTGTTTCATTATGAGAATGTCATGATTGAAGCATTGTGTGTCCTTTAAGAGTTCGAGCATGCCCTATTTTTCTCATTAAGTTTAGGTTTTGTATCATTAATAAACTTGGTTGTAGTAGATAACATGTTTCGTGTATTCTTGGTAAGCCAATATATAATAGGAGAAAATGTATTGTTTATTTTGAACCCAAACAACAAATGATGCTATAGGCATCACTTGAGGGGTTATTTATTTAAATCAAACATAGGAAAATCACCCGATTCTTGGCTACCAAAAGCCTTACTTGATGAATACGAAATTGACATTTGTCCATAAAACGTGGTTTCATGATCATCACTTTATTAAGTATCTCCTATTCGGAAGGATGAAAAATAGGACTTCCTATCTCCACATATGCCTATTGATATATTTTTGGTAGTGAATCATGTCTACGCAAATCCACGACATTCTAAATAATTTAAGCTTAACAAAGTTGTTGCTACATGACCACATGGTAAACCTTAACACTATCACTTTGTACATGTGTGTGTTTTTATATTAGATCCATAAAACCGTTTTTATGATGGTCATGTACTTCAAACAACTGGTCTGTGATATGGAAACAAGTCTGTGTTAAAGAACAAGTAACTCTCCTCTTTACACCCACGGATCATATTAGTCGAGATTTTTTTTTTCTTACAGATCGTGATAATCGGTTTTACATTATATCCAAGGAACCCCTAACCTAAATGTTGCTTGAACAAGTTTATAAAAGAAGTTTAAAACCAAATACAAAATTTAGTACAAATATTGAAAGGCGATTTAAATAGTTAAAGAATTCCTATTATCACTATTGGTTGGGAATATAAGCTACAATTACCTATTCTGAAGGCAACAAATCTACTTTAAAATCAAGCAGTTATACATATTTTATAGGCTTCTATCATAACACAGCGACATGAAATAAAATAAGATAAAAAGTAATTGATGAGTAAAATACCAGGAAATGATTCATTGGTTTCATTAAAGGAAAGCCAAGGAACATGCAAGCACATGTGTTCCAACTTCCAAGCTCAAACAAGAGGGATAAAAACTGTCAATGCCTAACCAGCCAAACTTATTCCATAAACTCTAATCATAGGCGAACATGTGCCGATAACAAGGGGCCCAAGCTAATTGTTTCAAAAATGGTTTAGCGACATAAAAGATTGTTGATTAAGATTAACAATTCAAATGAATCTTGTATAAAAGTTAGGTTATATTCCCTCTTAAATGGGAATTTGAACTTGGGCCAAGTTACTAAATAATAATCATGTTTTATAATCGTTTCACTTAGGATTATATAAATTCTTTTATAAAGTTTTAGGACATATAAGTTTCCAAGCCCAACAATTTTTCTACAATTGTATCATGTATGGACACTTCTTGATAATGAGATGGAGTGGTCCAGTTGGGTTGATGGAATCAATCTTGGGGTTTGGGCCAATATTCAATTATGGTTTGATAAATTTAAGATTGTTCAAAGGAATTGAATTTAAGCCATTAAGACACGAAGGTATAGTTGGTCTTCCACCATTGACCATACGCAATTACGCATAGAGAAGACAATCTACAATCTAACCACCTATCAGTCGTCCTGTCCAGAAAAAAAAAAAAAAAAAAAAACCCCACATATAGAAACATAATTCAATACAAGTAACAAATTATTTTATCTTCTTTTAAGTTCACTTTGTAAAATCGCCATTAGACTCTTCAACTGACTTAGACTCTTGTTTAGCGTTTGGAAAACCAGAAGGGGGCTCTTTTTCTGCAACTTCATCTTCGTCTTTAACAGCTTTTATAACCAGAAGAGCCAACAATGGGTAACTTATAGTTGTAAGCACCCAATTGACTATCAATTGAGTCATGTATGGCACATTGTGCGTATCGATCTGCCATGCCACTGCTCCTCCTGCACTTTGCACCCCCTTGTAAAACCCAACATACCTGCAACACCACCATCAACATTATTTTAAGCTTTCTAAATCTTTCTGCAACTAATAAGAACAGAAGAATTATTACAGATGGATAGATGCATACCTGCTAAGAATTGCGGAATCGTGAGCCAAACCACCAATCACCCAGTAAACCATGCTTTGGAACATCGCATCTAATAAACCGTAACTGAAATAAAGCACAAACGGCCCGGCGAAATCACTACCGGAGTTCTTGAAATCTAGAATCTTCACAGTCTTGCTCTTCACATCATGGTGGTTGTAACCCCTCTGATTAAAAACCCCGCCGATCCAAATCGCGGTGCTAAGCACCGCCACCACTGAGATTCCAACCAATCCCCTCTTCTTCCTGCTTTTGAAGCTAAAATCCATGATGTAACCGACCATCACAGACCCAATCATCTGGGCTCCCCAATAGAACACGTTGTTTAATCCTCTGGTTCTGAGAGTAAATAGGGCTCCGTTCACGTTATTGAATTGGTAACTGTAGAAGAAGTTACTCGCCCATGCCGCCGGCAATATTAGCAGCATCTTCCAGTTTGTGAACAGTTTCGCGATTTCCACCGACTCCGTCATCACGTTGGAGTACGTAATGTTGGTACAACGAGAACCATCGTTCCGAATTACTTTACTCGGGTGTAAAATTGCTAGAGTGAGTACGGTTCCTATCGTCATAAAAACCATAAATCCGATATATGTTCCGTCGTTGACGGAAACCGCATCTTCGCGGTTGTAATTCATGATGAAAGGTATGAGACCTCCGATGACTCCACCCATGTTAAAGATGCTCCAGAACATAGAGATGTATGTTCCTTTACGGTCGGTAGGTGGGTATGAGGTCATGATAGCTCCCTGGCCGGCCCAGAGGAGACCGGCACCGATACCGAGTAGAGCGCCGGCAACGATGGCGAAAGCCTGATGTTTGTGGTGGTTGTAGTAGAGGAAGGATCCGGCATAGAGGATGTAGGTGGTACAGCCGGAGAAGAGAGTGAGCCGGGGACCAAGGATGTTGTAGATACCGCCGCCGAGGATACCGAAGACTGCGAAGGTGGTGTAGAGAGCGGTATTGGCGTTGTTTGCGGCGGTATGGTCAACCTGACCACCACCGCCCATGCCGGATAAAGCGTTGAACATGCCTGGGCAGCAGAAACAGACTAACCCTATTAAACCCACTTGGACTAGAGGAGAATTGTATCGGAAAAGGGAATTATTAGTCCCATTTGTGACTGGTGATCCAGTTTCTTGGTCTTCTTTTGCAACCATGATTGATTACACACAGAGAAAGAGTAAAGAATGGAAACCGAGTGAGGAAGGACTAAAGAGTGAGAGACTTTGGGAAGAAGCGATGGATGAATTTATGGCGACGGACCAGACAGCTAAGGCGAATTAAGAAATGAAAGGTTGACAAAAACAAAGAAAAACAAAGAATAAGACGACAATTGCAAAGCTCTCCATCGGAGCTTTTTAATTTCTGGGTCTGGGATTGAATATTCTACTCCGTGAAGGGTGATTACTGATTAGGAAATGGAGGACCAGCCGGCCAGGTATCTTGAAAGGAGGACAATGGCGTCTAGTCTACGCGCTCCCTCCGTCTTAAGTTTTTTCTTTAAGAAAATAAAGGGAAGAAAAGAGAAGGAAAGGTAAAAAAAGAAAAAGATTGATTTTTTTTAATCAATCCCAAAACGTGGATAATTGAAAAGAGAAATTAAATTTCTTTTTACCTTTTATTCCTACCCATGTTCCTACTCATATCATATTATGACATGTGTATTTAAATATTATTATTTTTATTAAACATGACACTTGTCACAATTTAACATGGGAAAGGAAAGATTCGTTTATTTAATTTCTTTTTTTTTTCATAAAAAACTCGAAAATTCGGTGTTAGCGAGTTAGCGTTCATAGTCTTTTAAATGAATAATTTCGTATATATCTTAAATAAATTGGTAAATATCATATTTGTGTATATATAACTTACATATCATATTTGCCTTAAATAAATACCCAAAATATTTTATATATATATATATATATATATATATATATATATATATATATATATATATATATATATATATATATATATATATATACCCAAAATCTAATTTTTATATATTTTATAAATATTTTAAATCAGGTTTTAGATTTTTTCGAATTATTCAAAAACATTTTAATTAAAAAATAACTTACATTGACCATATTATCCTTAATTCAAAATACACGTATGATATACCTCCTAATCACGTATCCCTTCCCGATTCACGTCATCGCTGCACGAAGAAACCCAATCGACACTACAGTCGATTGCCGGTAGTGTTTCTCTATCCCCGTCGGTTGTTGCCTTTTTTTATTGGGTGTATCACGGGCATCTATGAACTCGTACCCATGAATATGATTCTAGCATTCTTCTGTATTATTAATTTCGTATTTTTATTTATGTTTATGAAAAGGGAAAATGAGATTCCTAACTATTGATTGGTGTTTGTGTCAATTAGGAGGTGCGGCAATCACATGCAATAACGACTTCGAAAAGATAAAAAGGCAATTTTGTTACAGCTTCTTCACAATTACAGTGGACGCTTTTAAAGATTAACAAGTTTTAGACTACACCAGTTTTATTGTTATTCATGGAGTTGGTCGGTAAAGAATCTTGCTACATTCATTCTCTGCGATAGGAGCGTCTTCACTGCAATTAATTTCCAATGACTTATTTGATAAAGAAGTCATATACACTATTTTAAACCTAAAGGGTATATATGATATTTGAAACCTTTTATGGTAAGGGCATACTAGTAATTTGATAAAAAATAATGATTAAAAATGTTAAAAAAAAAGTTTAGGGCAAATATGATATTTTGGATATTTATTTAGGACAAATATGATAGTTAAATTATACATAGGGCAAATATGATATTTACTCCTTTATTTAGGGTATATATGAAAGTATCCATTTTTTAAAAGGTAAAAACGGTCTGTAGTACATAGACGACATCTGTAAAAAAATAGGTAAATCAAATGTTTGTTTTTTTAAAGTGTACAAGTTGCCAAATTAAATTAAAATTCAAATAAATTGACTTTTTTAAAACTTCAATTTTTTTAATAATTATAGTTTTTATTATACACAAATTTCAAACAAATTGTTATATGTTAATCTTCAAATATTTAATCAATCTATATGACTTTCACTTCGACTGTAACCCTTCCTCTTTATGAAGCTTTCAAACTTCAAGTGTCAATGTTTTGAAGCTTGCTTCAATCCGCACATGCTTTTTTTCAACTTACACACCAGGTTTTCCTTTATAACAACTTGAAAACCCTTTGGTTGTGCCATGTAGAACTTATCTATATGAGAGTAATATCTTTTTCTTAATATGTTATGCTAATTTTATAATTAATAATCATATTAATATAATGTCACATTCCTTTTAAAAATTTCACATACACACACACACATATATATATATATATATATATATATATATATATATATATATATATATATATATATATATATATATATATATATATATGTATGTATGTATGTATGTATGTATGTATGTATGTATGTATGTATGTATGTATGTATGTATGTATGTATGTATGTATGTATGTATGTACACAAACACACACACACACACACACACACATATATATATATATATATATATATATATATATATATATATATATATATATATATATATATATATATATATATATATATATAATGATTAATGTAATAACTACTTCAGTAGAATGTAAATAGTATATTTCGTAATTAGATAAGATGATTATGCAATAAGCTTAGAGCATCTCCAATGATAAACCTATACTATGACTCAAAAATTTTGTCATCTCATTATTTCATTAGTTTTGACCTCTAATTAAATGACATTTTCAGTAGCTAACCTCTTATATAGCTATTTAAGAATATAACTAATTTATCATCGTCTATCTAAAATGTTCTATAAAACCCTCATCTTTTAATTAGTCGTTTTGTTAACACATCATATTTTGATACAAAATATTATAATAAATATTATCACTAGACATTAAAATTCTAATATAATACAACACATTGTTTTAAAACTAAAATATCAATAAGGGGTAAAATGAAATATTATTAAAGAGAAAGGGGTTAGGTGCTCGATCGATGATAGTATTTTGACTGTTTAGTATATATTGAGTGGTCAATAAGAATTAAAAAAAATTGTAGTCTCTAATGGTGTTATAATCTCCAATGGTATTAAATGATGTTAAATGGTTAAGTAAATAGTTAAAAATTATAGACAAAACTTCCTATTGGATGCTCTAATATAATATATACGCATATGAGGTTAACATTCTTATTTAGCGTTACAACTTCACTTTCAAATTTTGCAAGGTCATTTGGAAGAAGTGATCCATACGACTTTGTAAGTGGTAGTGAAAGTGTCATGAAAAACTTATGCAAATGTATTAAGATCCAAGGAAAGATGGTTATATGTGATACCAACTTGTTTTGTCATATAGTGAAAGATTTTTTTTAAGTTAAATACATTGAAAGCACACATTATATGCGGCTTTATCCAATATTTCCTTCATTTGTGGTGGTGGGTCTAGACACTCGCGTAAGTGTCGATCTATTTACCAAATGAGCATGGAAAATATAAAGAATCAATGGTATTGTTAGGCATTCTGTAAAGATATGTTTAAAAAAAGACAGATGAAAGAAGATAAGATAAAACTTTTATTGAATCAATTATATTGTTAGGCATTCTGTAAGGAAAACAAAATAGACTTTTGTTGTTGGAGAATGCTAGGATTCTTGTGTCGTCTTGGAGTGCATGTAAGCAACATCTGTCATTTTGTCTTAGATCGCTTTCTTATGGTCATTGATGTTTCTATTTTTTTACAATGACATATCAACATAATTGATCTCTAAGGGAGGACCGGCTGCCGGCCGATAAACGTCTTTGCTCTTTTTTATTATTTTAGTTTCACCATTAAAATTATGTTTGAGTTCAGTTTTTCTATGGAATTGAATAAATGTTTGAAACTGAGGTTTGACTTTGATAGTTAAATTGGCAAAGTTCAATTTTGCTAGAACTTTTATATATTGTTGATTAAAGATTTCGTCATGTCAAGAGGGTCGGAAGTAGCTAAATTGTATTCCATTTTTATGGACAATCAAAAAATGACTAAATTGTATGGTTCTTTTAAGAACAAAATCTTTTTAATTCGTTGGACAAAATTATCGTAGATATCCCAACCGATCAGTTATGAACTATAAAATAACTTTATGAATAGTTATCATCAGAAATTTCGTATAAAAAATGGAGTGATAGTTATATTGCCGAATTGTTCATATTCTGCTAAATGATTATGTCATTTTGCAGAGAAAATATAAGTTTCTTTGCATTCAATTATCAATAAAAATATTTTCATAATTATGGTATTAAGAAGTTAGTTTTTAATATAATAATTAATTATGGAAAGTGGAAACAAAGAATGTAAGCCGGCTTCCTAGTTAGTTGCTCATAAAATAAGTATGACTTAGTAGTCCAACTAATTGTTTATACGTCAAGCGGAATCTCTTGAGTCAATTTTATTATTTCATTGGACTAGTTCTTAAGTTTTTTTTAACACTTAGTTGGTGTAAGTGAAACGTTAAGTTAAAAATATTTATATTTCGGATGTCATAATTTTAATAATTGACAAACAGATACTAATGTACGCTAATGCTTCCAATCAAGATCGTGTCTTATAAGTAATGTATCCAAAATGAGAAATTGTATTTATTCCTACCTTTTATTCCTACTCATGTTCCTATCCATGCTAAGTTATGACATGTGGGTTAAAATGTTATTAATTTTATTAAATAATACACTTGTCACAATTTCACATGGGTAGGAACAAAAGGTAGGAAGAAATACAATTTCTCATCCAAAATATCTCCATTAGAAAAATGAGATCCGATGAAATCATTGCAGAAATTTACATAGTATTATTATTATATTAATTAAAAGCCGTAGCTTTTGAGGTCCATTGGGTTTTTTTTTTTTGATGTTGTTACGTTTGTTTATTTGCCTTGTATATTTTCTTTGTGCCGGTTAATTTTTTCATTAGGACACCTGTTATATTTTTTCTTCCCACACGTGTTCTTCATACCTGGTTTTCGTTCTTTGCATCTCTTTCTTGTGGTCGTCTGCCTGCGTACCGGCTGTGGTGAATTCCCGTCTGGTGTTTCAGGTTTGTTCTTCATCTTCTAAGTTTACTTTGCTTCTTTGCATGTAGGGTTTTTGGATAGATGAGGTTTTTTAGATTATTTCTTTTGTTTATTCCGAGCAGTGAGAGAGACGACCCAAACTCACTTGACGATTCTCTTGTGTAAATCTCGATCATCTCACGGAAACTGTAAGTATTGGCCTTACCTTCTTCTGATTTGGGATAACGATTGGAAAAAAAACCACTTATAGCGTTACCTTCTTGGATCATCTCACGGGAACTGTAAGTATTAGCGCTGCACCTTCCTCCCTCCTCACATCCACCTCACGCGAAAACGGAAAAACGAAGAGAGTCGCGATCCTCCCAAC
This sequence comes from Cichorium intybus, assembly GCA_023525715.1. Taxonomy (NCBI): domain Eukaryota; kingdom Viridiplantae; phylum Streptophyta; class Magnoliopsida; order Asterales; family Asteraceae; genus Cichorium; species Cichorium intybus. Next base: position 8,101,669 of record CM042010.1, read on the forward strand.
GAAGCCAACTTCAGCCTCCCACGTAATCGATGATGATCTGCGCTTTGTGTTCGCCAAAAAAAGCAGTCATCTATTGGCGACCGGCGGCTACTCACCCTTTGCTCTCAATCGGTTCTGTGTAAACCCTCTTTCTATCGATCTTTTTCTTCCTCTTTTTGATACAGACGAGCAAACAGTCATCGATCTTTTTCTTCGTGATCTTACTAATGCCAACCCCTATTGCAAGGTTGGGGCTTTGCAAACTAGATTATTATGACTTGCACGCGATATGTTCGACAAAATGCCACATTGAAGAATATTAATCTGTTTGCTTTCGCTATTGAAGAGGAAGTAATCGATGCTATCTTTTTGTCTTTAAAGATCTGGTATCTGTCATTTATATGTATAACCAAACCGTTTGCTTCACTCTTTAATTACTCTTTAATTATGGTATTTCTAAAGACAAACTGTCGAACCGATTAACCAGCTCCATCTCGACTTTTTTTCTTCTAATCTCACATGTTGATTTTTTTGTTTTTTGATAGCTTCGCCTCATATGGGATGTTAATAAAGGTTAGAAGAATGTTATAAGGTTTAAACACAATATATTAGCATTTTCTAATTAATTTTGTTTTTTACTTTAGGATCTGTCCATCAAATTCTCGATGCTCATTTCCATTATGTTCAACGTGTATAATGGGATCCTTTAAACAAATATGTTGGCTCACTTAGTTCAGGTAGAGCATGTCGTATATATGTCGGGAAACTACCAAATAAAACAAGAGGAGGTGGTAATGGATTCCAGAATCAAGATTGCACTTCTTTTCTTTATATATGTACATGTTTCTACTTGCATTTCATGTAAACTGGTGCAACTCCAATTATGTTTATTTATCCTAAAAATGGTAAGATGGGAAAATCAGTTAAATAAAAGAGCATTTGGTAGTGGAGGGGCAAATTGGGCATTTATAATTTATATTTTGTTACAACGGTAAGCATATAGAATAGTAGAAGTTATAAGCAAGGGATCATCATTTTTTGTTACCTGGTATCTTTAGTTGTAAGTAATATAGCATATATAACCTCTAATTATCTTCATTTATCCTAAAAAGGATAAGATGGGAAAATCAGTTAAATAAAAGAGCATCCGGTAGTGGAGGGGCAAATCAGGTATTTATATTTTATAGTTTGTTACAACGGTGAGCATATAGAAGAGTCGAGGGTATAAGCACGAGATTATCATTTTTTTGTTACCTGGTATCTTTAGTTTGTAAGTAATATATATCTAGATTTTGATGTCTTATAACATGTCTGCAGATTTCATAAAGTAGCAAAGATGTTTAATATTTTGAATGCAAACATCCAAGTAAAGGTAAAGTATTTCACTTTTATCTTTCTTTGTTCATTTCATTGGAATGAATAACACGTGTTTGTGATCACTTCCATTTTCTTAATTTTCATTCAAATTTTTTTGTTTCATTCTATTCACCTAATGGAAAAAAAAATTGTTACACAACTCATTATTTTTTTTTATTTTTTTTTTTGGAACCGGCAAATCTCATTACACCTAATCCTAATACTAACTCACCTAATCCCCTAACGGGATTTCAACCCAAGACCTTAAGGAGGCCGGGATTTATATAATAACTAAGGACACATGTTACTTCTAAAAACTACTATTATTTTTATTAAATTACAGTTTCACTTTTTAACAACGTAACTATAAAAGTTACTTTATTATAACTTACTTGGGCTTCAACGAGGTTTTATTATTTTTAAAATTTTTTTTCTAAATCAAAGTTTATTGTTCATGATTTTAGTCGTTGTTAATGTAGAAAATAGAAACAAACTTTCTTTTGGTCACCAATATGAGCAATGCAATTTATTTTTATTACATAAGAGCAACATACTTATATAATTTTGTCTGTCAAATGCTAACAAGTTTTTTGGTTATTAAAAGAGCATAGATTAACTGGGATGTCAAATGTGTTAGAGAACTCCTGGGAAGAAGAGCACCAAAATTGCTGTTTCTTTTGTCTAAATAAACAAAATTCACAATATTAATCAATCTTAATACACTATTTCTTGCCTTAACCTATTAAGTCAGTGTGTCCAGATTAAGTCAAAAAGAAACAACCATGTATTGCTTACAAATTAAGTGCTTAAACCATTAAGCTCATAGGTTGCAGGAGGTGATGGAACCGTGGGTTGGGTTCTTGGATGTCTTGGAGAGCTTCATAACCAGGGGCGGGACCCGGTCCCCGCAACCGCAATTATACCTCTTGCGACAGGAAATGATTTCTCCAGGAGTTTTGGTTGGGTAATATAATCAATCCTTATACATTCTTTTTTTTTGTTTTTTTTAATTTTTTTAATTTTTTTAATTTTTAGGTTTTTAATGTTTGATTGAACTCATTTACACGGTGGTACGTTTCCTTTCAGTTGGAGAGCAGCTGTTGTGCATTCTGACATACATATAAAACACCTAAAAACGGCACCAAGAAACTTGATGTGTTATTAGCGTTTATAAGATTTTCGAAAATGACTTCACATTAGTTTTACATTTATGAACAGGGAAATACCATGTATGAATAGAACAACACAATTAGGCAAGTGTACCTAGTCGATTGTAGTATAGTAATGGTAAATCCGGGTTGTCGACCCAAGGGAAAACGGCTATCTTTAAGTTAAGAAAATTAATTATCAATTAACAATTATTCAAGTAAATACTCAGGGGCGAGTTTTAATGAAAACTCGTAAAACTTTGATAATAAAATAAATGACGAAATAATAAATGATCATAACAAAAATAACAAGGGAAACTTTCGTCTAGGATCTGTTGATTCATATAAACCTATGTTGACTAGTTTTGATTATGTGCAATGAGTTTAAATAGGTTGCATTAAGTTGTAGGATCGTATGGTCAAGTCACCAATTCTATGACTAATAAGTTAAAATAGCACAATGGTCATGTAACTAATTAACTTATAATCATCAAGTATTAATACAATCTAGCATGCAAACATAGCCCATATCCTAATGGTCAAAGAGATATGTTCATACAATCAATGGTCATGAGTTGCAACTAAATGTGATATAAGTCTTATTTCACTAATCAAGTTTATAACTTAGATTACCTTCCTAGTTAAATGGTCAATAACTAGTCCAATGATATATAGTTGTCAATTATACATCATGACGGTTCATGTGATCAATACGTTTAAACGGCCATTTAAACTTAATCATATGAAGATGGCAATCAAGAATACAAACTGTAACCACATTTAATATGTATAGCATGCAAGTTATATATCCTAACCGATATTAAACTCGAATCAAGAACTAAATCAACACATATTATAATAATGAATCAACATCACCTAGGAAAAAGTTACGGGAAATATAAATTACAAAATATAAAAGTAAACATTACTTAGATTCGAATGAACCATCTAGTTATGTTTGATATGCTATTAGTGCAATGGATATTGAACGTTAAATACCGATTTCTAAAATGATTAGATGTTTTGGTCCAACTACCTAATCCTATGATTATAAGGTCACTAATGGCAATGGTCATGCGATTATATATTCCAAATAATCATGTATTGGTTCGTATCATACAAGGTTCATTCGAGATTTTTGATCTCAATGGTCATGATAATCAAATTGGCGTCAAATGAATTATGCGAGATAAAATATAAAACGTTCAATATCCGATAAATAACAATCAAATCATAACTAAACCGTACTCAAATCTAAGTAATAAATAATACAGATAACATAATCTGAAGAATACGGCTTAGGAAATCATAATAGAATGCTAAATATATATAAAGCAAACCGAATGAAGTCCCGGCCGAACATTCTTCAAGCTCTCGATTCCATAGTTTCCCCTTTGATTCTACAAGCTTCCTGGCCGAGTTTGGAGGTGTGGAGGTGCAGAGAGACAATCTGGTCTGAAGGTGGTGTGTGTGGTCTCTCCAAAAGAAGAGCTGAAGGGCTGAATTTATAGTGGTCGCAGGAGTTGGGCGGGGTGCGCCCAAAGTGAGGCGCAGTGCGCCCAAAAAGCAGATCTGTGCACGTGGTCAACTGTCGCACGAGGGAGCACGTGGTTTGCAGCTTTAATGTCGGATCTGAGGCGCGGTGCGCCCAAAAAGTAGGCGGGGTGCGCCCTTGCACATGCTTGGCAGGTCGGTTGAATCATTGGATGAACGCACGCTCGATTATTTTAATCAAAAGTCTGACGAAAAGCGAGATCTGGTCTCCCTTTGGGCGCGGTGCGCCTGGTTGTGGGCGGGGTGCGCCCAGGTTTCTGGCAGATTTTCATTTTGCTTATTTTTAAGCTCAAATGCTTTGTAATTCGTTCCTTCGCTCCAAACGCGTATTTTTAGCTTCAAAACGAATATTTAAACATATTAGGTATCTTTTAGTTCATAACATGTATAAAACTAAACTAAAATCACACTGATATCGTGCGGAAAATATGTATAATTTACGCGATATCAAAATACCCCACACTTGAACTTTGCTTGTCCTCAAGCAAACTACAATTTATAACCAAGCCAAAATGTTTTGATGTCCAAACAACTTTTCATACGCTACCACAGATCTAGCGTTTATTACCGATGTTAAGAATAAAGAATTAAGAATAAACATAGTAGATTATACCTAGTCCTATGTACATATATTTATCTTTTCAAAACTTTAAATAAACTCTCTTTCTATAAACGACAAGTCTTTCAGATTGATAAAAACTCATTTTTACATAACATCGAATACACCCATTAAAGATTCTTCTACCTCAAGACTTTTTGTCAAATTTCCCATATTTAGAATAAAAATCATGCTGGACTAAATTTATCAAGTTAAGTTATTATTTCCATTTTTCCGTACCTTTGAAACTCGTGACTTTCTATGGAACTATTGATTACAAATTTTCGACTCAAGACTGTACAGAGCTTACTAATTCAAATTCCAAAGGCCACTAAGGAAAATTCCATGACTTTCGATGACACCCATGTAGCGAGCTTTCGACAATATTATCCCAAACCAGTTGGTTTTAGGTAATAAGGAGTAGAAATGCCCGTAGGCCCCATTTTATGTCTACTTGCTCGAATGTCAAAGGCCACTGATTGAATTTTCCTTCCTGAGTCTCAATCTTATGGTATAACATTACTTGACTTCTGCTTTTTAACACATCAGATTTCTTGAGAATTTTTCTCATTTTAAGTTCATTTATCGAGGCTTATTTTCCTCAATTTAGTAACAGCATATAATTCGCACATTTTTGCAAGTAAGGAAATTGACTCAATCTATTTTGGCAAAAACTCAATTTTTAACAATTGATAAATTTTCAATGGGTTTATTTCATTATTTATGCAAAACATTTTGTAACTACCATTCTAAAAACTTGTCATCCATAAAACTAGACTTTAGATAAAACAATGAAAAACAAAAATACATACATAAAATTAAATTTAACCTACAAATTTATTTTCAAAACATTTTTCTTAACAATTACCTTTTTAGCGTTCAATTTTAGAAAAGATGTTTAAGATAACAAAAATTTTAATTGGCTCAGTTAATCATTGCAGTATGACGTCCTAACCCTACACTTATATTATACAATAATTTTATTGTATTTATAATTCAAAACAGTAAAGGGAGCAAAATGGAACAGACTCCCCTTGGGTATCGGTCAACGTCATATATGAGGCTCTTTCCACAGAAAAGAATTCATTGAACATGCTGCCAGCATGGAATATTAGCAAATCTGCATATGCATCACTCGGACAAAAATTATTCACATACAAATAAACGCACAAAAATTAAATCACAAAAGTAAAAGTAATAACAACGAAAGAAAAATATCACTCATTTTGTGGTCCCTGAAGTTTCAAATCCGTGGCTACCGGTATGCGGGTGTGGTGTGGCTGTGCGACTTTTGACCGTCGTCAGTATCGCTGCTCCTACTGTAAAGAAGCGTCCCTCTTCTCAGTAGTGGCTGATTTTTAGCCATGTATCATTATGTACGACCAGTATCTGCTTCGGGTGTTTACGCGTCATGCACGTTTCCGTGTCGCGTAATTTTTGAAGTTGTCTATTTGTCAACGCAATCCGGATTTTCGACGCGTTGCGTCCGGATGGCATACATGTCGCATTGCGTGAGAAGAAAAGACTTCAAATTTTTGTTACTTCATTTTTCCCCAAATATTCACCCCACACTTAAAATATGCTTAAGGTGTGCAAATATCTATTTATGATTAGTGATATGTCAATCAAAACAATAAAAATACATAACACAAAAACAAATTTAAAATCACACAAATATTAACTAATAATTTAATTTTCTATAAAATAAAAATAAATCCGAAGTCCCCGGCAACGGCGCCAAAAACTTGTTGTGCATTCTGACATACATATAAAACACCTAAAAACGGCACCAAGAAACTTGATGTGTTATTAGCGTTTATAAGATTTTCGAAAATGACTTCACATTAGTTTTACATTTATGAACAGGGAAATACCATGTATGAATAGAACAACACAATTAGGCAAGTGTACCTAGTCGATTGTAGTATAGTAATGGTAAATCCGGGTTGTCGACCCAAGGGAAAACGGCTATCTTTAAGTTAAGAAAATTAATTATCAATTAACAATTATTCAAGTAAATACTCAGGGGCGAGTTTTAATGAAAACTCGTAAAACTTTGATAATAAAATAAATGACGAAATAATAAATGATCATAACAAAAATAACAAGGGAAACTTTCGTCTAGGATCTGTTGATTCATATAAACCTATGTTGACTAGTTTTGATTATGTGCAATGAGTTTAAATAGGTTGCATTAAGTTGTAGGATCGTATGGTCAAGTCACCAATTCTATGACTAATAAGTTAAAATAGCACAATGGTCATGTAACTAATTAACTTATAATCATCAAGTATTAATACAATCTAGCATGCAAACATAGCCCATATCCTAATGGTCAAAGAGATATGTTCATACAATCAATGGTCATGAGTTGCAACTAAATGTGATATAAGTCTTATTTCACTAATCAAGTTTATAACTTAGATTACCTTCCTAGTTAAATGGTCAATAACTAGTCCAATGATATATAGTTGTCAATTATACATCATGACGGTTCATGTGATCAATACGTTTAAACGGCCATTTAAACTTAATCATATGAAGATGGCAATCAAGAATACAAACTGTAACCACATTTAATATGTATAGCATGCAAGTTATATATCCTAACCGATATTAAACTCGAATCAAGAACTAAATCAACACATATTATAATAATGAATCAACATCACCTAGGAAAAAGTTACGGGAAATATAAATTACAAAATATAAAAGTAAACATTACTTAGATTCGAATGAACCATCTAGTTATGTTTGATATGCTATTAGTGCAATGGATATTGAACGTTAAATACCGATTTCTAAAATGATTAGATGTTTTGGTCCAACTACCTAATCCTATGATTATAAGGTCACTAATGGCAATGGTCATGCGATTATATATTCCAAATAATCATGTATTGGTTCGTATCATACAAGGTTCATTCGAGATTTTTGATCTCAATGGTCATGATAATCAAATTGGCGTCAAATGAATTATGCGAGATAAAATATAAAACGTTCAATATCCGATAAATAACAATCAAATCATAACTAAACCGTACTCAAATCTAAGTAATAAATAATACAGATAACATAATCTGAAGAATACGGCTTAGGAAATCATAATAGAATGCTAAATATATATAAAGCAAACCGAATGAAGTCCCCGCCGAACATTCTTCAAGCTCTCGATTCCATAGTTTCCCCTTTGATTCTACAAGCTTCCTGGCCGAGTTTGGAGGTGTGGAGGTGCAGAGAGACAATCTGGTCTGAAGGTGGTGTGTGTGGTCTCTCCAAAAGAAGAGCTGAAGGGCTGAATTTATAGTGGTCGCAGGAGTTGGGCGGGGTGCGCCCAAAGTGAGGCGCAGTGCGCCCAAAAAGCAGATCTGTGCACGTGGTCAACTGTCGCACGAGGGAGCACGTGGTTTGCAGCTTTAATGTCGGATCTGAGGCGCGGTGCGCCCAAAAAGTAGGCGGGGTGCGCCCTTGCACATGCTTGGCAGGTCGGTTGAATCATTGGATGAACGCACGCTCGATTATTTTAATCAAAAGTCTGACGAAAAGCGAGATCTGGTCTCCCTTTGGGCGCGGTGCGCCTGGTTGTGGGCGGGGTGCGCCCAGGTTTCTGGCAGATTTTCATTTTGCTTCTTTTTAAGCTCAAATGCTTGTGTAATTCGTTCCTTCGCTCCAAACGCGTATTTTTAGCTTCAAAACGAATATTTAAACATATTAGGTATCTTTTAGTTCATAACATGTATAAAACTAAACTAAAATCACACTGATATCGTGCGGAAAATATGTATAATTTACGCGATATCAGCAGCCATGAAAAAGACTCTTGATAAGGCCACTCATGCACCAACTAGTCATTTGGATAGGTGAGTCGATTTTTTTTTAAATATGATTATTTCAAGATGGGTTAAATGCAAGAAATAACAATGTACCTTTACTTATTTATGTTACAAGTTACAACATTGTACTTTCAATTTCCTTTTTCTTATTAAGCTATTCTACTTTGAAACGGCGGGTCAAAAAATAAGCCGTTGTGACACAAATTGAAAGACAAAGGTGTTTCTAAGAGCTGGACAGATGGCAGAACTTGATGCAAGAAGGGCAGAAGTTCTAAGAAATGCAGCCAAAATTATTCAAAGACAAATGCGTACTTATATTGCACGAAAGGATATATTTCGATACGCAAGGCTGCCATTCAGTTACAAGCTTGCTGGCGAGGTATCTTTTACAAAATCTTTAAAAAATACTTATTTTTGTTAACAACTTTTATAAAAAAACTTGATTTGTATTTGTATATTGTAACAGCTTTGTCAGCTTGCAAGCAATTTGAGCAGTTGAGAAGGGAAGCAACAGCAGTCATGATTTAGAAGGACTTCAGGTATTTTGTTGCTAGCAAATCTTATGTAACCCTAAGGGCATCCGCTGTCATTTTGCAAACGGGGTTGAGAGCAATTACTGCTAGAGACGAATTTAGACTTCGAAAACAAACTAAGGCTGCAATTTACATTCAGGTACTTTGGGCAACTTAATTAACAGAAGAGTAAAAATTACTTGAAGTATCAACATACTTCACTCATTTTACCAATATAGACAACGTACTTTGTTTTTTACCCATAATAGCAAGGTACTTACTTTCTTTACCAATAATAGACACTCAAGAGGTATCCTCTTTTCTCTTTTTCTTTTTTTTAACTTTGTATTTATTGGTGATTTTTGTTATTGCTTTAATATTGAATTAATAAATTATGGGTTTTTTTAGGTTGGTTTAAAACAAGGTTTGGAAATGCTTGAAATTTTCAAGCGCTATTCTACAAAAACATCTTTGTTAGATGATTTAAGCTTTTATGGGAACTGGGAGAAGATGCTGAAGGCAAAACGGATTAGTAAGGCGGCTTTTCAAACGAGAAACAAACGGACCCGTGCGGAGCACGGGGTCCCACTCGTTAAGTATTAAAGGTTGTCGGGACCAATAAAAAAAGATAATCTTATTACAAGCATGCATACAATTAAATTGTAATATTAGCAAGTTAGGCCGAATTCATAGAGATTCTTTTCAAACTGCTTTAATGTTGATTTATCTTGCAAATATATGGGGTTCATGATTGATGTTTTTAGTAAACTATGTTAGGCAAATATATATCTAAAAGAAATCTAATATAAACATTCAACATAGATTCCAATTTTTTTTTTTTTTTTTTTTTTTGGGAACAGTGGGCATAAAATTAGAGAGAAACAAAAGCTCAAACTAGAAGCTCAATTCTAAATACAGGAAAAGCAAGGTAAAGAAGATTAGGAGAATTAGACCATAGAAAAAAAACTTTAGACCTTTTCTGAATCCAATTAAACGTATACGTGTTAATATAATCCGAAATAGCCAATAAGTAGTGCAGTCCGCCGCCTTTCCTTGAAAATTAAGGTGCAGTAGCTTCGTAATAGTTATCTAAATCGACCGTGGTACCCATCACAACCCTAACCCATAACGACAACCCTCTCTAGAATTTTCTCTCTAGAATTTTCTCTCTCTAAAAAGTTCTTGAGTTTTTTTTGTTTTTATTCTGTAGTATTTCTTATTTTAATTATGGCTGGTGTTTCACCAGGCATAGTTACTAGTGAAGATCAATGTTTGGAAAATGGAAATATTTTAGAAAATCAAAATCATAAGTTCTCTGCACATGGTATGCAAGATCATGAAATTACTTTCAATCTGGTAGAAAAAAGATTAAAAAACATAAAAACAAAACAGACTTGTTTCTTTAAACATCTAGATAAAGGAATTCAAAAAAAGAAATCTATTTTCAACCATAAACATATTTCAGAATTAGCAGCTGGAAAAGAAATACAAATACATTATCAAAATGATCTCAAAAAAGATAAGCAATATGGAGTGAATGTTGAAGCTACGATTGAAGGTCCTGATGTATTGGACAAGTGTGCTTCGATTCAGTGGGGTGACACCTTCATTTCGGCTACAAAAGTCTCTGAAGAACACGATGGTGATGTTTTGGAGAAGTTTGATTCACACGAATACCGTGTACAATTGCTAGAGAAGCTTCCTCAAAATATACCTTATGAGGGTGGTACTATCAAGTCAGTTAACCAAATTTCTGAAGAAGGTGGCAAAGCTTTCTCAAAAGATAACATGGAATACTCATATTTCGAAAATAAGGATGGTGAACCTGTTGAATCTAACGGAGCTTCCTTCTGTGAAACGTCTAACAACAAGGGTCACTCGGTTACGCAAATATATGGGGATCGTGAGAAAGGTTCGGGCATGACTGATGGTTTAAGTGCAGAATATTCATCCTCGGAAGACAATGATACTGAAGATGAAGATGATGAATCAAACATGGATCGTATGGTTAACAACCGTGACTGCATGCTGCATTACAAAGGTTCCGGAGATGGAGTTACAAATGGGTCTCTTCAGGTTGCCGGAATAATCTCTTCTGCAAGTGTAGTCCACGCTCCAACGGTCACATACATACCACCGATAATTGGGGAAGGAGATGTAGTTAAAAATGATGATGGTAAAGCTGCCAATGTTTCTTCAAAGAATGGAGTTCCAACGGGTTTGTCTAAAGGAGCCGATCAATTCATAGAAAAATGGGGTAATGACTTTATTCCTTCCACTCTTAATTTAAATAATGATTATTCCCATCATGATGTTCCTTATGACACTAAAGTGGGGGACATAGAAACCCACTTTTCTATACCCCATCATGATGTTCCTAGTGAATTGAGTATTGATTCAAATCCCGTGCAATCTCTCGGCATCTCTATGCCCTTCATCCATATGGATCATAACGGATCCACTTCATATGTGCCTGGAACGACCCATTCCCATCTACCTTCCATGTTGGGCCTTCATAAGACTCCTACACATTTGGGCTATGATAATAATCCTTCAATATTGGGCCTTCCAAAGTCCACCATATCCAATAATTCTATTTACCCTTCCAAGCCCATTAATGTTATATCTTCTAAGGCTTTTACGCATTTTAGTAACAAAAATATTATGAAGTATAAGTCCGCTAATACTAAAAACTCCGGTTGCGATCCATTAACTAATTCTAATAATCAAAAAAATATTATGCGTAATATGGATTCAGATAACATAAATAATAACGCTTGGTCCCGTAAACTTCCGTCGCTTGTTAACTCTCAGGCGAACATCTTGAGTGGTTCTCACAAACACTCAAGTGACAATTTTCACTTCATTCCTAGCTTAAGTCAAGATATTGAAGTGCCCGTTGACATACCGGTGACGGTCGTTAATAAGATATGTGAGACTCATGCCCGGACCATATGTGGTTATTTTGTTGGATGTAAAATGAACTATTCGGATGTTCGTTATCTCGCTTCAAAGATGTGGTCAAAACATGGACTGGAGGACGTTCTGTTAAATGGTAATGGTGTCTATCTATTTAAATTTAACAACGATCAAGGTCTACAACATGTTATAACCCACGGCCCATGGACTTTTAGGAGTGCCCCCATTGTCATGCAAAAATGGAGACCAGGACTTAGTATTCATAGAAACAACCATGACAAACTTCCTCTATGGATTAAAATCCATGACATCCCTTATGAGACTTGGAGTGAGGAAGGGTTAAGCCACATTGCTTCCAAAATTGGTAAGCCACTTGCCATGGACTCTTATACGGCAAATATGTGCACTTATGCTGCAGGTAAAGCAGTTTATGCCCGTGTCCTGCTCGAAGTCCCATCGCGTCCTTCATGGGTGGACAAAGTTATCATTCGTATCCCCGATCCTGAAACTCTTGAGTTTTCAACTCATACGCTTAGAATTGAGTATGAATGGAAACCGCCTATGTGCTCTCATTGTAAGGTCTTTGGACACGAAACACATGTTTGTATGCATGTTATTGCTAAACAAAATGCTACTTCTTCTGATAAACCTATGGATACTTCTACCATAACTATGGAAAAACTTGAACAACCAATTAAAGATAAAAATGATGATTTTACTATGGTTTCAAATAAGAAAAATAAATCAAAACATGTTTCTAATAATGACAAGAAAAATAATGAAACTTCTAAAAGCAATACGAATAGAAATAACAAATACAAGACACATGATAACTCCTTTTCCAAAAATAATAAAAATTTAAAAACAATTAGAAATAAGAAACGATTTGAGAAACGCCCGGTTAATGATATTAATCGAACCTCCAGTTCCCCCCTTTCTCCTAATCCCCCCTTAAAGGGTAAGGAGGCTATAGTTGGTTTCCCTAGCCCTATCCTACACCTTTCCTCATCCCAGCAACGAAAACAGTCTGTATCCTCCACTCCTATATTCAACGCCTTCTCCATTCTAGAGGTTTGTTCTTCTGACGTCACTGATATTCCCTCTACTTCTTTCACCCTGCCTGCTGACGACTTAATCGAAGATGATAACTGTTTTGAGGTCGACTCTGATAATGGTGACACAGCCCAGTTCATTGTTAATGCGACTGGATCCCATAATGATCACCCTATGATAGCTCCGGGGTCCGAGCAGATGGACTCCACCCCCCTCCAAGTTTCCATATGACGCACATCGCTGCATGGAATACTCGCGGTCTCTGTAAGCCTTCTCATCAGAAAGGCTTGAGAGATCTTATCCGCGATCAAAATCTTCATATTTGTGCTTCTCTTGAGACTCGTGCTTCCTTCCCTAACCTCCCTCTTATCTGTAGTCGTACTTTTGGCTCTTGGTCATGGTCGTCCAACGGTCTCTTCTCCCCTAGAGGGACGAGAATTGTGGTTGCCTGGGACCCGCTTGCTATTGATATGATGCTTATCGACTTAAATGATCAGGTTATGCATTTCAAAGTTAATATTCGTGATTCTAATAAATCCTTTTTCTGCTCCTTCGTCTATGCTCATAATGATCACATTATGCGTCGCTCTCTCTGGCATTCTCTTGCGGTCCATAAGAATATGGTTAGAGATACCCCTTGGATTCTTTTGGGTGATTTCAATGTTGCTCTTGATATTAAAGATAGCACCTCCGGGTCGTCTGGGATCTCTCGTGCCATGGAGGACTTCAGGGACTGTGTCAATCTGATGGAAATGGAGGATCTTAACTATAAAGGTCTCTTCTACACATGGACCAAGTCTCCTAATGGTTCGGGTGGCATCCTCAAGAAGATCGATCGTGTCATGGGAAATACTCACTTCGTTGCTTCTTTCCCCTCCTCTACTGTCAATTTTCTCCCTTACCGTTCGTCCGATCATACTCCTGCTGTGCTTTCTCTCCCCCATCATGCCCCTTTCCAACCGAAGCCTTTCAAGTTCCCTAATTTCCTGACTTATAAGAACGATTTCAAGCAGATTGTTGCCTCTTCTTGGAACCCCAATATCACTGGATATCGGATGTATAAGGTTTTCAAAAACCTTAAAAATCTGAAAGTGCCGATACGTAAGATGCTTCGCAACCAGGGAAACCTCTTTTCTAAGGTTATCTCTCTTCGTAATGAGCTTGATAGAGTTCAGATTGCTTTGGATCGGGATCCTTTCAATAAGGATCTTCGTGAAGAACAATGCAGGTATCTCCTCGCTTATAACGAGGCTAGCCTGGATGAAGAGAGGTTCCTGAAACAAAAGGCTAAGGTTAACTGGCTGCGTGAGGGTGATAAAAATTCGGCTTTTTTCCACAAAGCGGTTAAAAGTCGTAAATCTCGCAATCGTATTAATTCTATCCAGGATGCTCAAGGTAACTGGATCTCGGGGAACGATCTTCCTAATCTTTTTGTTTCTCACTTTCAAGCCTTCTTGGGTTCTGCCCAGCCTTCCACTGGTATTCGTGATCCTTCTTCCCTCTTCTCTAATAAGCTCTCCCCCCTCCAGTCTGCCGCCATGCTTACTCCTGTTACTGACGCGGAGGTTAAGTGTGTCCTGTTCCAGATGGGTGATGATAAAGCTCCTGGTCCTGATGGTTTCTCTGCTAAGTTCTTCAAGTCGGCTTGGGATATTGTGGGTCCTGATTTCTGTATGGCTGTTAAGGAATTCTTCTATTCTGGCAAACTTCTTAAGTCTTTCAACAGCACCATCCTTGCGCTCATCCCTAAAGTTGATTCCCCCTCCAAAGTCACTGATTTCCGCCCTATCGCCTGTTGTAACGTTGTTTACAAATGTATCAGCAAACTTATTGCGGATCGTATCAAAAACCAACTTTCTTCTCTGGTTGATGAAAACCAGTCTGCTATTCTTTTAAATTCCACAGACAATGTGATGATCAAAATATCACCCATCTCTGCTTTGCCGACGATCTCCTTCTCTTCTGCCATGGTGATAGCTCTTCGGTTAAACTCTTATGTGATTCTCTTGACGAATTCTCTGGGGTTTCTGGCCTCCATCCCAATACTACGAAGAGTGAAGCCTTCTACTGTAATGTTGGTGAGAGGACCAGGGCTGCCATTGACCTTATTGTTAAGTTTCCTGAGGGCTCTTTCCCTGTCCGATACCTTGGCGTTCCTCTTATCACCACCCGTCTTGCCCACAAAGACTGTAAAGGCCTTGTTGACAAAGTCAAATGCAGGATTAATGACTGGAAAAACAAGTCTCTTTCCTTTGCTGGTCGTCTCCAGCTCATCCTCTCTGTCCTTTCTTCTACTCAAAGCTATTGGGCTTCTGTCTTTATTCTTCCTAAATCTATCTCTAACGATATTGAGAAGCTCATGAGAGGTTTCCTCTGGTGCCATGGTGAGTTGAAGCGTGGTAAAGCTAAAGTCTCCTGGAAAACTGTATGCATTCCTAAGGAACATGGTGGTCTTGGCATTCGTAATCTTGCTATCTGGAATGTTGCTCTTATGGCTTCCCATGTTTGGAGACTTCTTTCCAAGAAAGAGTCACTATGGGTTAAGTGGATCCACTCATACCGTTTATGTGGCCGTAACTTTTGGGATGCCCCCAAAAAATACGGTACTGGATTTGCCTGGCGTAACATCCTGGATATGCGGGATAAGATAAGGGAGTATATAGTTTCCCAGATAGGTGATGGATGCTCTACTTCTGCTTGGTTCGATAACTGGCACCCTGCGGGCCCTCTTTCTAAATTCTTGTCTGTCCGTGACATCCATGATGCGGGTTTCACTCCTGATACTAAGGTTGCTGACCTGGTTCTTAACGGATCTTGGGTTCGCCCTCAGTGTTGGAGGGATTCCCATGGTGCTCTTCTTTCTCATAACCCTCCTACTATTTCCACGTCCATCCCTGATAAACTCCTTTGGAGATCTAGAGACGGTCAACTCTCTCTTTTCTCTGTTCGATCTGTGTGGCAGTCTATTCGCCCTTATCACCAACCGGTCATTTGGTTTCATCTTGTTTGGTTCTCCCAGAACATCCCCAGACATGCTTTCATTCTTTGGGTTGCTCTTAAAGATCGTCTTAAGACTCATGATAAAATCAAAATTTGGGACACTAATTCCAATCTCATTTGTGCCTTCTGCGGGGACTGTCCGGATTCCCTTTCCCATCTCTTCTTTGAATGTTCTTTCACTTCTTTGGTTTGGCATGACCTCCATCATGTCATGAATCTCTCCTTCTCCACTGATAGCTGGTCTGATATCATTAGTCAACTCAACCCCTTTAATAAAAACAAGACCATTTGGTCCATCATTAGAAGACTTGTTTTTGCTGGAGCAGTCTACCACATCTGGCGGGAAAGAAATTTACGCATTTTTAAAAAAATAAAAAGATCTCATCATGCTGTTATGAATTGTGTTAAGGATGATATCCGCTGTAGACTGCTGAGTCTTTCTTTGAAAACTTGCACTAATGTTGACTTGGCTAAAACTATTTGGACCCTCCCTTAATTTTCCCCCTCTGCGCTTTCTTTTTCTCTCTGCTTGTTTTGGCTTGTATGGTTTGTTTTGTTTTGCAGGTTTATTTCCTTTATGTTCTTCTTTGCTTATGGTTCCTTCTCTTGGTTTGGTTCCTAGTTTAGCTTGTTGTCCGTTGGGGCCTGTCCCGATGGATTTTCTGTTTTTTGGTGGGGAGTCCCCAGCCTTATATTGTATTTATTCTTTTTATTAATAAAATTTGCCAGAGGTGCCGCCCTCTTTACCCAAAAAAAAAAAATCGACCGTGGTTGTTACTTGTTAACAAATTTGACAATGCGCATTACTCATATTAATGCAAAGGCATATATGATCTCCATATATATTATATTCTTTATATATTTTATACAAACATATTATTTCGGTGTATAAGTCGACTAAATCATCTGGTTCCTTAGAGAATAACCAAATTTTAGTTATATTTTGTTAAGGATTATACGAACCAACTGATAAAACTAGAATTGCCTTCTAGAGTAAGGATAGATCCGGTTAGTGAAGATAACCCGATAGTTTCATTGATGAGGAGGAGCTTTTTGATGTCTCGATGGGGGGTTTCTCTTTTACGAGGGTTGGTGCTAATGGTGGTAAACTGAGTAAATTGGATATATTTTCGATTTATGAAGAAGTGATGGTCAAAATCCCGATATTTGGTGTGATGCTTTGGACTGAGTGATTTATGTAAAGTTCAGAGATGCACATCATATTATATGCCAAACACGCACAAACTTATTATTGAAGAAATATAACTCTAAAACTTCAATCTTACGATCAATCCTACCCTCACGGTTTATATATATACTACTATATCTCTTTAGTATATCTAGGATTAATTAATCAATTCAAACTAAGTTTATCCCTCTAAACTAGGAAGAGATAACTACACTTTAAATTGAATAAGATAAGCACAACTTGAACTACCCTCCAAGTAGCTGAATCCGATCCACACACTAAGCCGCAATCGGACACAGGAATTCACCAACAATCACCCCCTGAATTTCTGAGTAGAGGGTAATTCTTGCACACCGAGCAACGACCTCATTTCTATGAACCTTACTCTTGCCAAATCCTTTGTTAAAGGATCCGCCTTTTGTTTGTCTCTGGGAACGTGTTCAACAACCACCTGCTTCTTTTCGACCCGCTCTCTAATAAAGTGATATCGAGTATGAATATGTTTACTTCTCCCATGAAATACCGGGTTCTTTGACAAGGCAATTGTAGATTTGTTGTCTATCCGAATGAGTACCTCTTGCTCCTTCATTCCTGTTAACTCCGCCAACAACTCTCTTAGCCATATAGCTTGACACGCAGCTGCAGTGGCTGCCCTAAATTCACCTTCACACGATGATAAAGCCATTGTGTCTTGCTTCTGTGAACACAGGTAATAGGCGTGTTGCCAAGGTAGAAGACATGTCCCGTTGTGCTTATCCCATCGTCTACATCGACATTGTGACTACTGTCACTATATCCAAGCAGTTTTAAATCTTCACACCGCTCGTACTTGATCCCAAATGACATTCTCCCATGAAGATAACGGAGGATTTTTTAATGGCGCGTGCATGAGACTCTCGTGGGCTTTGCATATAACGGCTAACAACACCAACCGAGTATGCTAAGTCCGGTCGTGTATGCAGGAGATAGCCCAAACATCCTACTATTTTCCGGTAGTGGGTAGCTTCGACTTCCGGCTCATCTTCGGCTTTAGACAGTTTTAGTCCCTGTAACACCCGACTTTTAAAACAAAAACACCCCTGAAAATTTTTCATTTAAAACATAGGTTTCAGTACTTAAAACCATAAACAAGGGGTATATTTTTAATAAAAACGGGTACAAGTGTATCAAGGAGTATACAAATATAATAACCTCCTTATAAGCCGGGCTGCTACTGACAGCATCTACAAGTCCACTTCTTGAGTCACGGACTTTATCCTTACCCTCATCAGGGTTATGTTAACCTGCAGGGACATTTAACAAACGGTATGAGCTACAAAGCTCAGTGAGTAATCGTATATGCAAATAACATGTATAAAAACACAATCAAATATCTGTCTGGATATCAAATCCAAACTCCTAGCCTTACTGGCTAACCACATATCTCCTAGGATTTCACATCCTAATCTGTAGCCTTACAGGCTGAATCACAATAACCTGTAATTATCAAGCCACGTCAGTTATTTGCACATATAATCATGTCTGACCGTTTCTGTCCCATATTTCTTAGTCACAATGGACTGCATCATATGTCATGGCTATATAAGCCGCACCATGTCATTTTTAATATACAAGTCATAGCCCAAAAGCTGCACCAGCTGGACTCAATAACCCGGTATCATAGTCAAAGGACTGCACCATTTGGACTTAAAGTCAAATATCCAAAATCAATTATGGCTCACGAGTTTGTCCCGCTTTTGCCTAGACTCACGGCTCCGTTCTTGCCATCTCGATGACTCACGGATTATCCGGTATTGCCTTTTCAAGATTTGACTCACAGCTCCGTTCTTGTCTATCGTAGACTCACGACTTATCTGGTATTGTCATATTATTTCTGTTATTGACTCACAGCTCCGTTCTTGTATATCGTAGACTCACTGCTTATCTGGTATTGTCGCATTGTTTAAATCATTTATTGACTCACAGCTCCGTTCTTGTCTATCTCAGACTCACGGCTTATCTGGTATTGTCGTGTCATTGACTCACAGCTCCGTTCTTGTCTTTCTCAGACTCACGGCTTATCTGGTATTGTCTTTTCGACGTATCTGTCAACTGTTCATTTTTGTCCCCTAAAGCAGTTTCAATCTGTAACGGTTCAATCATCATATATCATATATGATATCAGTGAGATTACTCACCTGGATGCTAGCTGCATTTGATTCCGGTTGTTTCGTGCTTTTGCGTGCACCACAACCATTTATCCCGTATCTATATATTCATTTATATACCAAATGATAATAGGTTAATAACCAATTCAGTTGACTCTACTACACCAGAGTCCAATATAATACAATTGGGGACCATTTCTAGATGATAACTTTCAATTACCACATTTTTATAAATTATACATTTTCCCAAAATACACGTATTTTGCTACAGTACTTTCGGGAGGTCGTATACGTATTTCGACAATTTTCTACGAAGTTTCATAACATTTTAGACCTATGTTTAAAATTTCAGGTCAATCGGATAAGCCTAGCATCAAAATCAAATTTGGAAATTGCACCAAATTTTAACAGGAGGTTTTTGGCTTTCTGCCAAATGGGCGCACTACGCCTAGATTGGGGCGCACCGCGCCTGGCGCCTGGCAGGCTTCCAGACCAGTCGCGATTTTTGCACTGCAGCCCCTGTTTTTACCCATTAAGCTCTTATTTCTGTTCTTAATCGTATGGGGTTTATTTACTGACTAAAACCCTTCATTAATACAAGGTTTTTAAGCCATTAGAACCACCTTAATCACACCAATTCATGATTTAGGGTTCTTGATCAAAATTGCAAATTCTCAAGAATAGCAATCTACTTCCATGTTCTTGAGTTATATTCTTAACTAATGACTTATTGGAAGCATTAAGCTATTACAACACATAATTCTTGACTGAAATTTCAGTCATCATATTCCTCAAGTGAAGAATACACAAACCTAGGTTAGAAATTTCAAGAACTAACCTTAATTGCTTGAAAACTTCAATTCCAAGCTATGCCTTCAACTTCTAGCTTTAATCTTCAAGAAAGCTTCCAAATTTTCTGCAGAAATCGCACCAAGGATCCTCTCCCGTAGCTTCTCAATTTTTCTGCACATGTGAAGAGACTTTCTTGCACTATTTATACTTCCAGATTTTACCAATTTAGTCCCTAAGTTCCATTTCTTGAACTTTTGGCACTATAATCAAGTTTTATTACAATAAAACTTTCATTTCTTATACTTTTGCCACAAGCAACAATATTTTTACATAATTGGTCCTTCACTTGGTCGAATGACCAAATTACCCTTTTATGGTAAAATGACCAATTTACCCTTTTTCTAGTATTAGCTTTCTAATACTTAAAACACCATATTAAATCATAAATACACTATGATTAACATATAATACTTAACAAAAGTATCGTGGTGTTACAGTCCCGGCTCCATGGGACATTGGGTGGCATTACACTCTTGCATACCTGCTTCTTTTAGGATTTTATTAGCATACCATTCTTGTTTGACTAGCACACAATCAGCACCTCGTGAGACTTCTATGCCGAGGTAGCAAGTAAGTTCACCAAGGTCCGACATTTCAAACTGTGACGACATTCTCTTCTTGAATTGGTTTATAAACTCCAAACTTGTCCCTGTCACAAATAGGTAATCCACATAGACTACGATGTTGATGAATTCACCATTGGACACCTTTTATAAACCGCATTCTCTTGCAAACATTGTTGGAAACCCATACCTGTTAGTGTGTTGTTGAGCTTTTGATTCCACGCCCTTGGGGATTGCCTTAGGCCATATAAAGCTTTTGCCAATTTGTAAATTTTTCTTTCTTCGCCTCGTTTTTCAAAACCTTCTGGTTGATACACATACACGTCTTCTTTTAAATCTCCATACAAGAATGTTGTTTTTACATCTAAATGGTGTATTTTCCATCCCTTACCAGCCGCAAGAGAAATTAGGAGTCTTATCGTCTCGAGACGGGCAACTGGCGCGAACACCTAATCAAAATCAACACCTTGTTCTTGTACATAGCCTTTAGCAACTAGGCACGCTTTGTACCTGATGATTGATCCATTTGGGTTTCTTTTTATTTTGAATAACCATCTTAACCCGATAGGCTTGACATTATTTGGCGGGAGGACCAATTTCCACGTGTTGTTTTTCTCTATCGAGTCGATCTCGGCTTTCATTGCTTTGATCCATTCGATGTTTGATTTAGCTTCATTGAAATTTCTTGGTTCGTCATCAAGCGCTAAAATTAAGTGATCAACATTTAATTCGTAATCATTTAGCCTTCTTGGTAAAGTTGGGACACGAGATGAGCGACGAATAGGAGCCGCTTCTACTTCAGAATTCTGGTTCTTTTCTGATTGAGCTAGGCTGGTGTTTGTTGGGCTGCTGTTCGCAGCTGGTTGGGCCTGATCCTCGGCCTCATCTTGCTCGATAACTGATGGGCCTGATGCGAAATCTGCGAGTTGGCCTGATGGATCATCACATGATCCGATGCTTCCCTAATGCACTGTGAAAGTGCCAGCTCTAGTTTCCTTTTAATTATCTAGTAAAGCATTCCACTGCCAAGCTTTATCTTCATCGAAAATAACATGGGTACTGATAATGATTTTGTTTTCATGTAGACTGAGTAGACGATATCCTCCTGAGTTGGGTTCCTTTCCGAGGTACACAAGCGATCTCGACCTATCATCGAGTTTCTTTAAATGCCTAGATACAATTCTTTCATATGCAATGCAGCCAAACACTTTTAGGTCTTCGAGGTTCAGTTTTTCAGCGTAGAACTTTTCATAAGGCGTAACGCCTACCAGTGCTCATGTAAGAGTTCTATTTATGATAAAGGTTGCGTGTCGGACAGCTTCACCCCACAGGAAGTTTGGTAAATATTTTGCTTTCATTAGACACCGTGTCATCTCGAGTAGTGTTCGATTCCTATGTTCAACGATGCCATTTTGTTGGGGCGCATACGGAGCCGTCAACATACGTGAGATCCCTTCTTCATCACAAAAATGATTAAAAACAAGAGATGTGAACTCGCCACCTCTATCCGTATGGAGTGTCTTGATCTTTTTACCTATTCGTTTTTCTATTGCGGTCTTGAATCTCTTGATGATTCCGGATGCGTCACTTTTGTGCTTTAAGAGAAAAGTCCACATGTATCTTGAATAATCATCAATGATTACTAGAATGTAGGTATTACCTGCTGGAGTGGGAGGGTCAATCGGACCACATATGTCTCCATGTACCATCTCGAGACTGTTTGTGGCTCTATAACTTGCTTTCTTTGGGAAGGACTACTTCGTTTGTTTTCCCACCATGAAAGATTCACATAGTTAGTCTTGATGATCAATTGTTGGTACACCTTTAACTAGTTTGTGCATCATGTTTACTGCGCCAAAATTGATGTGACCAAGGCGTGCGTGCCATAACCATGCAGTTTCGTTGATTTTGGCATGCAAGCAATGTGGTTTACCGGTTTTTAGATGGATCTTGTAGAGGCGATTTTCGGATCTAGGAACTTTCATGAGCAATATTCCATCTCCATCTCTCATGGTCAAGAAATCACCACGCATACGAATGTCACAACCGGTTATTGTAGCTTGTACGAGGCTAATAACATTACTTTGCAAGGATGGGATGTAAAAAATGTCTTTCATTAACTTTTGCTCGCCGTTTTTTCCTTCAAACAATATTGAACCCTTTCATTTTATACCGACACATGAACCGTCTCCAAACCTCACCCTTCCTGTTATTCATTCATTTAGCTCAGAAAAGAATGAGTAATTACCTGTCATGTGATTACTCGCACCATTGTCTAAGTACCACACCCCGTCTTCATCGGTTTTGGTCATGACTTTTGGAGGAATATACTTGTCTTCGTTCAAGAACATCGTTTCTTGAATTACATTCATAATAAAGAATGATCCTTCTTCTTGGTTGCTGTCACTTTCTTGCGTTTCGTTAAAGTTTGCTTCTTGGTTTTTGGGCCGATCCGGGCATCTAGAAGCGAAGTGACCGTACTTGTCACAACGGTAACATTGAATATTAGAAAGATCTCTTTGTTGCTTACCCTTCTGCTTTTGGTCTTCTCGATTTTTGGAAGGTTATGTGTTTCCATGGTTCTGGGTGTTACCCCGTCCACGGCCACCTCCACGACCACGACCCCGATTGTAACACCCTTTTTCTCAAACCATATTTAACACAAATACAGTTTACGTTACAAACATATTTTACAATTCGTGACTATAAAGTAGCCACTTAAATTTTTTTTTTATTTTACAAACTTAAACTCAAGGGGGTATTACAGACTCAATACAGATAACCATAATTTAAACTTACAGTATGTAAACTGGTCCCAACTGCAACCTCCGCTCCTTTTACCTAAGTACATAGCATTTAAAAATAGTATACGTGAGACATAAAGTCTCGTGAGTAATATGGGTTTAGACCCAAAAACTTTCTGCTCAAAACTTGAAATAATAACAAGTAAAACTGATAAACTGCTGAAAACTTATTTTCAAAATAAGTCTCAAATCTCTTTGCTTTTCTGTATTTAAAACTTAAAAACATTTTCTTTCTCAAAAACGGCTTCTTACTTTAAAACTGTTTTAATTCTTTGAAACTGCTTCCTTTCTTTAAAACTGCTTTCTTTCTCATTTACTTGTGACCAACTGAAACTCATGAATTATTTTAATTCAATTCATTCAACTAGCTCCCCTCGCGGGACATAACAGATCTGTCCGCTCGGTTATGCTCATTCTGTCTCCCCTTTGTGACTTGGAACGGATTCAAGCACAAGGGTATACTAAGCTAGACAACTACTTCGCGACGGGAGGTACCATCCCAGTAGTGTCTTCTGATCCCCCGATTATGTGGGTGATCCTAGTCCGGACAACTGGCTCTTACTTCTTTCTTTCTTTAGTTCTTATTTCATTACATCTCAAATTGGTCAAAATAGGACACAATTTATAACTAACTCATACTCATACACTTTATAACTCTTTACTAAAAATACTTTCAAAACTGACTTTGACATCTTAGTTCACACAAGGAACTTCTTTAAAAATACTTTGTAAACTACACTGCTTTAAAAATCTGCTTTAAAACACTTAGCCCTTATATAGAGCTACTTTAAAACTGTTTCCAACTTTAGTATTTAAAAGTATTTGAAATCTCATTTTTCTGAAAATATCATTTTGTTATGTACTATAGAAAATCCTCATAAAACTCACCTTGATATAACTACGTGTCACTAGGCTTCTCGTACACCCTTCCCTTTCCCGTGCTCAACAACGTTTGAAGCACCACCTATACAAGTATCACATATATAAATACATGATATAATTAACTCTATAGTTCTAAGTCTCATATTACACAACTCCAGGTTATAACAAATGTATAACTATTAATAAACTCGTTTTATAATTTTCCCCGAAATACGCGTATTTTGCTACAGTACCCCCGAGGGGTCGTATTTCAGTTCCGACTCTTTTCCATGAAATCTTAGGCCATATTAGACTTGTGTTTCAAATTTGGAGTTCATTGGACAAGTCTAGCTCAAATTCCAAAAATCAAGTTTTGACATAAACTTGAAGTTTAGCCACTGCCGCTACAGTGACTTTTCCGCAAGATCGGATTACGGATTTGACCATTCCCGATATGTTTTCATACCATTCTAAGGCTATGGTAAAAATTTCAGACCAAACGGACATGCCTAGCTATGGTTTCTGACTTTTATGGTTTTTAACATTTTTGGTCCCTGTCTGGAGGCGCACTGCGCCAGGGTTGGGCGCACTGCGCCTGGGCGCACCCCGCCCTGATCCTGGGCGCACGGCGCCTAGCGCCTAGGCAGTGTCCTGATCAGTCGCGATTTGTGCATTGTAGCGCGTAGTTTTCACCCATTGAGCACTTATTTCTGTTCTTAATCGTATGGGGTTTGTTCCTTGACTAAAACCCTCCATTAGTACAAGGTTTTAAGCTATTAAAATCGTTTCAATCAATCAAGTACAAGAATTAAAGTTCTTGACCAAACTTGAAAATTCTCAAGAATAGCAATCTACTTCCATGTTTTTGAGTTAAGTTCTTAACTAATGACTTATTGGAAGCATTAGCTACTTAACCCACATGATTTATAACTGAAATTTGCAGTTTCAATTTCTTCCAAAGACCAAATCAAGAACACACCCAAGAACTAGGTTAGAACTAAGGAAACCTTACCTTTCAAAGCTTGGAATCTCTAATTCCAAGGTTGGATTCTTGATTCCTTTGCTGAGTTTTCCAAGCTTCTTCTCTCTAGCTCTCTCTCGTGCTCTCTAGAATCCTCTCAACTGATTTCTCATGTGATAGGGAATAATTATTATATAACATATATAATTAAATGTTTATAAAAACTTTGCATTTTGGTCCTAACTTCTTCCTTTTGTTCAAAAGTGGTCCAAAAGTTCATATATTTACTAACTAAGTTCCATTAACTTCCAACTTGACATTTTCTTGACATTTTGGTCATTTCCATGACAAATGACCATTTTGCCCTTTTTGGTCATATATCACTATTCATGCGGTAAAACTCCAAATTTCATATAATCTTTTATTTCTTATAATTATTATTTTACATAATACATGTTATTTTACACACTAGTCTTATAACGTGTCAAAAGACCATTTTACCCTTTTACAACTTTTTCGCGGGTTCTTACAGTCACCCCTCCTTAAGCGGATTCCGTCCTCGGAATCTTTTCGTAATCTGTGAAATTCGGATATCTTCTCTTCATTTCTTCTAGCGTCTCCCAAGTTAGGTTTGATCCTAACGGGTGCTTCCATTTAACTAGTACAAGATCAATCTCTTTGTTCCTTAGCTTCTTAGTTTGCATTTCTAGGATGGCTTCGGGTTCCTCAATCAGTTT
The DNA here is from genome assembly GCA_023525715.1 of Cichorium intybus. NCBI lineage: Eukaryota > Viridiplantae > Streptophyta > Magnoliopsida > Asterales > Asteraceae > Cichorium > Cichorium intybus. The sequence continues at coordinate 8,127,735 of CM042010.1, forward strand.
GCTAGGAGTCTCCACCCTCAGGTCAGTATACGGTATTACTAACTCTTCTTTTCCAAAGTACTTCTTCAAGTAGCATACATGAAAGGTATCATGTATTCCACTGAGTTCGGGTGGTAACTCTATCTTGAACGCTTGTAACCCAACTCTCTTTAGGATTCTAAAAGGTCCAATATATCTTGGACTCAGCTTCCCTCTCTTGCCAAATCTGACCACTCCTTTCCATGGCGACACTTTTATCATCACCAAATCTCCTTCTTGCAAGTCATACGGTCTCTTCTTTAGATTCGAGTAACTCTTTTGCCGATCTTGTGCTGCTTTCATGTTGGCTTGAATTACTCCAATCTTCTCATTAGTTACTCTAACAATCTCTGGCCCTGTAAGCTTAGTTTCACCCGCCTCCAACCAGCATAAATGCGTTCTACACTTTCTGCCATACAATGCCTCAAAGGGTGGCATTTTGATGCTAGAATGGTAGCTGTTATTGTATGCAAACTCCACTAATGGTAGGTGCTCATCCCAACTGCCTCCAAATTCCATCACCATGACCGTAGCATGTATTCTAATATCTGGATCGTTCGTTCACTCTGACCATCCGTTTGTGGATGATACGCTGTACTTAGTTGAATTCTCGTCCCCATTTTATCTTGTAAGGCTCTCCAAAAGTTAGAGGTAAATCTAGGGTCTCTGTCTGACACGATAGACAACGGTGCACCATATCTTCTTAACACTTCATCTGTATACAACTGGGCTAACTGCTCCAATGGAGTAGTTTCTTTTATGGCTAGAAATAGTGCACTTCTGGTCAACCGATCTACTATGACCCATATGCTATCATAACCTCTTCTTGTTCTTGGTAACCCGACAATCAAGTCCATGGTTACATCTTCCCACTTTCCGGCTGCGATATGCAATGATTGAGCATCCCCATGCGGGACCTGATGTTCCACTTTGACTTGTGCACAAATGACACACTTGGAGATGTACTTAGCTATACTCTTCTTCATTCCAGGCCACCAATACTGTCTTTTCAAATCTTGATAAGTCTTGGTACTCCCTGGATGTATGGAATACTTTGACTTATGCGACTCTTCTAGAATCAACTTTCTCAATCCTCCTGCTTTCGGTACCCAAATGCGGTTTCTGTAGGTCTTTAATCCTTGACTATTGGTCTCAAACTGAATGTCTTTTCCTAGCTTTTCATCTTTTAAGTCTCCACTTTCTTCAACTTTCTGCTGAGCTGCTTTAATCTGCTCTATAATACTAGACACTAGCTCTATACGCATCGATCTTGCCTTGATTCTTTTCTCAGGGGCTTTTCTACTTAATGCATCTGCTACTACATTTGCTTTACCCGGATGGTATACAATGTCGCAATCATAGTCACTGATCAGCTCTAGCCATCTGCTCTGTCTCATGTTCAACTCTTTTTGAGTGAACACATACTGCAAACTCTTGTGATCGGTGAATAGTTTGCACTTTGTACCATACAAGTAATGTCTCCAAATTTTCAAGGCAAATACGATCGCTGCAAGCTCTAAATCATGGGTTGTGTACTTTTTCTCTGGATCTTTCAATTGTCTGGAAGCGTATGCTATAACCTTTCCTCTGTGCATCAATACACAGCCAAGCCCCCGATGCGAGGCATCGTTGTATACTTCAAAGTCTTCTGTCCCATCTGGTAATGTAAGGACAGGCGCGTTACATAACTTTTCTTTCAATGTAGCGAAGGCTCTTTCTTGTTCTTCTTGCCATCTGAATTTCTCTTCCTTCCGGGTTAGTCGTGTAAGTGGCACTGCTATACGGGAGAAATCTTGGATAAATCTCCGGTAATACCCGGCAAGACCGAGAAAACTTCTAACTTCTGTTGGCGTCTTGGGAGGCTCCCATTTCATTACTGCTTCAACTTTTGCTGGATCAACTTTTATACCTTGGATAGAAACAACATGTCCAAGGAACTGCACTTCTCGCATCTAAAACTCGCATTTGGAGAACTTTACATATAGCTGTTCTCGCTTCAAGGTCTCAAGTATTGCTCGCAAGTGACTCGCATGCTCTTCTTTATTCTTTGAGTATATCAGTATGTCATCTATGAACACTATAACAAATCGGTCTAGAAACGGTTTACAGACCCGATTCATTAAGTCCATAAAAATCGCTGGTGCATTCGTAAGACCGAATGGCATTACTAGGAACTCGTAATGCCCGTATCGTGTACGGAACGCTGTCTTCTCTACATCACTTTCTTTTACCCTGACTTGATGATACCCGGATCTCAAATCAATCTTTGAGAAATAATCTGCACCTTGTAGCTGATCGAACAAATCGTCTATTCTGGGCAACGGGTAACGGTTCTTAATGGTAATCTTGTTCAATTCTCTGTAATCAATGCACATCCACATTGATCCATCCTTCTTCTTTACAAACAGAACTGGAGCACCCCACGGAGAAGAACTAGGCCTGATGAAGCCTTTATCTAGTAACTCTTGCAACTGGGACATTAATTCCCGCATCTCTGTTGGTGCTAACCGGTACGGTGCTCGGGCTATTGGGGAAGCCCCTGGAACAAGATCTATCCGAAACTCAACTTGCCGTTCTGGTGGTAAGCCTGGTAATTCATCTGGAAAAACTTCTGGGAATTCTTTTACTACTTCTATGTCTTTATAAGTCTGTTTTACTTTGTCTTCAGTCATCACATAGGCCAGGAAAGATACACATCCTTTCCTGATACATCTTCGGGCCTTAGCTACACTGATTATACTGGGCACATGCTTTCTTCTTTCCCCATATACGTACACCTTAGCTCCTAGGGTTTTAACAGACACCCTCTTCTGACCACAAGCTATCTTCGCATCATTTGCACCAAGCCAATCCATCCCAATTATTACATCAAAGGACTTAATTCCAATGGGAAGAAGATTAAGTCGGAACTTCTTGCCATTGATATCAAGTTCACAATCTCGGTACATGCACTGAACTTCAACAAATTTCCCGTCCGCCACTTCTACCTCAAAAACTATGTCTAACAATTCTAACGGGACTTTCAATCTAGCTCCGAATCCATGGGACACGAATGAATATGTAGACCCGGAATCAAACAACACATATGCAGGTGTCGAGTTGATTAGTAGTATACCTGAGACCACATCGTGCGTCTCCCTCGCTTCTTCCCTGGTGATCTGAAAAGCTCTAGTCTTCACCTTCTGGGGTTCTGTCTTCTTCTGAGCTGTTGACACCACAGTTTCTCCTCCCTTGTTTGGGCAGTTAAAACTATAGTGCCCCATCTGATGACATGAGAAGCACTCCACTTCACTGGCTTTCTTGGCTTTGCAGTCTTTCGCTTTGTGACCGAGTCCACCACAATTAAAACAGGCGTTTGATCCCGCTCGGCACTCGCCACCGTGTTCTTTCCCACATTTCTCACACTTTTTTACACTTCCCTGTCGACTTTGACTTGAACTTATCTTCCCTTTCTTCTTTATGTTCCCACTGCTACTAACTGTCTTCTTCTTGTCACTAAAGCCAGGTCCTTCCTCCTTTCTTCGTTTTCCAATATCCTCCACGGTTCGGGCAGCATTGATCGCCCTATCTAATGTTTCAGCTTTTTTTACTTCTAGCTCATAGTTCCATGGTAAACCCCGGACATAGCGGTTAATTCGGGACCGCTCACTGGGGTAGGATTCCCCCACAAAAGGTAGCATGTCACAAAACTTCTTCGTATATTCGTCCACCGTCAATTCTCCTTTCTTTATCGTTAAGAAATATTCGTTCATTTTCTCCAAATCTCGCGTGGGACAGAATTTATCTTTGAGACACGAGACAAACTCCGCCCATGACCAGCCATATACAACATCTTTACCCAAACTCTCGTATTTGGTGTTCCACCACACCAGAGCATCATCCTTCAACTGCCGGGAGGCGTAGTTGACTTGATCTTTTTCTCCACATTTACTAGCTTGCATCACTTGTTCAATCTCTCGGACCCAACGCATTGTCACCTTCGGCTCAAAACTGCCATGGTATTCGGGCGGTTTGCAAGCTATAAAGGACTTAAAGGAACAGCCCTTTTCTTCCTTCTTGTTCCCTCCACCAACCTCTTCCTCAGTCGTCTTTTTGGAGACTTCTTGTGATGAATGGGCACTAGGTTCACCCATTCGGCTGTCTATTATGTTATTCACATCTTGCCTTAGTTCATTTCGTAAGTTATTGATTAGGTACTGAATTGCTTCCATAGTGACAGGTTGTGGTGGTGGGTTTGGCTCGGTCTCATCATTTCGAATAACATGTGGTCCACTTCCTCTTGAAGAAGTGTGACTGCCCTCACCCCTGTCAGCTTGTCTTCCGCCTTCCATTACTATATAGATGAATACAATATTTGTTTAATACGCAATTCTATATAGTATTTTGAAAGCGGTAGCATATTATCTCCCTACCTTGACTGCATTTTTAGTAGCAATCATACTCACTTTATAACGTCTATAAGTCTAAGTGTACCTCTATATTACTAAGGCACCTTACTACTACTCTTGCTAGTTTAAGCCTAGGATGGTATTCCAACCTAATTCGCTTAAATTATGGCTCTGATACCAAAACTGCAACACCCCTTTTCTCAAACCATATTTAACACAAATACAGTTTACGTTACAAACATATTTTACAATTTGTGACTATAAAGTAGCCACTTAAATTTTTTTTATTTTACAAACTTAAACTCAAGGGGGTATTACAGACTCAATATAGATAACCATAATTTAAACTTACAGTATGTAAACTAGTCCCAACTGCAACCTCCGCTCCTTTTACCTAAGTACATAGCATTTAAAAATAGTATACGTGAGACATAAAGTCTCGTGAGTAATATGGGTTTAGACCCAAAAACTTTCTGCTCAAAACTTGAATTAATAACAAGTAAAACTGATAAACTGCTGAAAACTTATTTTCAAAATAAGTCTCAAATCTCTTTGCTTTTCTGTATTTAAAACTTAAAAACATTTTCTTTCTCAAAAACGGCTTCTTACTTTAAAATTGTTTTAATTCTTTGAAACTGCTTCCTTTCTTTAAAACTTCTTTCTTTCTCATTTACTTGTGACCAACTGAAACTCATGAATTATTTTAATTCAGTTCATTCAACTAGCTCCCCTTGCGGGACAGAACAGATCTGTCCGCTCGGTTATGCTCATTCTGTCTCCCCTTTGTGACTTGGAACGGATTCAAGCACAAGGGTATACTAAGCTAGACAACTACTTCGCGACGGGAGGTACCATCCCAGTAGTGTCTTCTGATCCCCCGATTATGTGGGTGATCCTAGTCCGGACAACTGGCTCTTACTTCTTTCTTTCTTTAGTTCTTATTTCATTACATCTCAAATTGGTCAAAATAGGACACAATTTATAACTAACTCATACTCATACACTTTATAACTCTTTACTAAAAATACTTTCAAAACTGACTTTGACATCTTAGTTCACACAAGGAACTTCTTTAAAAATACTTTGTAAACTACACTGCTTTAAAAATTTGCTTTAAAACACTTAGCCCTTATATAGAGCTACTTTAAAACTGTTTCCAACTTTAGTATTTAAAAGTATTTGAAATCTCATTTTTCTGAAAATATCATTTTGCTATGTACTATAGAAAATCCTCATAAAACTCACCTTGATATAACTACGTGTCACTAGGCTTCTCGTACACCCTTCCCTTTCCCGTGCTCAACAACGTTTGAAGCACCACCTATACAAGTATCACATATATAAATACATGATATAATTAACTCTATAGTTCTAAGTCTCATATTACACAACTCCAGGTTATAACAAATGTATAACTATTAATAAACTCGTTTTATAATTTTCCCCGAAATACGCGTATTTTGCTACAGTACCCCCGAGGGGTCGTATTTCAGTTCCGACTCTTTTCCATGAAATCTTAGGCCATATTAGACTTGTGTTTCAAATTTGGAGTTCATTGGACAAGTCTAGCTCAAATTCCAAAAATCAAGTTTTGACATAAACTTGAAGTTTAGCCACTGCCGCTACAGTGACTTTTCCGCAAGATCGGATTACGGATTTGACCATTCCCGATATGTTTTCATACCATTCTAAGGCTATGGTAAAAATTTCAGACCAAACGGACATGCCTAGCTATGGTTTCTGACTTTTATGGTTTTTAACACTTTTGGTCCCTGTCTGGAGGCGCACTGCGCCAGGGTTGGGCGCACTGCGCCTGGGCGCACCCCACCCTGATCCTGGGCGCACGGCGCCTAGCGCCTGGGCAGTGTCCTGATCAGTCGCGATTTGTGCACTGTAGCGCGCAGTTTTCACCCATTGAGCACTTATATCTGTTCTTAATCGTATGGGGTTTGTTCCTTGACTAAAACCCTCCATTAGTACAAGGTTTTAAGCTATTAAAATCGTTTCAATCAATCAAGTACAAGAATTAAATTTCTTGACCAAACTTGAAAATTCTCAAGAATAGCAATCTACTTCCATGTTTTTGAGTTAAGTTCTTAACTAATGACTTATTGGAAGCATTAGCTACTTAACCCACATGATTTATAACTGAAATTTGCAGTTTCAATTTCTTCCAAAGACCAAATCAAGAACACACCCAAGAACTAGGTTAGAACTAAGGAAACCTTACCTTTCAAAGCTTGGAATCTCTAATTCCAAGGTTGGATTCTTGATTCCTTTGCTGAGTTTTCCAAGCTTCTTCTCTTTAGCGCTCTCTCGTGCTCTCTAGAATCCTCTCAACTGATTTCTCATGTGATAGGGAATAATTATTATATAACATATATAATTAAATGTTTATAAAAACTTTGCATTTTGGTCCTAACTTCTTCCTTTTGTTCAAAAGTGGTCCAAAAGTTCATATATTTACTAACTAAGTTCCATTAACTTCCAACTTGACATTTTCTTGACATTTTGGTCATTTCCATGACAAATGACCATTTTGCCCTTTTTGGTCATATATCACTATTCATGCGGTAAAACTCCAAATTTCATATAATCTTTTATTTCTTATAATTATTATTTTACATAATACATGTTATTTTACACACTAGTCTTATAACATGTCAAAAGACCGTTTTACCCTTTTACAACTTTTTCGCAGGTTCTTACACCGATTGCCACGTCCCCTTCCCCTCGATGAATCTTGTGATCTATTTGAGGATTCAGATTTAGCATAGAGTAATTTACATTGTGTGTCGGCCGCTTTATCTTCTCCTTTTACCCTTTATTCATACGCCTTTAAACGTCCCACCACGTCTTCAAATCCAACGGTTTTCAAATCAAGAACCTGCTCGAGTGCAGCGACTATGTGAACGAAACGTCTGGGGAGACACATGAGGAACTTCTTTACGAGCTTTTGCTTCTGCCATGGTTTCCCCAGTGTAGCTGATCTTGATGCAATTCTTGACAATTTTGCAGCAAACTCATCAATCGTACCAGTCTCGTTCATCTTCATGCATTCGAATCCAGCGACTAAGGTTTAGAGTCTTGCCTCTTTAACACGATCAGCCCCTAGGTTGCGTGTCTTTATCGCATCCCACATCTCATTCGCAGTCTTGAGGTTACCGATTTGAAGGATCATGTCTTCCGGTATGGACTGGAACAGCAATTCCTTAACGATATTATTTTTCTTGGCATCATCAAGGCCTACATCCACTACCTCCTAGACACCGTGTATATCCAGTAATACCTCCATTCGCATTCTCCATATCGTGTAGTTCGTCGGCGTCAATATTGGATATTGAAACGTCAACGAGGTTGGTTCTTTAGCCGGTGGTGGTGGAGCTTCTTCTCCGGTCATCGCCAATTACTAATGATTTACCAAGCTCTGATACCAATTAAAGTTTAGAGATGCACATCAGATTATATGCCAAACACGCACAAACTTATTATTGAAGAAATATAACTCTAAAACTTCAATCTTACGATCAATCCTACCCTCACGGTTTATATATATACTACTATATCTCTTTAGTATATCTAGGATTAATTAATCAATTCAAACTAAGTTTATCCCTCTAAACTAGGAAGAGATAACTACACTTTAAATTGAATAAGATAAGCACAACTTGAACTACCCTCCAAGTAGCTGAATCCGATCCACACACTAAGCCGCAATCAGACACAGGAATTCGCCAACATTATGATCATAGACCGATTGGGTTAAAAATATGGTAGAAGATTACGGGCCTAGTTATGTTCAATTTTGGGATGGATTTGGAAGGCTTTGATGACACGGTTAGAAGATCTTGGAAAAAATTCGATCTTGAGAATTGCTCTAATAAATAGATCCGGTTCAAAAATATGTTAAAAAACTTGAGATTTAAAGGAGTGGCATCATGCTTTCATGTAAAAAAATGTTAAGGTAGACTTGAAGAGTAAGTTGTGTGACGTTGACTGAGTATTGATTCTGAAAATTTGTCTCTTCAAGTTGTGTTGGATTATCGAAACATTCTTAATAAAGTATCGGAGATGAAAACAGTGAACAATTTGGATGTTGATTAAAAGGCAAAGATTAAATGGGAACTTGAAGGAGATGAAAACTACAAATTCTTGCATGATATTCTAAAACGGTAAGGACAACAACTTTCAATATTAGTGGTAAAGTTCACTAGTACAAAATCGCACATTGGTCACACTTGATCGAAAAATGCTTGCGACATTTTTAAAAAAAAGTGTGGCCATAGGGCACTGATGAAATTTCGAGAACGTTTATGGCTACATGTAAATTAGTTTGTGTGACCATATTATGGAGAAACAAAACAATGACCACACTTATTTACAAAAATGTGACACTCATTCGTTACACTGGACTTAAATGTGACTAAATGATACAATCACCCACATTTACCGTTTTAAGAATGTGACATTTATTTTATTAGAGATTATAGATACGTAATGGTCACATAAGAAAATTGTACATGTGACTGTGTGATTGTGCAATATTGGACACATCAAATCTAATGTGTCCAAAAACATAACAAATATCGCCACATCAAATATAATGTGTCCAAAAATATAACAAATATGGCCACATAAAATAGTCGTGTGTCCATAGGATGATGTTTATTGGTTACATATTAAAAGTAATAAAATAAGTCGGTTTAAGTGGTTTATTGTCATATGCATATTTATTACATGTGTCAAAATATGATCAATTGTATTGGAAAATTTAAATACGTGTGACTGTATGTAGGATTTGGTGAGCGTAGAATTAAAAAACGTGTCCATAGGTAAATATAGTTGAATAAGAAAACCATTGTTTGGGTAGTCTACATATTTTATGTTCATTGAAAGTGTGACCATCGATATGTAATTGCCATATGTTTTATATTATATTATGTCCAAAGGTAAAAAATGGTCATCATAAAAATTAAAAATGTTTATGTAGGTATGCAATGGTCACGTCGTAATATCTTATGTGTGACTTGAAACAAACTATTGTCATGATAAAAGAGAAATGTTGTGAGTGTAAGTATCATATGATCACTGTATACTTGATTTTATGCGTCTAAAATTGTATACAATATAACTGGTAATAAGGTTGACCACATAAATGATTTTTTGTGTCTATAAGATTGGGTTAGCCACTTAGTAAAGGAAAACAAAAACAAGTAATTATAATCATTCTATGGTCACATTTTAATTGTTTATGCGTGTCAACAAACAAATAATTGTTATGATAAAAGAGAAAACATTGCGAGTATAAGTATTATATGGTTACGGCATAGTTTATATACGTGTCTAAAGGATTTGATTGATTTCAATGAAGGTAAAATCGAGTACATATGGTCATGTAAATGACTTTACATGTCCATAGAGTAGCGTTTAGACACTTAGTTAAAAATCAAATACATGTAACTATAACCATGTTATAGTCACTTCGTAATATCTTATATGTGTCTAAAACAAACAATTGCATAATAAAAGAGAAAAGTTGTGAGTGTAAGTATTATATGGTCACGATATAGTTTACTATACGTGTTTAAAACTATATATAATATAAATGGTAAAAAATTATTTATTTGAGATTTTAGACACATTGAATTAAGCAAACCGTGGCCAAAGATGTTGTAATCAATCATTATTTCGAATGACTGTGGCCATAACTTTTTTATAGACACACAAATGTTTTTAGATAGTGATCATCGTTCATCCGGTAGTAACAAAAATTATTGTTACCATGACATTTGATATCATTCAGACACATAAAAAAAATCGGTGTGACTATTGTTTATATTTTGTCACATAAATATGATAAAATTGTGACTATAAAATACTTACAATCACTAGTTTTTCTTTTATCATGACTATTTTTATATTTAGTCACACATTTATATTTTAGAATGTGGTTATTTTTTTGTCTTTACCCACAGGTATAATTACACATATTAGACACCTATTATTATTATAATTTGAACAAAAATATAAATATAAAATATAATGTAATAAAAAACAAGTTTTTATTATTAATAATTTAATATTCTTAAATCAAACCAAATATACAATACAATGTGGGATATCATATTACTCTTTTCATCATTCCAAAATCTAGCATACAACTTTTGTCTCAGGTATCGCCGATACCTTGGCCAGATTGCAAATCTAAAATTCCACATGCCCTTTTTCTTTTCTTTTCTTTTCTTTTTTTCTTTTGGAATGGAAATCTAAATTTACTCCTAACCTAAACACCTCCTAAACTACCACCAATGTCTCCGAAGAGACTAGAACCCTCACCCTTAGGGTGGAAGGCAACACCAAATTCCACATGCCCTTATTGTCCAAAGATACTAATATGGCACTCCATGAATTTAGATATACCTACACCAAATTAATCAAACTACAAATAATTTCTTCAATATTATTACAAATAATCATTAACCGACTCAAACTTTCATATACAATTCAAACTTTAAACAATACCTGCACAATGTGTCTTCATATTGTATAATCTCTTCCGAACTAGATCCAAATCTACAATTTACAAATTATAAAGTTATTCTTAAGGAAGATACTATAAAAGAGATTTACAACAGACCAAGAATCAGACCCATCTAGATGGCATGATCGACTAACAGCCTCGTTATTTTTTAATACAATTTCAACAAAGTCATGAAGAGTGAAACCCATAACAGACGGGCCAATAATATAAGAGTTTGAAGGGGGTGTATCTCTAATTGAGTTTAATTTAAAGACACCGTGAATATTATAATAGTCAAAAATCTTTAATGGAGTTTCTGGGTTAGCATATGACATTAAATTTACAGCATACCTAAGTATTGATTCCTCCGGACATCTCTTTATTACACAAAACGCATTTCACTCGGTCCAACTTGTTAGGATTAGCCAATACTCCATATGCCCATCCAGGATCGTTTGATTTCCTTTTAAGATTCTCTTGGCTTGTAGTTGGTTCCGTAGATGGGGTCGTTGTGGTGGATGTCATCACTTAAGATGCTATTTAAGATAAGAAAATACCACCATTAGAAAATTCAAATTAAACAGTTAGAATAAAAAGTTACATACAAAGGACAGTGGACACAATTAATGAATCTGTGAAGTTAATAGTTTCTGAAATACAGTTAGAATAAAATATGAAATACACGGTTACTGAAATACATAAACGAATACATGATACATATTACATACATAAACAAATACATGATACATAGTTACATGATGATGATACAAAGTTAATGAATCTGTGAATAATGAATACATAATGAAGAAATAGTCAAATGATACAGTCAAATGATACACAGTTACTGAAATACATGATACATATTACATACATAAACAATACACAATTAATGATATGCAGTTACAAAGTCTGAAGTTATCTCTTTCTGTGGCAAATGTCAAAGAATCTCAAATACATACATACCTAGATACTTTTAAAACTAAAATCTCAAATAGTCAAATACATACACTCTGAGAATTCGTGAAAATGTGAAATACATATATACTCTGTACTCTGTAGCAAGAAATCTGAAATACATAAAAACTGAAGAAATCTGAAATCCTAAATTTGAAATACATACTCTGTAGTCTAGTCTCTAATTCTGTATCAAGCAATCTGATATACATACATTTATAATCTGAAATACATACACACACTGAAATTCATACACCAGTCACCGTCGCTTAGAAAGAAGAGAAGTAGAGAGGTAGAGAGAAGATAAGTAGCTGAACATCTTCTGAAAATCGAAAAAACGTAACCCATTCTTCACTGAGTCGCTGTCGCTTAAAGGAGAGAAGTAGAGAGGACTAGTTGATGGAGTGAGATATCGAGAGGCGGAGAGAGTATGAATTACCTTGACTTAGTCGCCGTCACCGATCATCGATTAGGTTGACTGGTGATAACAAAATCGATTAAGTACTGGGTTAGGTTTACCGCAGATCGTCACTTTAGTCGCCGGTGGATGACTGGTGTTAACACTACGTCGCCATTGTCATAGCCTTCTCGCTGATTGCCGGTGGTTGGGACTTGGGATCGCAAATCGCCATGAGACTTGAGAGCACTGAGTCGGATGTGAGAAGGGAGAAAAGAGAGGGAGAAACGGGATTAGGGTAAAAAAAATATTGTTTTCCTTTTTAATTTTTTAAAATTAAAAACTAAAAAATTAACTTTCACCAAAATCTTCCCGCTCAACCGAGTTTGACCAGCTTTGACCGAGTTATCCCGAGTTTGACCGAGTGTTGACCGACTTTTGGCCGAGTTTGACCGCCGTTGATCGAATCCGAGTAACTGGACCGATTTCTTCAACTCACTTCAGTAATAGCCCGAGTCCGAGTACTCGGCCGAGTTGACCGAGTTTTACAACACTGCTTAATACGTATAAGGTATGAGCCTTAGGGTTCAGGTGTGGTTTCATCAACCCACTTGAACCCACACACACACACGCACACACTCACACACACACACACACACACATATATATATATATATATATATATATATATATATATATATATATATATATATATATATATATATATATATATATATATATACACTTACACACACACCATATGTAGGTTTTAATTTCCCGTATTTGGGTTTTAATTCCCAAATTTAGGATTTAATGTTCAGTATTTAGGTTGTTTTTATTTGTTTTGTAATGGTGTGCTTTTTTAAATAAATGATATTTGACTTTTTAATTTTAGTTAATATGTATTTAATATTATTTGAAAGATTAAATTAAATGTTATATTATTTTTTTAATTGATAAATAAATTTAATAATCAAAAATCTGATGTGGTATCATGGGTTCAGTGGATATTGGTTCCATGGGTGAAAGATTGGTGAAAGATGGGGAAAGATTAAAGTGAGAGGAGAGAGAAAAACTGACGTAGCGCATGGGATGGGTGGGTTCATTGGGAGTATGACTTGTGTACTATGGCTTATGGCATATGACTTATAGCTTATGGTGTATGGGTTGGGCTTAAGGCTTATGGCTTAGGTCTTAGGGCGTAAATTCTATTGCTTAGGGCTTAGGGATTTTAGCTTATGGTTTAAAGCTTGTGCCTTATGGGTTATGGTCAACCAAGAAGGGCTGTGACGGGTTATGGTCGACCATGAAGGGTTGTGATGGGTTATGGTCGACCAGGAAGGGTTGTGATGGTTATGGTCGACCAGGAAGGGTTGTGATGGGTTATGGTCGACCAGGAAGGGTTGTGATGGGTTATGGTCGACCAGGAAGGGTTGTGATGGGTTATGGTCGACCAGGGAGGGTTGTGATGGTTATGGTCGACCATGAAGGGTTGTGATGGGTTATGGTCGACCAAAAAGGGTTGTGATGGGTTATGGATGACCAGGAAGGGTTGTGATGGGTTATGGTCGACCAGGAAGGGTTGTGATGGGTTATGGTCGACCAGGAAGGGTTGTGATGGGTTATGGTCGACCAGGAAGGGTTGTGATGGGTTATGGTCGACCAGGAAGGGTTGTGATGGGTTATGGTCGACCAGGAAGGGTTGTGATGGGTTATGGTCGACCAGGGAGGGTTGTGATGGTTATGGTCGACCATGAAGGGTTGTGATGGGTTATGGTCGACCATGAAGGGTTGTGATGGGTTATGGTCGACCAGGAAGGGTTGTGATGGGTTATGGTCGACCAAGAAGGGTTGTGATGGGTTATGGTCGACCAGGAAGGGTTGTGATGGGTTATGGTCGACCAGGAAGGGTTGTGTTGGGTTATGGTCGACCTGTAAGGGTTGTGATGGGTTATGGTCGACCAAGAATGGTTGGGATGGGTTATTAAAGGTTAAACTTTTGAGGTTAGGTTTTGGCTTATGGTTCTTGGCTCATGGCTTGAGGCTTGAGGCTTGAGGCTTGAGGCTTGAGGCTCAGGAGTTATGTCATAGGATTTAAGGTATAGGTCTTATAGTTTAGGTCTCAAGTCTTATAATTTCTAACTTAGGGCTTAAGGCTTAAGGCTTATGACTTATGGCTTAAGGCTTAGTTAAGGATTAGGGCTTATGACTTATGACTTATGGCTTATTGCTTAAGGTATATGCTTTAGGTATTAGAGATTATGATTTAGGGTTTAGGGATCAGGGTTTAAGCATTAAGGCTTGGGGCTTAAATCATAGGGCTTAGGGCAATAAGGCATATGACTTAGGGTTTATGACTATTGGCTTATTTTAAGTTTAAGGCTTAGAGTTTAGACCTTTAGATTTATGCTTATGGCTTAATGCTTTCTACATAGGATGTTGGGTTAAGGCTTAAATAAATTTACAAATATGGTGACTTCTTTTATAATATATGTACATAGTCATTTATTCATCATATTTTTTAATAAAGTATGTATATACAAATAATTTAAAATAAAAAGATAACATAAATATAAAAATCTAAAATACCTCAATATTATAAAAACATTTATTTCTTATAATTAATATTTTAATAGTATTTTAAATCATTTTATAATATATTAATATATTCATTTTCAATTTTATTTTAATATATTAATTTTATAGAATATTCATTATCTAATATATTTTATATTCATATAAAATAGATGTATAAATATATTAATTTTCTATATTCATTATCTAATATATTTTATATTCATATAAAATAGATGTATAAATATATTAATTTAAAATTAGATTTCTCTTATGTATTTTTCCCAAAATGGTTTCCCTCCCATTAGTTTCCCCAAAATTTTTGATTCCCCTATGAATTTCATTCCTTATCAAAATTGAATCGCTCGTAAACCCTTCAAAATTTTCAATATTTTCAAAATTTCGAGTTTCACCGCCTATTGAAACCCTAATGAAAACATATTTTCGTATGTATACGCGCTTTGGTCAAACACCTCTTCGATCTCAGCTTGACATATACTCGATCCGCTTATCGAAACGCCGATGAACAAAAGTTGAAGGAATTATCACCAACGATCAACATCTCAGTCGAAACCTCTCTTTAGATTGCGGATGAAAAATCAGATTGTTCCTCAACTTCACCATGTCGTTGGCATTCAATATATCTCAAAACCATCTCTTTTCATACGCTCAGACCAATCGATCCAGAGTACCATACATCAATAGCAGACAAACTCGATGAGTACGAATCATCAATTCAAAGAAAAGATGTTTGAGGTGCAACACTCTTTACCAAGACAAAGATAACTCCCCAACTGCTTGCTCTTTGCATGGCCACGCCAATGGTAATCTGTAAATTGAAAGTTTCCCCTTGTCACTCGAAACCTTTACCTTTCTTTCTAATTATCTTAATCTGTTTTCACCCTTTTTTCTGAATGAAATTCTACTTACAAAAACTTGAACACCGCATAAGATACTTCCACTAACGAAATCTTACCATTATTAATAATGAGATATGATTGATGATACAATGATAAGGTACTAAGATCTTTCTAAATGATTCGTATAGCTACTTGTTTCAAATCTTGTGTTACGTAATGCCCATTCCAATTGCACAAGTAGTGTTTGATAAAATGCTTAAATGAACTCTCCTTTTATATGTATACCTTCACTTTCCAAGAAACAAAATTAAAGGTTTACCATACAAATTCTACAGGTCCTTTGTCTTTGAGTGAGATGGAGCTTTTAGAGGAGTATACCCGAGTGATCTCACATGGGCCTAACCTGAAAACAACACATATTTATGATAATTGTGTTGTGGAGAGCTGTTGTGGTAGTCGGGTCGGGTCAGAACTGCCATTGGAGAGTTTTGTAAGTTTCTGTAATACCTGCAAGAAGAATGAGAATGCAAGAAGAATGAGAAGGCAGTGACATTTTCATGTACAGGTTAATATTGCCGACTATTTCTACTTGTAATCAACAAAATTCAATCTTTTTTGGGAAATCGTAGTTTGATTCGTAGTGATTGATTTGTTGTGATCATTCACATTTTAGGTGTATTTGGGCTTGTGTTTCGAAAGCGACCCTCTGATTATTACGATAATCGGGTTATGCTTATAGTAAAATTGTTATATGCTCTTTCTTTAATTCATGGGTATCACCTAAATAGTCAAAAGTAATTATTATAATTTGTGGGAACAAAAACAGTTTCAACCACTATTTGTAATTTTTGTTTTCAGTATCTGGGTCTAATTATTTGATTTATATGGAAACTGAGGCCACAAATACAGTTTCAAACTATATCATTCTCAATATATAATTTAATTATTTGATATTATATAATTACCTTTCAGGTGAATATCCAAATGTTATTCTCTTTTAAGACTATTTTTTAAAAATTGTTATGAATCTTGATCATGGGTATTGAAATATGTGAATTATTGTATGTTAAGCAGGGGCGAGAAAGCTTTTTGCAGTGAAGAATGCAGATGCCAAGAAATGATTTTGGATGGATTGATGAACTCATAGGAATTTTGACAAATTACTATTTTGGCCTCTTCAAATAACCACCGCCACAACCGCTGGAGCACTACCACCTCTCCAAACTTGGATTCGCCATCCCCACGCCTCTGTTTCTTTCTTTTTTAACCTACGGTTACAAACCCTATGCACCACCCATTGCCATCTCTTGGATTTCTCACCCCTCCCCTACTGCTTCGATGCCCAAACACCTACCTGTTGGTTCGACCTTCTTCTTCAGTTTAAAGAGAATGCCCTAATTAATTTATCCGACCACCTTCCATCTGGTACCTAATTGATAAATTTTCTACTGTGTTTTGGTATCTGGATAATATAGATTGATTACTCTTATGGTTTAGATTTTGTTGGTTTTTTATGTTGATACAGATAACAAGAATACAAAGAGGATTCATGGTTTGGATTTTGTGGGTTTTTATTCCGGTTGAGGTAACATTTCTTCCCTTGTTCTTAACTTTAAACTCTTTGTCTGTTGGACATATAAAAAACCATGTCTTAAATGGAGCATGACTTTGATTTAAGATAGTGAATGGATGCAATTCATATAATTGCGAATTCTATTGGTTTGCATATATGTTGTCATTCCAAGAGATAAAAGAAGCATGACTTTAAACTCTTGCCCCTTTTACCCTTCTGTTAAACAATATTCTCTTTTAGGTACAACAACAAACACTTGATTCCAGGAACTCTCTTTCCATGGTTGATGGTCTCCTAATCAGTGAGCATGTTCAATCAACCTCTTTTACCACTCAAAAAGGTATTTTTCATACTCTATAAACTTCATATGACATGGGTTCTTTTTCTTTCTAATGTATGCTAATGTTTGAGGTCAACGTTACATGATTAGGGTATCAAAGCTTTGACGGCTTCTATTAACTTTAAAGTGAAATTAAAAGACTACATACTTTACAAGAATCATATGAATCACTTGACATCTGTGTTAGTCAATCTGCTTCTTTCTTTCTTGGTCAACCTCAATACTCTTCTATTTTTGCTTCAACTTGTTTCACAAAACCAACTCTTACAATTACTAGAATCCTTCATTATGAGGGTTCCACCACAAAGCTGCTTTACCACTACCCATTGGCACGTCGCTGGTCAATGAAACAAGCAAGGACAATTAGATGATATTTGACAGCAAATGCAGCTAGACCGAACCCTCAAGGTTTTTACCATTATAGGACAATCCCAATAACAAAAATATCTTGCTTGTTAATCAGTTACAAAAAATAATGGAAAGCCTATGAATTTAATGCCATTTGCTAACCCAGAAACTCAATTATAGATTATTGACTATAATAATGTTACTGGTGTCTTTAAATTAAACTTTGTTTAAATTGTATTAGAAAACAACGAGGCCCCTATTCAATCATGACATCATGATATGTCTAATTTTTGGATTGCTGGGTAAGTCTCTTTTATAGTTTATTCTTCATGAATAACTTTATAATTTGTAAATTGTAGATTTGGAGAACATTACACTTAGGAAGAGATTGTAAAACCTGAATGATGCTATCACAAGACACACTATGCACGTATTCTTTACGTTCTTATTGTTTTGACTCAGGTTTGTTCATTAATTAAGTATCAAATTACTTAATTGTTGATATTTTATTTATACATAAAACTTTTAATTTCTTGGTACATGTAGGTACTGATTCCAAGATACGCAAAGCTGTAAGAAAAATGATTCATATTTACCTTATGAAACTGCTCACATGAAAACAGTTGAGGATGCATATAAATCTTTTGTCACATGGCCAAAATCTCTTGTGAAACTTGCTGCAAAGGTTTGTTTATTCACTAAACTTGTTCGTATGTTACTATATTATTTCCTTCATAAAATACTCTTATAAGTTCTGTACATAATTCGTTTTGTTACAATGTTGTTGCTATAGGAACCAATTGTTTTTCCAGTTAAACTTAATCTACCCGATGTGCAACCGTCTGTGAAACCATATGAAGAGACATCTGTTTTGAAGTCTGTTGTCAAAGAAGCTGGCAAAATAGGTGACAAACCAGCTCAAGAGAAACTAGTTGCCAAATCTGTTGTCAAAAAAGATGGTAAATCAGGTGTCAAACCAGATCAAGAGAATGTACTTCAAACCTCACAGAAACGCAAGAATTATATACCCAATGGGTTGCTTGCCAAGAGAACAATGATCCGTTCCCTCAACATGAAAGAGTAGTTTTTTCTATTTTGCCTTTTGGTTTATGACGTTTTCCTTCAATTAAGTATTTATTACACTAGTTTTTACAAACACTTATGTTTACCTACTTTATTTGGGTATCTAATGTTTAGAATCTCATTTGAATTATTTATAATATCGTTTTCTTTTTTATTATCCTTGCCTTTTGGTTTATTGTTACTTTTAGTTGTATTGTATATGTGTGTCTCTATAAACTACTATTGGTCACATTAAATATATTGTCTGTATGACTAGATGCTACCAAATTGTCACTTTTAAATTACATACATGTCACCATTTAGTAAACATGGTCATGTTCATCGTACTTAATTGTTTGCAAACATACCCAATAGTCTTAACAATCTTCTAATTGTGTGACAAATTGCTAGTATAACGCTTCATTGAATGTACATGTATGTCACCATTCACTATATACAGTCACTACAATATTGAAATTGTGTCTCTATAAACTAGTATTGGTCACATTAAATATATTTTGTGTAAGACTAAATGCTACCAAATTGTCACTTTTTAAATTACATACATGTCACCATTTAGTAAACATGGTCATGTTCATCGTAATTAATTGTCTGCAAACATACCCAATAGTCTTAACAATCTTCTAATTGTGTGACAAATTGCTAGTATAACGCTTCATTGAATGTACATGTATGTTACCATTCATTATATACAGTCACTACAATATTGAAATAGTGTATCTCTATAAACTAGTATTGATCACATTAGATATATTGTCTGTATGACTAGATACTACCAAATTGTCACTTTTGAAATTACATACATGTCACCATTTAGTAAACATGGTCATGGTCATGCTAAATAATTGTCTGCAAACATACCCAATAGTCTTAACAATCTTCTAATTGTGTGACAAATTGCTAGTATAACGCTTCATTGAATGTACATGTATGTCACCATTCATTATAGACAGTCACTACAATATTGTAATAGTGTGTCTCTATAAACTACTATTGGTCACATTACATATATTGTCTGTATGACTAGATGCTACCAAATTGTCACTTTTTAAATTACATACATGTCACCATTTAGTAAACATGGTCATGTTCTTGGTAAATATTTGTCACCAAACATAACCCAATAGCGTCAACAATCTTCTAATTGTGTGACCAATTACTAGTATAACGCTTCATTGAATGTACTTGTATGTCACCATTCATTATATACAGTTACTACAATATTGAAATTGTGTGTCTACTTACGCTTTAACGCCACAATATTAGACAAAATTGATTGATTTTGGAACAAATTTGTCGAGTCAATGGTCACACTTGTATGATACCGCCACACTTTTTCATGGCATACGGACACAATATTATAAAGTGACCATATGAAACCTAATATCGCAAAGCCTATGGCAACACTTTCAGTGGAAAAAAAAACTTGTCACCAAACGCATATGGTCACGTTTTTTCGGTGTGACCAATGTGCAATTTTGTACTAGTGGTTTCAAGGAGATTGGATAACCAAGCGTATACCGGTAAATGAGGTATTTTTTTACCGGAAATTCAGAAAATTTGATGGGTTATGCGTTCAAAACCGTAGACCACTATTTGACTCTCTAACCTCGACCAAAGTGTTGTTTTTGGAGTCAGCTTTTACTTTAGAAGAAGTGAAAAATGGTATTTGGTCTTGCATTAGTGACAAAGTGTCAGGACCAAATGGTTTAAATTTTTCTTTACAACACGATACCAGGATAGTATGCAAATTGATATTTTAGACTTCAGGAGTTCTTTGAGGATGCGAAATTTCTCAATATCTCATGGGTGCAATTCTTCTTTCATCCCTTTAATCCTAAAAATCAAGATTGTTTAGCCTATCAATCTCATTGGGGTTCAATAAAAGATGATTATCAAGCTTTTTGCTAATCCTCTCACGCATGTCGTAGATTCAATTATGAGAAATCAATGTTTGTGAAGGGTCGTCTGATTCTTTATGTCCTTTGAATGGTTAATGAGCTTGTGGGATGGTACAAGAAAAAGAAAGAAAAGGTTGTTGGTTATGAAGATTGATTGCAAGAAGGCATATTACTCATATCATGGGATTATTTTGAGCAAATACTTTAATGGGATTTGGCGACAATTTGGTTGGGTGGATAAGGGCTTGTCTATATTTAACTAGGTCGTCTGCATTGCTGAATGGTAGATGTTTAGGTTGCGCATATTCCTTTAAAATATAGATTCCCTCGATGGACTCCATATCAGATGTAATTACTGGATTGTTTGCTGCAACTCCGCCGTCGATTAGATCGAATGTATGTTTAGTTTCGTCGGCGTCTGTGGTCTCGAAAATTTAGTAAGATTTCAGCGTACAATGGTTCAACTCTTCCGATATGTTCGTCAATTTCTCACGAACGAACAGATTGTAGATGGATACTCAGAATGTAGAGAATAAGAGATGGATCGAATTGATTGCAGAAAAAGAATCAGGTTCTGAAATGATTGCAGAAAACTTCCGATTGCAGAAAACATCCGATTGCAGGAATATATAAATACATTTTGTGAACGACATCTCAATTGCAAGCTTTCCTTCATCATCGAAATCGGAAGTTAAAGCTGCAATCGGGAAACGTTTTCTGCAATCGGAAACCAAAAAAACCTGATCTAAAATCACAGTAGCCCTCGACTTCGAATCTCTAAGAATTGTTAATCGCTCAACTTCATTCACAACATCAAGCAGTTTATGGCAACCATCTGGTATAAACATCAACATAAAACAGCCTCTTTGAGGCTGCGACTATGCTATAAAGTACAACAAATATCGCTGAAATAATTCCAGAAACGAAATCAAATTTTGCTTCGAGGTCGGACGTATAGAAGGAAGTTGAAGATGGAGAAATGGAGTACTAGAGAAAAAAGAGCGCAGATGCAGTCCCAAAGAAGAGATCCTGGAAAGGGAGGAGATAGGCGATATCGCCGACACGGTACCGGCAGAGACCGGAGTAGGTTGAGATCACGAGCTCGTACTCATTTCCCAGCTCCAAATCAGCAAGATCAACTAAATGAGGAGGCGAATCGCGTGAAATCGTTACCGGGTTCGCCAGATCATGCGGGATGAACTCGAAGTAACCTGGGTTCGTCGGATCATGCTGCAGATCGGAGATGGCGAGGGTTGGATTGAAGCCGATTGACAGAGAAATTGAGGATGAGAGAGAAGTGGGGGCAAGCGTATGAATTAGGGATATGTATTTTCTTATTTTTTTGTTAATAATAAATTTTAGTTAAAAAATCTAAAAGAAAATAAAAAGGGTAATTGTAGTTAAAGAAAAGAGTAAACTGCAAATTTGGTCCCTGTGGTTTACAAAAAAATGTGGATACAGTCCAAAAAGTTTTCAACTTGCACCACTAGTCCAAAATAGAAAATCTTTTGTGGTTTTGGTCCCTGAAAAAACTGAATGGACTAAAATACCCTTATAATTTTATTTTTCATTTTCTAATACCCATTTTAATAATTTTTTATTAAAAAAAACCAACCCACCCTCCCCCCGTCTCTCTCTCTCTCTCTCTCTCTCTCTCTCTCTCCAAACTAGTGCAAGATCAATCTTTACTGCAAATTAAATGGGTTTTTTTAAGCATAATTCCATGGAATACACAAGCTTGGTTGATACTCCGTTGGATGTTAACTCGAATCCTTCCCACTTCCTCTCTCTAGTTCCTGTAAGTCCTTTGGTTATGGATATACATACACATGTATGTATATGATATACATGTGTATAAAAGAACATACGCATGGGTTTCTCTTTAGCTTACATGGTTTCTTGATTTTAATTCGCAGAAACAAGAAGTTCAGAGCAGCTTCATTGAGCTGGGATTGAAGATGTCATCTGCTAATGATCAGGTATACACCATTTTTACTTCTGGGTTATTCCATAAATTTATTATACGTATATCTGTATACATGTATATATGTATATGTATATATGGCCTCTCTCTTTCTCTCTCTACTCTCTCTCCATGGCATATCATTAAAGCATTTCTATTAGCAGGCTGCTGGTGAGTTGGTGGAGGAACTGAATAGGGTGAGTGCAGAGAACAAGAAGTTTACGGAGATGTTGACTGTCATGTGTGAGAACTACAATGCTTTGCAAAGCCATTTGGCTGATTAAGATTCTTGCAAGAAACCTAGACAAGAACAACACATCAAGGCCAAGATTTCTAGGGTATATGTTCGTACCGAAGCTTCAGATATGGGACTTACATTGACGTAACTAGGGTAAAACATTACTTGAGCTCGATTATTCAAAACATCAATAACGGCCTCCTTCATTCCCGGCAACCGCTTCACCGCCTACTCCACCGATCCGGCACACGCCGAACAAGTCATTCCAGTGACCGAAAAAAGAGCCCTAAGTTCTGATCTATCCATACTGCTCTCCATATCTGCAGACACTCCCTTTGGGTACTTGGGCATAAACGAAAAAACAACGCAAGTATGTCGAATCCCCTTCCAAACCACCGCTGCCATGGCCACTAGAACCACCGTCATTTGAGAGAGAAAGGGATAGCGAGAGTGAGAAAGTGTGAGAGAGAGATGGAGAGAAGAGAGTGAAGAGAGAGAAAGAGACTAACGGTAAGAGGGGTGGGGTAGGGTGGGGTTTGTTGGTTTTCTTAATAAAAAATTATTAAAGTAGGTATTAGAAAATGAAAAATAAAGTTATAAGGGTATTTTAGTGCATTCAGTTTTTTCAGGGACCAAAACCACAAAAGATTTTCAATTTTGGACCAGTGGTGCAAGTTGAAAACTTTTTGGACTGTACCCACATTTTTTTTGTAAACCACAGGGACCAAATTTGCAGTTTACTCTAAAGAAAATGTAAAAGAAATTAAAAAGGGTACATTAGTCATTTTGTATGGCTCAGGGACGATTTAACAAAAGTTTTCAAACCACAGGGGCTAGGCGTGAGGTTTTTGAAAGTTAGGAACCAAACTCGATATCTTCTGAAACCACAGGGACCATTTATGAAGTTTTGTCAAATTTTAATGTATCTATGTGCCTATCTATTTTACTTTACGGTATCTTTATTAATTTAAAGTTTTGATATTCAACTTACTTAAAAGCATTTAAATAAATAGAAGTTTTTTTTCATATTAAATTTATTTCAATAATTTAACTGTTTACTTACACTCATTTATATAACCGTTAGTAAAAAAACAGTAGAAGGCTTATTTATAAACTTCAAAGGGAAAATGACTTATAAGGGTAACGAAGTATCAGAATTGTTCAAAAAATATTATTGAACTTTTTGTTATACACATATTACCAACAAACTATGATATTTGTACACATATGGCCATTAAAGTTTATCATTTGTTCACAAAATACCATCCGCGTTACCAGAAGAATCGGTTACCAGCCACGTGGCATGCCACATGGCGGGTGACGTGGATTCTACTGTTTATGATGTACACCATTAAACTTTTTTGTACACATTTTACCATTAAACTTTTTTTTGTACACATATTATCATTAAACTTTTTTTGTACACATTTACCATTAATCTTATATAAATATTTTTTTAAAAAAACACTATTTCCAAAATAAGTATCATTTAATATAAATATTTATTTATGTATATATAAAGTATTTTTTGACGATAATTTTTTGATTGAACACACATTATTGGTCAAATGGTTTTGCATTACCGATCCACATCATACATTTTGATATTTTTTCTATGTCACTAAATGTTATTTTATTTGTAGTATTTTTTTTGTAGCATAATGATTTAAAATGGCATAATGATTTTCATTAATATTCACATTTATTAGTGGTATAATAATTTAAAATTCAACTAAAACATTGTATTTCTAGATTACTCAATGTATGTGAAATCGTTTAATTGTTTTTTGAAGTGCTTAAACCCTAACCCATCTATGATACAAGGTCATTGAAATCCATACAGGATACCAAAATATATTATGTGGATCGGTAAAGCAAAATCATTTGACAAATAATGTGTGTTCAGTCAAAAAATTATCGTTAAAAAACATTTTATGTATACGTAAAATAAATATTTATATTAAAATATATTTATTTTGAAAATAGTGTTTTTTTTAATATTTATATAAGATTAATGGTAAAATGTGTACAAAAAAAGTTAATGGTAATATGTGTACAAAAAAAGTTTAATGGTAAAATGTGTACAACAAAGTTTAATGGTAAAATATGTACATCATAAACAGTAGAATCCACGTCACCCGCTATGTGGCATGTCACGTGGCTGGTAACCGATTCTTCCTGTAACGCGGATGGTATTTTGTGAATAAAGGATAAACTTTAATGGTCATATGTGTACAAAGGCCATAGTTTGTTGGTAATATGTGTACAACAAAAAGTTCAATGGCATTTTTTGAACAATTTTGATACTTCGTTACCTTATAAGTCATTTTCCCCAACTTCAAACAACTTAATATTAAAGAAAGAGTATTACACGAATGGTCCCTGTGGTATGGGCTAACTTTCATGCTTGGTCCTTAATTCTTTTTTTAACTCAGACCGTTCCTATTTTTTAGTTTTGTTACGCGTTTGGTCCCTATTTAGACATAAAAACACTTTTTTACCCTTAATAAAATTTTTTATTTTAATTAAAAAAGAAATGAAAATCAAGCTCTTTTTTAATTAAAAAAATACCGATCCACACCTTCCTCCCCTAAAACCTCATCCAAAATCTGAATAACAAACTGCCAAAATCAAATCGCCTCTTGAATGAAATCAATAAACATATACTGCTTCAGATTGTAAATTTTGACTATTACTAAACGCAGGGGGGAATTGATCGACTCTAATTTAAGTGAAATTAGGGTTAGCATGAATCACATACCACCATCAACCCTTCGTAAACAATCGGAATTTATAAAATCTGCAACACCATCAATCCTCCATTCCAAAAATCAAACACTTATATTGACTTTGCTAGTTGCTACTGTGCGAACGTTTTTTGTGGCCCGAAACCATTCTCGACCGGTACAAAAAAGAGGTGTAGAAAATCGATTTCACAGAAACTGAATTGGAACCTCACCTGGAATCAATTGGTTGTTTAAATCAAACACTTATATTCTGCTGTGATGTACAGCTAGGAAGCGGTGTTGGATGGTCGGGAACCGGCTGTTTGGTCGCCGAAATCGCTAGTTGCAGGTGGCTTGGTGGTTTGAAGGGGGTTCGTGTGCGACGGTTAGTAGGAGAGACGAGAGGGAGGAAGGGTTGTAGCGGATGAGTGGCGGTCTTCGGTGGTGCGAGCAAGGTGAAGGGAGACGTAGGTGGTGTTGGTTGGTACCGGTGGTGCAGGTTGGTACCGGGAGCAGATCGCGGAAGGGGAAGAAGTGGAAGCAGATGGCGTCCGGTGGAGTGCGTAGTGTTGTGGTGGACGGCGATAGTAACGGAGAAGGTAACAGCGGCAGAAGACGGCAAAAGAGAGGCAGGGGTGGAGATGCAGGTTGACTAGAGAAGAGAAAGAGTGGAGGTGTTGAGTTCGCGTAAAAGTGGGGGTGGGGGACTGGTAGGGTGGTAAATGTTGTTTTATTAATTAAAAATTAATAAATAATAAAAAAAGATGATAAGGGTAAAATTGTCTTTTCATCTGTGGTAAGGACCAAACACGTAACAAAACCTAATATTAAGGACTGTCCGAGTTAAAATATAAACTTAGGGACTAAACGCGTAAATATCCTCAAACCACACAGAAAAATTCATGTAATTTTCTCTTAAAGAAATAGCCGACCGCTTTCTCGTATGCTAGCTAGGCGTTGTAGGCTTCCTGAATATTCTGTCTCAAGTATTCGCCTGCAATCAACCATAATCCCCGTCCCAACCACCCCAATTCAATCCACACTCATCAACCGCTAAAACGTAAAATTTTCCATAACACAACATTCATGGGGGAAGGAAAGCAGGGGATTTTAGTGATTAGTCAACAGAATCCATTCAAACAAATAGAGACCAAATACAATGAAGTTGAGACCCTAATCAAGACTTGGCTTGCCAAACAGTCTTTACCCGTCGAGGCTGCCGTCGTCACCGTCACCAGCGCCATCCAAGGTGCTGCCATCGGTGGCTTATTGGGTAATTTTACCAGCGACGTCTCCTCCACTTTTTCCCCTCCTTCACCAGGCGCCTCCCTTAATCCACATGCTAAAGCCTCCTTCCAGCAAGCCCAGGTTACATAATACGTTCACTCTTCTTTTTTGGCTTAATTCAAGGGTTTAGGGTTTGGGGGAATTCGATACAAAAGTTGATGACATCCCTTTTTGGTTACTGAAATTATCAATCTTATGATAGAATTGGATATGAAATATATTGTCTTCCTGCGAAAAAGAAACCCTAAACGTATATACAGGCTCTTGCAGGAGGGCCATTGGTACAGGCTCGTAATTTGGCTGTTATGACGGGTGTTAATGCGGGCATATCTTGTGTCTTGAGAAGATTAAGAGGCAAGGAGGATGTCCAGGCAAGGTAAGCTGATGGCAGAATCCATTAATGGTTAGAGTAGCTTTTGGCTCTGTTTCTTTGGTTAATTGGGGACAAAAACATGATGTTTTTGGTTTAAATTCTGATTCATCTATGTCTATAATTCAAGTATGGCGGCAGCTTTTGGTTCTGGAGTCATGTTCTCATTGGTTAGTGGTATTGGGGGTCCTAATCAGGCTACGAATGTAATAACTACTGGTGTTTTCTTTGCACTCATGCAGGGTGGAATCTTTAAGGTGATCAATTTTTGTCTCATTTCCATTATTATGTTCCGATCTGACAGTAGTGTATTTGGTTATGTAGGTAGGGGAACGATTTTCACAGCCAAAAGAGGAACAGGAAGATATGTATAATGAAACGAGAGGCATGTTGACTAATCTTGGTCTTGAGCATTATGAAAAGAATTTTAAAAAAGGCTTACTAACGGATACCACTTTGCCGTTGCTTACTGATAGGCAAGTAGTAACCACCAAGTAATTTCTTGGTTTTTATTTTTCTCTTTTGTTGTTATAATGATTGATTTATGATTATTTTATGTGATATTTGAAACAGTGCTCTGCAAGATGTGAAGATCCCACCTGGACCAAGACTGATTATTCTTGATCATATTGAAAGGTACCAATTTATTTGCAATTTATGGGGCTTAACATCTAATCTATGTTATATTTTAGGCCCTATGACCATGGAACTTATATTTTTGTTTGTTTTTTGGGTGTGTAGGGAGAAGAAGGTGAAGAAAGGGGCTAGGAGGGCATAGATTAAATGAAATAGTCTACAGTTAGTCGATGTAAATAGAAATGTTTGTTTAGTGTTTTTCTTGGAGGCAAGTAGTTGTTTACCTTAAACATGAAAAATAATTAAATATCCAAAGTCGATCACTTTTTTATACAATTACCTTAACATATAATATCAGTAACTTAGTGGTTTATTTAAGGACCATCGAGCACCTTCCATTCAAAGGTTGCGTACAAAGAAAACATGCACGGCTGTCCAAAAATTGGCTTTAGGAATGACATTTTTAGTGTAGACAGTACGGCCTCTTTGAAGATTAGACCTCCCTCGAATCATAGAAACGCCAACATTTTTCCAAAGTGATCTTGTTTACACACTAGAAGTAATACCACCGCAGGTTGCCGTGGAAATTCTATAAATTTGAAAAAGACAAAACATAATTCACAGTAGTATTAAGTTTAATTACACCAAACAGATATATAGACAAAAGATTATGTGTACAATTTTGATGGTAGCTATATACAATATGGCAATAACTCTATATACAATATGACAATAGTTATGATATTTTTCGGCATTTGGTTGAGCTTGGGGAGGTAGGAGACATCTTTGGTTGTTTTGCACATTCATCTGGAATCTAGATGACAAAAGAAATTGTGTTTTAATAATGATATCTGAAAAATAAAATGCAAGAGTTCATCACATTAATGTGTACATTGATCATAACAAAGAACCAATTCTGAACCAGATTGAGGAAGAGAAAGTCAAAGATGGAGGCACAATTAGTACTAGTTGCGAAGATAATGTAGACTCAACTATTTCATATGAATTATTAGTGGATCATTAAGATGACAATGAGGTTATACCAATAAAGAATTTTGGTGATCAGTTTTTGAGCCACATGAATATTATTCCACTAAGAGGTGATGCGTTTTTCAAACAAAATAATAACTTTTTAATGGTATATTTTGTTGATATTTTTTTTTGTTGATATTAATGATATATTTTGTTGATATTTTTGTATTAAAACAAAACTAAATAATATTTTTATATGATTTTAAAACTTTGTAATCCTCGTAAATTATTTTTTTCCTAAGAGACTACCCTTGGAATAATGTGGGCAAACCGGCAAACCAACAATTGGTTTAGGAAAGAAAGCCATTTTTACAATTTTCCAACATTTGTCGACGGTTGACATGATGCTCTTTGGAAACCTTTTTTCCTTCTTTTACAACCTAATCCTTGCATATTTAAAATAAAATCGAGTAATGTGAAAATATCTACACTTTACTTGTAATTACTTATTTTTATACTGTTATTGCAAGTTTGAACGCGTGAGGCAAAACTGAATAGTCGCTTCTTTCGAATAGTTTCATAAGAAAAAAAAAAGTAAACATGCTTTTGACATTTTATGTATAAAAATTGTTGTCAAATATTAATCATCAAAACTTTTTCAAAGCCAATAAAATATAGTTACTATAGATATTTTGGAAAGAAAATCTTTAAACTACTGCTGATAATAGGAATATTCCCGGTTTATTCCATTTCATTGAAGGAAACCCTCATTCCTAGACATCCTAATTTATGTCGTAAATATTTAGAAAAAGAATGGCTGTAAATCACCTCCTTTACCCCATAATTGCATCCTGATTATCGTTTGTTTCATGGTCTTTTGAATCAAATTATGAATTAGCACGCATTTAATATGAATCAAAACCCAATTGTCAAAATACTGAAGTTGTTTACAATCAATCCATAAATCTCACACTGTCAAACATACAATAATATTTGTTGTTTAACAAGCTTTCCAGATCCAAACAAGATTAATTTACATCCTTAATACGTTTTACAATCTCTATATTCTCACAAATTGCCCGTCAAAAATCAATCTCGATCTTCCTTTCCGTTTGATAAATCCATTGACGGAATTTGAACGGAAGCCGATTGGATGAGCTTCTGAGCAGCCGAAAGCTGTTCCATCAATGTCATCAGACGCTCTCTGTACGCAACCGCTTGATTCATGGCCTCGGCTTCAAGCTCTCCTAGCTGCGAGCAAAGATGCTCCTCCGCTTCCTCCGCCACGCGCAGCCTCTCCCACGTCTTCTGCAACTCCATCTTCATTTTCTCTTCTCTTTCCAGACTCGTCTTCAACTCTCTCTCCAGTTCCTCGTTCCTCCTCCTCAACAACTCCTCCTGGGCCGCCATTTTCGCCGGACGTTGGTTTTGCATCGACGGAACCGCTATGCTTGGGGCCATTATATATGGTGAAAAGAAAGAAAGATTTTGCGCGATTAACTGAATCGGTTGTGGTACGTTCTTTCCTTGATTGGGGGTTTGTTTTATAGGCGTAGAATGGTAGTGTCCAGGTTCAATGAATCCTGGTCTTATTTAGTATTTACACACAAACCTTGATTATTGTCAAGTTACTTATGTACCCCTTTCATTTTCATATTCCATCCCTTTATCTTTATGTGGTTAGAAACCCCTTACATAAATCAATATCGAAAAGTCCG
Source organism: Cichorium intybus (assembly GCA_023525715.1). Lineage (NCBI taxonomy): Eukaryota > Viridiplantae > Streptophyta > Magnoliopsida > Asterales > Asteraceae > Cichorium > Cichorium intybus. The sequence continues at coordinate 8,158,541 of CM042010.1, forward strand.
ATAATTATCACCGATCAAATCTATATCTTTATTCAGATCTATATAGATGTCATTATAATAGAAGTTATTCATATTTTATATGGTTGAAGATAACTCAACTATTTTAAATTATATTTATTTAAAAATACCATAATTTTTTTATTTATTTAAAAATACTATAACCTTCTTTTTCAAGTTATATTTATTTAAAAGTATATAATTTTTTTTAGTTTGGCTATTAATACATCCACTATCTTATGTAAGACCAACTAATCGGTATATCCATTATCCTATTTTTATATCTACGTTTTCTGTTTACAACAAGACTTGGATATTATTAACTTTTGGTTGAGAACGTCTAATATTTTTAGACCAAAAATCTTTTGGTAAAAATATTGGATTAAGTGTTTAAGACATGACTAATAATTTGTATTTACCTAATTAATAGTAACAAAGTCCATTTGGGTTGCCCTCATAGCTAGAGGTTTGATAGAAATTCTAGAAGAAATAAATGTTGATTTATTATGTGATTAATAAATCAATAGAAATAAAATAAATAGTTTATTAATATATTAAAGTGATAATATATTAATTAATTAGAAATTAATCTGGAATTAATTGGATTTAATTTGGTGATTAATTTAATTAATTAAAGGTGTAGGGGCTGAATTGTAATTATTCAATAGTTGAGTAAGTAACATATTTAGCAGGATAATAATCAGCGGAATTTATATATTGGATATATATAATTTCTATTATTATAATAAAGATAAATAGAGTTTGAATTGTAAGATAAAAGGTTTATCTTATTTGAATTCAAAAATGTTTATTTCTAAAGGCTTATCAGGTTATCTGCTGGAGCCTATAAATAGGGACCCTGGGGGACCTTATTTCTGCGCCAATTTTACACATTCTCTCTCAAGAATTTCGTGACCTCCCTCCTACCTTGGGTGTGACTTCATTTGAGGCAGGACACTTGTGCTGCTTAGCTTCCAAGAAAACCTAAATGTTAGTTTTTCTGATTTTTCTTTTTAGCAATTTTTCTGTTGGCCTTTTAGGATTTATTTATATGTTCAAAGTTAGAAAACATAGATCCAATCTAGGTTGCATGTGAACTTAGGGTTTTAGTTCATAGATTTGCATAAAACCTTTCAAAAAACACTACAACTCTTTACTTATTTTATTTAGTTAGTTCAAAATAAAATACTTTTTTTACTTATGATGTTTAATTTACTTATTAAAATTTAATGTTAAGTACTACAACTCAAAAGGTTTTTACATTTATGTCTTTTGAGCATCAGAAAGTAGAAGGATACATAGCATATAACTTATCATCATTTACAAATTAAAACACTAACATATGTATCTTACACACATTATGGTACTAATTTTACACACACGTTCTAGTACTCAGTTCGTTCGATCCTACCAATCGTCATTAGCAATGTCAAAGAAACGATGACAATCATAATCAAAACCTTTATTACCTTCTGAAACATCTTCAAGGTAACAAAGTTACAAATTTTAATATATTAATATTATATTTATATATATATATATATATATATATATATATATATATATATATATATATATATATATATATATATATATATATATATATATATATATATATATATAATGATGCTTTGGTTTTAACATTGTTATTGTAATTGAAAACTACATTAAGTTTTTCTTTTTTTTTTGTCTGAAGTTTAATATATATATATATATATATATATATATATATATATATATATATATAATTTTGATGAACTTAACAGAATAATTTAGAACCAAGTTATGAGTTTAAAATTAATGTTTTCGTGTCTAGTTTAGTTATTCATATTGGTTATTACAATGAATAATAAAAAGAGCAAATGTCACACAAGATGATGGAAGATATCTGTAACAACCTGATCTTTGATACACTTTGAGAAGTGTAATATTTTATAAAACATTACATGACAAAATGTCAACTTTTAAAAACTTTTCTCATGACATCGAGTCACGTCTTAAAATTTCGGTCCCAACAAAAACATTTATGTTTTAAAAATGTTTAAACAATTTCGGGGGTTACAACTCCATCTCATCCTACACAATAGAAAGCAAGTTAGGGTACAAACCGTTACATCGTCCAAAGCTCACTCTTTCTAAAATCTCAATTTCCTCGGGTCATCTACTTGCTTCTATCCATCGTGTCTAGAACCTGGGATACATGGCACAAATAAAATACGTAAGACGAAAACGCCTCGTGAGCTACATGGGTTTGGACACAAAATGTTTATAAGCATAACTTAGTCATTTTCAAAACCATTGTAAACAAATCATATGATGACGCTTGTTGTCAAATCTTTTCTAACAACATAGAAATATACTTTACTTTCCAAGACTTTCAAACATATCAAGTAAGAAAGCTAGTAACACAAAACTTTACTTTTTCTTTCCTTTAGCTTGATTGGTATCTTAACACAATTAGATTTTTATACTTAGGGCCTTAATCACTCTTGGTGATACCCCAAGTCTATACCAAAATGGAGAGAACTTGATCAGTCCAACCTGGCCTCATTAGCTTAGGACATCTACTTTGCGAAGGGAGTGGTACCGTCCCAGTAGATTCCTCTATAGTCCCCTAAATGTCAGTTTCCCCTAAGGGAACATTCATCGGGAAGGAGGATGCATATTACCAGAGAAAACGCGCACACATAAAGGGGTAAATCAGATGGATAATTTAATTAGCTAATGACAAAAATACCCCCTCTTTTCTAGCCTTAGAAAATATTTCAACTTTTGTTCCTTATTTTTTTCTGATTTTCACATGATCATATCTCACACATGTGACATCCGATTTTTACCAAATTTATACCGTTAGAAAGGTGAAAATGAGCTTAACATTTTATCCTTACTGACTTTAGTCCAATTCTTTCTAGAATTTTCGTTATAGGCCCTTGAACATGACAATTTGGTCATTTTTGCCACTTTTGGGTCATTTTAATTCTGTCATAACTCCTTCGTTATGAGTCCAAATGACACGAATCTTTTTCCTATGTTTTTATTATCTCAAATATTACCAAAATCTCTTTGAGGAATTTTTCTCAATTTCTTTTAGATTTTGAGATACTAATTTTTAATGATTGTTCAATAAAAATTTCAATTTTGGTCATTTATTCCCCTTTTCGCGTTTGGGTCGCTAAGACCAAATTTCTAACTGAAGTAACACTTACTTATGACTTAATAAATGGTCTTAAAATAAAAGTTTCCATATTTTATCTTCTTGGACCATTTTGCCCTTCAATACGCTTAATGTGGCAAATTATATCTTAAACGAGTAAAACTTTTTGGTTGTCACAATTATCTACCCCTTAAACGGATTCCGTCCTCGGAATCACTAAATTATGAATGACATTAACTTGCAATAACATAATCTCGTATGACTTTGACCCTCTCACGAAGTCCTTGATGAATTTCTTACTTGAAATTCTCATTTCTTTGCGAAGTAGCTTTAGTAGTCAACCCTTTGACATTATCCGCCTTCACTTCTCATGTTCTATTCACTTAACTCATTATCACTAAAATGTATTTTCACTGAAATCCTTAATGATTCTTTACTTTATATGTCATAATCAATTTGACTTTTCCCAAAAGTCAACTTGTACTCCCTTAATTTCCTTCTTGTCACTTGCAGCTAAAGTAGCATTCTAATTTGCCATTCCTATTGAGCCGTCAGTCATTAGACTTTCATCTCAATGAGTATTTTCTTCTTTCGAATCCTTTCATCTTGAGTGATCATTCCAAATGGACATCTTGTATCACACATTACCATAATATTGTTACTATATATGATTTGGGAATCATCTACTTCCTTTCACTAAAAGTGTATCAGTAGTTCGATCATTATCTATGTCTTTTGCATCAATCTTTTCTCAAAAACTCCAAGTGGGTTTAGATGGCTAAATGGTGACATTTTGTAACTTGGATGATCAATTAAGTCAATGAAACATGTAAACCTACTATATAACCTATCATAATGGCTAAATGGAAAAAATAATTGACAGATTAAGGGGTTAATTAGCATGAATAGTGTTGTAAAACTCGACCGAGTACTCGGAATCGAGTGTATGTCTTTTAATTAACTATTATTTAAATTAATTAAATCAAATGTGGATCATTAAGTAATCAAATTAATTTAATCCTAATCTTTTCCCACTAAGTTTTCCAAAAATAAGGCCAAGGGTTTCCATTTATAAAATAATCATATTTACCAAAAACGGAAAAACCCTAAGGAGGCACATAATTTTCGAAAAAATGGGGTGGAGAGCTAGGTTTAATTTCTATAAACCCTAATTACAGTTATAGCTATTCAACAGAAAAACAGCACAGCTCTGATACCACTAATGGGTTCTATGCAAACAATGAGCTTAAATATTAAGTTCACATGCAACCTAATAATGATCTATGTTTTTCTCAATTGAACCTATAACTAAGGTATAAATCGAAATTCACAAGGATGTGTTCGTACCTTTCTTGACTTTGGAAGCAAGCACCACAAGTATCGTGCCTCTAATGGCTCACACCCAGAACTTAGCAAGCAAGAAAAACTAGAGAGAGGAGAGGAACTCTATGAGTTTAGGCATGAATTATGAGGTGCCATGGGGGTCTATTTATAGTCTCTAGATGATAAGTGATAAGGCATATAACTGCCTTATTTGAATTCTTGATATGATAAGACTTTTATCATATAATTCAACTTGCTTATCATTACCATAATTAGACCTTGTATCCATATATGGATTTCGAAACCCATAAGGCTTTAAGCCTTGGATTCGTACAACCCATATACACAACCCTAATTGTCCTTTTCTCAACAATTGAACAATTACAATTTAGCCCCTACACTTTTTAATTAATCTATTTAATCCTAAAATTAATTCCAATTAATTTCTGATTAATTATTAATTAAATATAACTATTTTTAATTAATATATTATCCTCATAATATATTAATTCTTTCTCTATATATGTTATCGTATGATTGGTGGGATTGACATGGTTATGCGGTGATCGTAAGAACACCACATCAGTTGGTGTTTTCTCGACTCGGTGACTCACTTGTCAAACTTCACTCACTTGTTCTTACAATACCATTAAGATTAGTGGGTGTTCCCATCCCACACAATGCATTGAAGCCACGGTGGCACCATGAGGTGGTGCGATAACACCACACTGTTTGATACAGTGACATGCGATAAATTCTGTGTTGCGGTGAAAAACCATCGCGCTCCCCCTTTTAATTTTTATATTCATTGACAATTATATATATATATATATATATATATATATATATATATATATATATATATATATATATATATATATATATATATATATATATATATATATATATATATATATAGAATAAGGATCATTTGAGGCCAAGAAAAAGGTTGAGAACTTGAGGCCAAATCTAGACCATCTATTATCTTAGATCTAGGGTTATTATTAAATGTGTATTTTGTAATTATTAAAACATGTAAGATGATTTAATTAAAATTAAATGTTACAAAAGGGTATTAAATAATTAACTAATTACCCTAATTTTATCAACTCCTATAATTACTCTTACTCTCTCACATCTCATAATAATCTTTGTCGTTCTCTCTCTATACATACGTATGTGCACCCCAAACCCTAAAATCTATTGACAACCATAGCCCCTTGTCGTCGTCATCCTCTTGTTATCGTCATCTACACCATTCCAACCGAAGAGTCAAAGGTTTTTTTTCCGTTCGAAGATTTAAGACTGGTTGGAGACTTGGAGTATGAAGCTTGCTTAGTGCTCACTGATTTTCAATTCATGTACGATTTTTCTGATTAGGTATTTTTTTGGTTTTAATGTTTATTACATTAGTTATTACAAAAGTTCATCAGAGGCCACTAGAATTATTGATGATTATAAATATAATTGCATAAATAATTAGAACATCGGTTAAATCATTTCTGATTATAACTTTAGCTAGGTTTAATATGGCTATTAATCATTTATGTTTAATATGGTTATAATCATTTTCTGATATCCTTGAATTTGATTTTGCAGGTTTGTATCCAAGAACAACAATGATCATAGGTGTCTCATTTTTTTTCGTGATCGTGTAACAAGAAAATTCGAAGCAAACACAACGATGTGTGAATTCATTTATTGTTACAATTATATATTCTTTAATAAATATAACTTGAAATGTAGGAATTCAGATGTGGCTTTTATTTTGTTAATGTTTATTAATTTATAGTTAGAGGTGTAGTCATATATGATTATAATTAAATGTGTTTTTATTCATTCATGATTAAGAATATTTTGAAATTTTTATCTGTATATCATGTTCTATTTATTTTATATTTTACAATCGTATCTATTTTTATTTTTTAGAGATCTACTCATTTATGATTAGAACTACATTGTGTTTTATAATCATTAATGATTGAATCGTATAACTCAAATGATACAATAAAAAATATATTTTGACCTAAAAATAATAATTACTATTTATTATTAAAATAGAAAAATAAAAAAAAGTAAAAAATTGACGTTATATAATCTCATATTATTAAAAAATAAAAATTAATTTATTAGTTTTTTTGGTAACTAACAATCAGAATCCTAGATTTTAGGAAACTATAATTTTGATATAATTTTTTATTAATATGCCCTTATAATTTGATTGGTCCAGAATTGGCCTCGCGGTCTCAACCTTTTCATTGACCTCGATCCTCCCTCTATATATATATATATATATATATATATATATATATATATATATATATATATATATATATATATATATATATATATATATATATATATATATATATATATATATATATATATATATATATATATATATATATATATATATATATATATATATATATATATATATATATATATATATATATATATATATATATATATATAATTGTTAAACTTTAAACCCTATAAATACCACCCCTCCCTAATCCACATTATTGTAACTCAAATATTCTGTTCTTTAATATTGTTTTATCAATTTTACTATGTCCTCGTCTTATTCAACTCCGTCGAATATATAGGTATTAAAGGGAACCAATGTTTATCCGAAAAATAATGCAACAAACAATCACTATTTTACAATAAGAACAAGGAAAAACGATTTATGTGTGCAATAAGTTATATAAACATAATTTTAGAGGACGAATGAAAAGCGATATACCATCCGACAAAAACAAATTTTTATCATACTTTGATACAGTAGGTATTCATATGTCATATTACTTAGCATGCAAAATGTAAGCATATAATCAAGATACACATCACAACATTCACACCGGTTTGGTGGAACATATTTACAAAATTCATATACATTTCGTCAATGACTTGATGGGTATTCAGATGAAGAATCAAACATGCATTTGGACGAGGATTCGGACAACGATATGGATGAGAATTCTGGTAAGGATTCAGTATAATTTACTTGTTTAATTATTGTTATGTTTTATTTTTGTTTTAATTTTTTTATGTAGTTTGTATTATTAGCTTTGAGTTAATGTAGTATTTAATTTTTTTACTAATTTCATATTAGTTATAATTAAATTATTTTTATATATTATGTAAAAATGAGGGAAAGTGACTATAAAAAAGATGTTACGCTTAGTTGATAATCAAAAAGTAAGGGGTAGTGATGTGAGTATGGAGAGATTACACCTTTAGTCTAAACATATTTATTGAGTGAGAGGTGATAAGTGACAATTTTCTAGATGATGAAAATAACCATAAGACGACGACTTGATAAAGAAAAGTGTTTCCCAATTCTCACACCCTTTGATCTAAGACATATTCAATGACTAACATCTTAATTCTCACACCCATTGATCTAAGATAGGTTAATAGCACACTATGACAATCAATAATATTTACTTTGTTCTTTAAGTCACTTATCTTTTAATTGTATTTAATAGGTCACCATTTTTTTAATGTTCTCATTACACCATCATAATGTATCTTAACAGAGTAATTCTATCAAATTTGATGTCAATATGGACGCAACGTCAATGTCCGAATGAGTTAAATTAATAAATTCTAATATATTGAATGTCACAACGAATAACACGTATAATTCGTTATTACTTTATCCAGTTAAAATCTACTATAATAACATGCTAACCTAAAAATAATTTTAATAACCTATTGAATACAATTAAATATATAAATACCTTAAAAAGCAAATCATTGTTAGTTATCATTTTATGATATTAAATGATCTAAAAGGTATTCATTGACTAACATCATAAAAACATATTACTTATCTCATATTAATCTTTTGTCACACCCCCAAACCACGATGGCGGAAACGTCTGAGGGTGGATGACTTCATGAACAGTATCACAACAACGTTTGTACAATAGTGATCAAAGCAAACACATCCATCATATACATAATTGTAAATGTTACAAGAGTTCCAAAGATTGTACGTTTTAAATACAATTACAATATGATATCAAAATACATAGTATGACGCCATCGCGACCCATCTGTATTTACCTTATTAATTTCCTGAGAATACAAGTAGTTTGAAAGAGTGTCAACATTACGTTGGTGAGTTCATAAGATTTTTGTATGAGAAAATCCATAATCCTTTTTCCTTGTAAAAAGATAATGTTTGTAACCAGAAAATCCAATATTTTCTTATAAATGAGTCGTAGTCTTAAAACCCAAAGACCGTAAATGTATAAGTATTTCTATACTTGAAAATAGTATTACGTAGTTTTATTGTTGTATGAAACAGTGTAAATAGATGTTTACTCGTAGACTAATTGTAGTTTTAATTTCATAAAACTCGTATGTATAAGTAAACCGTACTTATATTTATATCTTTGATAAAACGTAGTTTTAATTTCATAGAACCAATGTGTATAAGTAAAACCATACTTATATTTGTAACTCGTTAAAATGTAGTTTTAATACCATAAAACTTATATGATGAATCTCTTTCCTTGTAAAAGGTAGTATTGTACTCCAAGAAAATCCCATATTTTCTTATGAATGTATCCAAGTCTTAAAAATCCAAAAATTAAAATGTATATCGTAGTTTGTAGTATAAAACCTTTGAAAATGTATATTTCCATGTAAACAATTTATAAAGTTGATTTCCCATGCGAGACGTCCTATAACCATACTGTGACCATGTAGGCCTGCTTCGACGTTCTTCAGGCGTCGGACTGTTATGACATTTGTCACCTCAGACCCGTCGGTCTAGCTGTAGCTAGCAGCTCAGGTGCGGGGTTGTCAATCCCGTATAGATCTATACACAAATATCATGCTCTCTTACCGAGACTCTGGTTATAAATTTCAGGACTTATAGTATGTACTTAAATAAGTACTGTGAAGACCCATCTCACAAAAATGTGTGTATCAATCAACTTGTTAAAGTTTGTATATGAAAAACCTTTGTATTTGTCCATTATCATTTTTCCCATGATAATATAGTAATGTATAATAATTATATATTTTATATAATTATTTGTCTTCTTTAAAACGTCATAGTAACATTTGTATCAACAAACTATTCCTATAATAGTTTATTTTTAGTATTCCGTTGTGAAAAGCATATATTTACAAATATATGTGAAATAACTTATTTAGATGGTTATAAATAACTTCTTTTAAGATATATTCTCCACGATAGTGGTGTAATAAATTGGTTGTACCCTTTATTAATTCCAATATAATATTTCATGACTATCAAATAAAGAACGGTCAGGTAGAAGATCAAATGGGGAGGCAGGACCCTTTCAGCGTATAAGCCTTTCGGAAATCCAACAACCTAGCCCAAATGATCGGCCTAGACACCGCCCTCGTAAGTAAATCATTCGATATTATTTTTGGAATTATAATTGAATTTCTTAATGATGTTTACAAAATTCGCATTTCGTTTACTATTATTATAAATGAGTATAAATAACTATTTTTATAGTATAACTTGTATTTACCCCCTTAAAAACTTGAATAAATATAAAAAGAAGGGGTATGAACTCACCTCAATGTCGACTAGGATCTTATCGTCAACTGCTGTTAGATCGCCCGACTCTTCGTGCTTCTAACTCGAACTCACTATATTTATAACTGAAATAGCTACTTCTAACGCTCATTCTTCGTATATATCTATATATATCGAAGAATCTTCTAGCAATACTATCTAGTGATATAGAGATCGAGATATGAGTTGTGAGAAATGAGAGGATTTGAGCCTCTATTTATAGTAGGTTTATTTTCGTATAGCGGCCCTCAAGATATAGATATTTGACATTTATAGCCTTTAGAAATTGTTAATGACGAAACATACCTTAAAATTCTCTTTAAATTGATTTAATAGTTTTTATATAAAATGAATGATTTTTGTTTATAAAAATATGATCTACAAAAATCGTAGTTTAATAATATCAACTTTTTAACTACAAGTCTTTAACGAATTAACGAAAGGGTATTAGTTGTAAGTTTAATAAAAATATAGGGGTTAAATGTAAATACAATTTCATTTTATAGAAAAAGAAAATATTAAATATAGAACTAATATCAATAATATTAAATTTTAACATCAGATTGTTCGTATCGACGATACCGTTTTGACGGTAATTTTTCCGTTTTTTTAAAACGTCATAATATTATCGATAAATTTAAAAATACGTATTGAATACGTAGTGTTCGAAATGAAAATACGAATTCTTTAAGGGTAAATTGTGTAAAAATGATTAAATAATGAAGTGGAGCCCATTTTATATTAAATAAATTAAAATAATATCTTCATTTCAAACTCACCGATGTACTATCGAATAATATGTAGACTTTTAATAATCAAATGTCGCTTTCAAGTTAAATTAAACGTTTTTCTATCATAACTTTTTATATATAACGTTTGGTAAAAATATAACTATATATTTGGAATCGTCATATTTTTATCTACGTTTTGATATAAAATTTGTAATATTCCGACGAGTTTTGAATTTTACCGTTCACTATTCATGCGGTCACTATTCACGCCGAATCACTGTTCATGTCGGATACTATTTATACTGAATCATTGTTCACGTCGGATACTATTCATACCGGATCACTGTTCACGTCGGCTACTATTCATGCCGCATCACTGTTCATGCCGGAGACTATTCACAACGTAAAAATTTTAATTTTAATATTTTTTATCAAAACGTCTAACTTTGCAGTGTATGTTCGCACAATTGATTTGAATTAGTGTATGTAGTATTATAATATTCAATAATACATCGTAGAGGTTATAAAATTTATATTTCAATATCTTAACCTAACGTATACTCTGGTTGACTCGAGTTGACTTTCGTTGACTAATTTGACAGTTGTCACATTATCTACCTGTTAAAAGGAATTTCGTCCCGAAATTTAGCACTTTGAATAGATCCTTATGGGTTTGGGAAGAGATGTGGGTATTTGAGTTTCATCTGGTCCTTACGTTCCTAGGTAAATTCAGGTCCACGCTTGGTGCTTCCTAGTTTTTAATTGCTTTGATTTTTGAGTGTAATGTCGTGATATTTTCGATAAGTAACTTGAGTTAATCCTAGTATAAATAAGAGTTACTAGGTTGTTATGTGAGTTAGGAGGATTAGAAATTTATTTAGAAGGAGTTTAAACCTTAAAAATAGTATAAAGGAGTTACGTGGGTCGTGTAGGAGTCACTCGGCTCGTGTAGTACACATTTTCGAAACTGTTTAGCTTTACAGAAGTTACACGGGGCGTGTTCTAGTTACTGTAGCATACAGTAGAATTACACGGGTTGGGTTTTGGAGTACGGGTCGGATTTTTAGAAGTTAACAATGCTAACTTTACTGGTTAACGTCGCTAACCTGTGTTAGCGGGGTTATTTGGGCAGCTTTCCTTATTTACCCCATTTACAAATCAAAAATCCTCCTAGGTTATTTTCAAAGTAAAAGGTGCCAAATTTGGTTATTTTGATCAAGAGTTTTGTGTAGGAGAAGTTTTAGGAAGGTTGGGTTTAACGCCCGAAACGCGTTCTCGAGTTCTTAATTCACAAGGTTAGAAATTTTGAGTGTTAGGGTTTCAAACCCTAGATGTCCAAATCTACAAGTATGCATTGGTTCACCTCATACGTAGGTTGCTAATATTTGTTGTATTGAGTCCAAATATTGTGATGTTTTTTTTTAACGGTTGATTTGGTAAAATCGCAAAATTAGGAGTTTCGGTTTGATAGCATATAATATTTTCTAATTGTGATTTGTATTAGCTATTGATTTCTTAATCATTTGAGTCAAGTATTATGGAAATGCCTAAGCACGTTTAAGATATGATATGTGATGTCATTTTACAGTTGATACTAGTAGGATGGAAGGAAACATATAAGATACATGTGAACCACGAGTTCTACATATACTAGATGAGTAGGTTCTAATTCATTATATATGACTAGATTATTATATAATTGAATTAACTATTCTTTGAACTATTTCCGTTATCAGAAGATATATATATATTAAAAAAATGTCTTTTCGTTATCCCGTCCTCATCGGAGTCAAGCCGCGAATTTGGAAAAAAGATATCAATTATGGTAGTGAAAAGATTGCACCTACTGTAGATATTTTGAATTTCGGTAATAAGAACGTGGGTTGTCCTTTCAGTTCCAGCTGTAAGATACTATATAAACGGATATGTAGTATCATCCATATCTACATCTTTTCAGTCTCATTCTTTCCTACTATCAGTTTATTCTTATATAATCTCAGATTTCCAAATCGAGGTATGGAAAATAGATCTCTTATGGAAAAGTTGTCAGACACTGAGCTGAATTTCTTAAGGGAAGAGGGTACCTCCCTATCATTTAATCAGATACCTCCACTGGGGTTTGGTAATTATAGTATCCTAGACTCCTTTTATTTCTTATTCCTTTTTCTATCGTTTTGATTTTGTTTTAAACTATGTGAGGTATAGATTTTCCAGATATATTACCGCTGGATCAACCTCAAGATGATCTTGAAGTTTTTCCTCTAATGAGTATTCTCCCTGAAGATCCACTGCCTTTAAATCAAGACATCGCTGTTGGGCAATCTCAATATATACTTCCAAGTTAAGTCATTTTGTTAAGCTTTATGTTTATTTTGCTTAATTATCTAACATACGTTATACACAGATCCATTTGTAGATGATCTTACTAATGATAATCTAAGCATGAACGTGCCCATACTGCATAGTGGAGTAGATCTAACAAATCAGGGGTTTCAAACTGACATTCAAAATCAGGATCAAATACAGCCGATCCATGATGACACTATCGGGCTCGCTTCAGCGAATCCTGAGTCCGTGGGAGGTTTTCAATATCAGGATCATTTTCAATTGATCCAAAGTAACTTAGAAAGTTTCAAGAATGGGAATTCTGGGTTTATGGTTGATTTTGGAAATCAAGAACTATTACCCATAATAGGTAACAATGAAAGTGTTAGTGATCAGGATCATACACAATTGATCCAAAATGAAAACGTTTCAACCTTGATTCCAAGAACCTTTGAAATTCGTAGAAAACAGGGTTCTAGACATGCGTTGAGTAAGGAAACAATATCCATGCATTTTGACAAGCCCATTTTGGAAGCTGCAAGGGAACTCAACGTTGGATCAACACAGTTGAAGCAACGCTGTAGGAAGTTAGGCATCAAAAGTTGGCCTCGACGACAGATTAAGAGTCTACAAACTCTTATTAACCATACTCAGGTTAAGAATTTTATTTCTTTCTCCACAATTTTAACGTCATGAGATTGTAATGAGTAAAAGTATTTATGCAACAGGAATTGGATAATAATCCTAGTAGAGCAAATGTAATACTTGGTCTAGAGAACGAGAAAAAAGCAATAGTCGAGGGTTCCAGTTCGAAGATAACTGATAACACAAAGAGATTGAGGCAAGCTGCCTTTAAGGCTGTTTACAAGAAAAGAAAGGTTCAGAAGAGGGAGGAAGCTTCATCAGGGACCCATACACAGCAGCAATCTCTGCCTTCTGTTTCTGCTATGAGTGGTTTTAACCATGATTTTCTCAAGATCAAAAGTGAAGAGAACCCAGAAGACTTGGCAGGTGACATAGCCCGCCTTCGGCTTTCAGATTGAATTTATACCAATATTAGTTTAATGGCTGTTGGTAGGGATGATGGTAGGCTTTCGATAATAGTTATTGGTCAGGTATTATTGAATTGTCATGTCTACTATGTAAGGATAGGGGTATAAGAGGTACATAAAGTGTCTAGATGTATGGTTCTATAGTATTATAAAATACTCCTGTAGTATTTTAGCTTTATATTTTGTTTTAGAGTTTCTTTGTATATGGTTCTTGGTAAGTTTTTAGACTTGTTGTTCACTACGACTATTTCTAAGTACAAGTTAGTCATACCTTGGACAAATACAGTTGATCAGGCTCTATTTGTCCTAGGTATGATTACATAACTACCTAGGCCTATTCGTAGTGTTCAACTCATCTTATTACTCTTGTATTGTTCTGGTTATGACACTGTTCTAGTATGTATGTACTTGTACTTATACTTTATAAAAATATCATTGTATTTTAAAGTATACCTTGTATAGATTGTTTTAGAGAGTTTTAGTCCCATTGTATTTATAGTTGTATATCTTAAATGTTCTGAGGGTGGATGACTTCATGAACAGTATCACAACAACGTTTGTACAATAGTGATCAAAGCAAACACATCCATCATATACATAATTGTAAATGTTACAAGAGTTACAAAGATTGTACGTTTTAAATACAATTACAATATGATATCAAAATACATAGTATGACGCCATCGCGACCCATCTGTAGTTACCTTATCAATTTCCTGAGAATACAAGTAGTTTGAAAGAGTGTCAACATTACGTTGGTGAGTTCATAAGATTTTTGTATTAGAAAATCCATAATCCTTTTTCCTTGTAAAAAGATAATGTTTGTAACCAGAAAATCCAATATTTTCTTATAAATGAGTCGTAGTCTTAAAACCCAAAGACCGTAAATGTATAAGTATTTCTATACTTGAAAATAGTATTACGTAGTTTTATTGTTGTATGAAACAGTGTAAATAGATGTTTACTCGTAGACTAATTGTAGTTTTAATTCCATAAAACTCGTATGTATAAGTAAACCGTACTTATATTTATATCTTTGATAAAACGTAGTTTTAATTTCATAGAACCAATGTGTATAAGTAAAACCATACTTATATTTGTAACTCGTTAAAATGTAGTTTTAATACCATAAAACTTATATGAGGAATCTCTTTCCTTGTAAAAGGTAGTATTGTACTCCAAGAAAATCCCATATTTTCTTATGAATGTATCCAAGTCTTAAAAATCCAAAGATTAAAATGTATAGCGTAGTTTGTAGTATAAAACCTTTGAAAATGTATATTTCCACGTAAACAATTTATAAAGTTGATTTCTCATGCGAGACGTCCTATAACCATACTGTGACCATGTAGGCCTGCTTCGACGTTCTTCAGGCGTCGGACTGTTATGACATTTGTCACCTCAGACCCGTCGGTCTAGCTGTAGCTAGCAGCTCAGGTGCGGGGTTGTCAATCCCGTATAGATCTATACACAAATATCACGCTCTCTTACCGAGACTCTGGTTATAAATTTCAGGACATATAGTATGTACTTAAATAAGTACTGTGAAGACTCATCTCACAAAAATGTATGTATCAATCAACTTGTTAAAGTTTGTATATGAAAAACCTTTTTATTTGTCCATTATCATTTTTCCCATGATAATATAGTAATGTATAATAATTATATATTTTATATAATTATTCGTCTTCTTTAAAACGTCATAGTAACATTTGTATCAACAAACTATTCCTATAATAGTTTATTTTTAGTATTCCGTTGTGAAAAGCATATATTTACAAATATATGTGAAATAACTTATTTAGATGTTTATAAAGAACTTCTTTTAAGATATATTCTCCACGATAGTGGTGTAATAAATTGGTTATACCCTTTATTAATTCCAATATAATATTTCATGACTATCAAATAAAGAACGGCCAGGTAGAAGATCAAATGGGGAGGCAGGACCCTTTCAGCGTATAAGCCTTTCGAAAATCCAACAACCTAGCCCAAATGATCGGCCTAGACACCGCCCTAGTAAGTAGATCATTCGATATTATTTTTGGAATTATAATTGAATTTCTTAATGATGTTTACAAAATTTGCATTTCGTTTACTATTGTTATAAATTAGTATAAATAACTATTTTTATAGTATAACATGTATTCTCCCCCTTAAAAACTTGAATAAAGATAAAAAGAAGGGGTATGAACTCACCTCAATGTCGACTAGGATCTTATCGTCAACTGCTGTTAGATCGCCCGACTCTTCGTGCTTCTAACTCGAACTCACTATATTTATAACTGAAATAGCTACTTCTAACGCTCATTCTTCGTATATATCTATATATATCGAAGAATCTTCTAGTGATATAGAGATCGAGATATGAGTTGTGAGAAATGAGAGGATTTGAGCCTCTATTTATAGTAGGTTTATTTTCGTATATCGACCCTCAAGATATAGATATTTGACATTTATAGCCTTTAGAAATTGTTAATGACGAAACATACCCTTAAAATTCTCTTTAAATTGATTTAATAGTTTTTATATAAAATGAATTATTTTTGTTTATAAAAATATGATCTACAAAAATCGTAGTTTAATAATATCAACTTTTTAACTACAAGTCTTTAACGAATTAACGAAAGGGTATTAGTTGTAAGTTTAATAAAAATATAGGGGTTAAATGTAAATACAATTTCATTTTATAGAAAAAGAAAATATTAAATATAGAACTAATATCAATAATATTAAATTTTGACATCAGATTGTCGGTATCGACGATACCGTTTTGACGGTAATTTTTCCGTTTTTTTAAAACGTCATAATATTATCGATAAATTTAAAAATACGTATTGAATACGTAGTGTTCGAAATGAAAATATGAATTCTTTAAGGGTAAATTGTGTAAAATTGATTAAATAATGAAGTGGGGCCCATTATATATTAAATAAATTAAAATAATATCTTCATTTCAAACTCACGGATGTACTATCGAATAATATGTAGACTTTTTCTCTCTACCGGTGAATTGATTTGAAAAACAACGTGTAACATATATATATATATATATATATATATATATATATATATATATATATATATATATATATATATATATATATATATATATATATATATATATATATATATATATATATACTAATAATCAAACGTCGTTTTCAAGTTAAATTAAACGTTTTTCTATCATAACTTTTTATATATAACGTTTGGTAAAAATATAACTATATATTTGGAACCGTCATATTTTTATCTACGTTTTGATATAAAATTTGTAATATTCCGACGAGTTTTGAATTTTACCGTTCACTGTTCATGTCGGATACTATTTATACTGAATCACTGTTCACGTCGGATACTATTCATACCGGATCACTGTTCACGTCGGCTACTATTAATGCCGGATCACTGTTCTTGCCGGAGACTATTCACATCGTAAAAATTTTAATTTTAATATTTTTTATCAAAACGTCTAACTTTGCAGTGTATGTTTGCACAATTGATTTGAATTAGTGTATGTAGTATTATAATATTCAATAATATATAGAGGTTATAAAATTTATATTTCAATATCTTAACTTAACGTGTGCTCTGGTTGACTCGAGTTGACTTTCGTTGACTAATTTGACAGCTGTCACATCTTTTGCCAACTTTTAGTTAACAAAAGTCTTTAATCATAAACTTTTTAGTTAACCTTTTTCTAAACTGAATTCATGTATTATTTACCTTATATTAATATTTTATAAATATCACTCACTATAGTTTATCATTTTTAAAACTCATGCCAAAAATATTTTATACCGAGTAAAAAATCATAAATTTTCAATGTTTGAATTTTAAAATAAAAACGACAAATTACTATTGACGGCTTATCTTATAGTATGTGAATTGTTTTATTTTAAACGTTTTTATAATTATTTGAAATAATATATTTGTTATGTAGCATAATTATATATATATATATATATATATATATATATATATATATATATATATATATATATATATATATATATATATAGTTTAATAAATTGATAAAAATAAAAGTATAATATATATTTATAGACGGTGAGTGATCTGTATACATCACTTCTTTTCCATACACTATAATTTATGTTTTAAAATGATATACCATGTACAAAAAATTATTAAATTGTTGCATATGGTGATATGGACAAAAATTATAGAGAGGATGTTAAAGATTGAAATAGACAAATACGAAAGAATATAAAAGAGCTCCGGTTGGAATTAGGGGTGCAAATGAGCCGAGCCGGCTCGTGAGCTACCCGGGACCGGCTCGATAAAAGCTCGGCTCGAGACCGATTTTAAACGAGCCCGAGCTTAAAAATAAGGCTCGTTTATTAAACGAGCCCGAGCCGAGCCCGTGCCACCAAGCTCGATTAGGCTCGCGAGCCCTAAACGAGCCTATATATATATATATATATATATATATATATATATATATATATTAAAACATATTTAATCATTAGAGTAAACGAGCTTCTTAACGAGCTCGAGCCGAGCTTAAGCTCGTTTAGGCTTATTAAGAATTAAACGAGCCGAGCCCGAGCCCGAGCCGAGCCTGTATATTTCTTAACGAGCCCGAGCCGAGCTTGGGTCCATAAAGCTCGTAACGAGCCGAGCCCGAGCCGAGCCCTGTATATTTCTTAACGAGCCCGAGCCGAGCTTGGCCAGGCTCGGGCTCGGCTCGGCTCGTTTGCACCCCTAGTTGGAATGACTAAAAAGCTTTTCAGTAAACCACGGTTTAATGAAAATTGAATCTCACTCGAACCCTCATACACACAAATAAATAAACAATCAACCAATCTCACATGCTATTTCTTATGTAAAAAAACAGGTGCAATCAAAATTAATTTACATATGTAATACCAATCACTCGATCAGTGTTACAAAGCCATTGATGGTATCTGCACCGACGCCGACTGAATAAGCTTCTGAGCAGCCGACAGCTGTTCCATCAACGTTATAAGACGCTCTCTGTAGTCACGTGCCTGATCCATGGCCTCGGCTTCAAGCTCACCGAGCTGCGAGCAAAGACGCTCCTCCGCATCCTCCGCCACCCGAAGCCTCTCCCACGCCTTCTGCAACTCCATCTTCATCTTCTCCTCTCTTTCTATGCTTTTCTTCAATTCTCTTTCCAGTTCCTCGTTCCTCCTCCTCAACATCTCCTCCTGATCTACCATCCTGGCCGCCGTGGTATGGCGGTGATCTTGCACTTGCACCGACGGAACTGCGATGCTTGGGGCCATTAGTTTTTACTAAAATAAAGGAAGGAAAGATTTTGCGTGCTTGAATGAATTAGTTGACGTACGTGCTTTGATTCTTTCCTTGATTATTTATAGGCGTGAAATGGTGATGTCCAGGTTCAATGTATCTGATATATTTTGTTCCATTTTGCAATTTAGACCTTGAAGGTTAGCTAACTTACTTATCTGACCACTATCATTTTTATGTTCAAAACTAATTAAACAAATATTGTCCTGTGTTATATTAGAATTTTGGAATATGATGATGTATTTTAGGGGTTTTTGGTTGAATTTGGATTTTTAGTTACGTTTGGTTTAGGGTTATTAAAGAATAAAGTAAAAAGGATGAACAAAATACGGATATAATTAACATTTTTCATGTACTTAATAGTTGTGTATTTATGGTAGACGGTTCAAAGACTAGAAACATGGTAAATTCGTTTTTATCGACATAAACAATAGGGAAAATGACTTATAAGGGTAATTATGTTTCAAAACTGTTCAAAAAACACCATCCAAGTTTGGTCTGTTCAAAAAACACCATCCAAGTAAGGCTTTTGTACAAAAAAACACCATCCAAGTAAGGTCTTTGTACAAAAAACACCATCGAACTACATGTTTTGTTCAAATTTTACCCGATGGTAACCGGCTCTTGCAGGTTAAAGGATGACTTGGCCTAATACTTGGTGACCGGCCAAGTCATCCTTTAACCTGCAAGAGCCGGTTACCATCGGGTAAAATTTGAACAAAACATGTAGTTCGATGGTGTTTTTTGTACAAAGGCCTTACTTGGATGGTGTTTTTTGTACAAAGGCCTTACTTGGATGATGTTTTTTGAACAGACCAAACTTGGATGGTGTTTTTTGAACAGTTTTGAAACATAATTACCCTTATAAGTCATTTTCCCTAAACAATAACATAAAATTATAAAAACCATATGTATCTGGTATATACTATACATAGTTAATTTTTGTAATTTAGTCAAAGTTTTATGTGGTTGCAGTTGATTCAAAATGCTACTCTTTGTCAATGCGCGTTGTTTATTATATTCTAATATAAGTTAATTGGCTTTTCAATGGTTTGAATATAAAAGTAAACAGCACATTTAACCATTGGGCGTCATCATAGTCTTTATAGAATTCTGAATTTTCATTTAAATAATGCATCAGAAAAGTTTTTCTAGATAATGTATTAGAACAATAATTTCTGTTTTATACATCATAATATGCATTTTTTTTTTCAAAATATACATGAATCGTATCGGTATGCACTGATCTTCAAGTTTCAAATTATTATTATAATATCGTCAATAACTACACCACACGCATGGTTATATTTATGCATTATAAATATTGAGATGATAATTTATTATAGGGTAAATTACGTATTTAGTCCATGTGGTTGGTACATTTAGCATTTTGGTTCTAATTTTTGAGAAAAATTCCATAGTTGGTCCTTATCATCTTGCACATGAGGTTTTTGAGAGTTGAGACATATACCGTCTAAAAAACTCCCTTAAATGGGTGTAAGATGACAAAAATACCCCTATTTTTGTGTTGTTCTTCTTTTATCTTTTATTATTATTTTTTTGTCATTTTTTAAACTAACGGACCATTTATGTAAAACATTAAATAATGCCCTAAAGGCCTTGAAGCTTTAATTTATTAGGAGGCTTCACGCTTTTAGCGGTCTTCAAGCAACTACGTCTTTTTTTTCTTTCTGGAATTTGTCGGTGCTCTCTATCTCTCATGCCTTCTATAACTTTGACTCCAATGCTTTCGGCCAATGAAACACCCCCCCCCCCCCCTCTTTTTCTTCTTCGATTTTGGTTTTGCAGTTTTTCAAATTTGGACAGCAATTCAAGACGAAATTGGTTTTTCTTTTTAAGGTTTGTTCAGGAGTGTTAGGCTGTAAATAGAGATTTTTGGTTTTTGTTTTCAGATTTTGGTAATTGATTTTTGGTTTTCAGATTTTTAAGTTTTTTATTGGAGTTGCATGTAGTGATGAATGATGGTGGTGTTCACAGGGATGTGACTGGTGATCGTGTTGTTGGTATTGGTTTTTCGACAGCTGGTGGGTGGTGGTGGTGAGGTGAGGTGATATAGTGTTGTTGGTATTGGTGATGGTGGTAAGTGTTGGTGTTGTTTTTCCAACAGCATGTGGGTGTTAGTGGTGATGAGGTGATGGTAGTTGTGTTGGTGGTATTTGATGGCAGTGGTTCTTTTTTTTTTTTAACTAAAAATAAATTAAGAAAATAAGAAAAAGACAAATACAAGGGTAATTTCGTCAATTAACAGAATTTAACATAGCTTCTTAAACAGAAACTTAGTCATGGACTTTCGATGCAAAATTTAGAAGCCATAGAAACCAGTCATAATAATTTTCTATTAATTAGATCAAAATAGTAAATTGTACCAATTATATGGACCAAATATGTAATTTACCCCTTTTATACGAGAATTTTTTAAAGTATTTGAGGAGTGTGGAAATAAAAAAGTGTGGTTGGAATTATATATATATACAATTGTTGCCTTGAATATATATATATATATACAATTGTTGCCTTGAATGAACAGTACCATTTTAGTTTTATTACAATTTTTATCTCTGTAGTTTTAATTTGTATAATTATAGTTTTAGTCCTTATAGTTTTAATTTTTATTAATTACAATTTTGGTCCCTATAGTTTTGTTTGCCAGTTTAACATTATTACAGTTTCGATCCCTGTAGTTTTAATTTGTTGACTTCCTTAACCGCAGCAACGCGCGGCTTCCTTCCGCTCGTTTTTCTACAATTGTAAGGAAAAGACAAGTACGCATGTGATGACGCCTTCCTGGGTAGGGGTGAGCGTTATTCGAATTAAACCGCGAAACCGTCCGAACCGAACCTTATTCGGTTTACGGGTTAGGGTTAAACGGTTAACGGTTCGGTTAGCGGGTTAATTGATCTGGTTAAGCGGTTTGCGGTTCTGTTTGCGGTTTGGAAAAAATTATACGGTGCCCGCCCGAAAACCGATTAAGTATGTTAATATTAAATATTTATAAAATATATTAGCCTTGTCGTTGTCACCACTCTTCAGCGTTCAACCGTAAGACCTTAGGATATTTTGAATATTTTCTGTTTGACATCTTTAAGCAAATTGGATGCTTTCTTTTTGACATCTTAGCCGTAAGACCTTGGGATATTTTGAACATTTTAATATAGCAATATTGTTTTCATTTCTTATTTACGGGGCTATAACACTTATAGTTGTAAAGTATATATTCAAATCCAAATAGTTGCTAACACTTTCGTAAGAAAATGTTTACGGAAGAATATCTTAAGGGTAGATTCGTAATGGATCCAAGTAAAAACGGACTAATAGTATGATTGAGCCAAAAAATGGACTAATAGTATTACTTGGAGTGGGCTTTGCTTAAACGGTTTAAACCGAACCCAACCGCCAAACCCGCAAATCGAATAACCCGCTTTTGATTGGTCCGGTTTACGGTCGGTTTGGTATTCATCCCCAAACCGACTAACCCGAACCGTATAACCCGCGAAACCGCAAAACCGCCTGATGCTCACCCCTATTCCTGGGCCAGTTAATAAGAGGTGTTGGAAAAAAAACCGAAACTGCAAAACCCCATCGAAATACTGATGAGTCATATTGAATTCTAAGTTACATGAACTAGTTCTTCTATTATTTTTGGTTGGATTAGATTAATTGAAAAGGAAATTTTTAATCTTTCGTTTTAGTTTAGGTTTACAATGTTAGGTCGGTCGAGTTGAATAATAAGCCAAAATCGAGATGTCAAGAAGAATTATTTTAGCCTCTTTTAATCTTGGAAAACTTTATTGAATTGAAATAAGAGCTGGATATATGTTTAACTAATGATACCTTATCTTTTTTAGTTATGTAATATAGTGAAATTTAAATGAAATATGCAATGATGTTCTAAGACCAAAATATGAAATATAGTAGTCAAGAATTTGTTGTCTCGTGCAAGTGAAGCCTAGCCTAGTTGGGTGGATGCACCCGGGTTATATACCCATATGGTGGGAGGTCTGGAGTTCGACTCCAACTAACCCCATGTGGGGGATTTTCCCTGGGTGGATAATAAACAGGCGGAGGAGAAAGGCTTTGCACCATAGGTAATCGCAAACCGCCCTGGATGCAAGGCTGAGTAACCTCAAGGTGTTAAAATTGCCGTTTCAAAAAAAGAATTTGTTGTCTCGTAATGTGACATCGAATATGTTTTCTTATTTATTCAGTAATCATTTAGTTACTAATTTATGTAAAAATGAATATATTTTATTAGCAAATTGTGCAGAAATATTTTATTTTTTTATTAAACAATTTATTCCATATAAATTACTGTAATAATATTTTAATCGTTTAAGATGTTGCAAATAAAATAACATATTTTTTGATTCTACGATGAAACGTGCTTATATATTACGTCCAAAACTTTGTTGTGTGTATTGAGAAAAATATAAAAAGATTGTGTAAACAAACATCTAACCTTTGAAAGATTTAGAAACTGATAAGTATTATTCCTAACATTTATAATTTTATGAATTTATCTTGTTTTAATGTTTTAATTATCTGCTTTGTACAAAAATCCATTTATTAATTTTTTCAAATATGCATTGGCTACATGAAGGGAAAGATGATGGCGTTGTTACGTTATTCAAAAATATGTTAGACAATCGTAGACGAGGGGGTCCTTGGGCAAAGGTGGAGGTGACATTTAGGAGGAGAGAACGGGTAACACCAATATCAAGCAATGTCTTCGCAAGGTTGCAGATGGTCATTTTACTGCAGCACTGGAGGTACTATGTTTCTTTGGTGTTGCTCCATACAATGATGACACCATGAGGACCTTGGAGGCTAAGCATTCTTACAGGCCATCCTATCTTTATAGAGCACTACATTTTCTGAGCCTCCACGTGTTGCAGAGATTGATAAGATTACAATTAGCATACACCAACACTTACACCCATAATTACATTACTAAAAATCCGCTTCTCGTATCTTTCAATGGCAACTCCAACTTAACATTTGCTAAGAGAATTCATCACATACTAAATGTTAAATCGAAATACTTAATATACCAATCTGTTATATGGATAGCTCTTCAAAGAAGCAGCACAACAACCTTTGTGATCACGATCCTCTTAATCTGTAATGATTTAAAAGAAACATCATTATCAACAACTTTATTTGGTGATTTGATGATAATCTTCAATTTTTTGTGTTGAAAGTTGTGATGATAAATCGATTGCTCTCCAAATTTTAAAGAATAAAGGCAGAAACCACATACCCGAATACTTATGACCTAAAGTGCAATTAAATAAAATATGTAGATATAGGGAGATTCACCTAATGCTTGAAGAAATTCTGCAAAACGATGACATTGTTAGGGTTCTGTAATACAGAGGCAAAAATACAAAAAAGTAAATAAAAACCTAATTTATCTTTAGATGATTCTTTTTGTTGTTGAATGTGTTAGGGGCGTCGTAAATTAGTAGTGATGTACAGGGACGATGCTCAAGCCTCGACCCTTCAATTCTTCCGGTTTCACCGGTAGCAATGTAGAAGGTGACTACTACAAGGTGATGCACCATTGAAGATCCTCCACACACCGAAATTGGAAATACGCACCACAAATCTGTACTTTTTCATGAAACACTGTGCTCAATCCCACCGTTGATTTCCCATACCCGGGCTTCTCCAGGTCGCCATACCCACACGCTCCACCTGTCGCAGGAATTGTCTTGATCGTCGGGTATAAGGTAACGTGCAAAGCAGATACGATGGAGCATAAGAATGAGAAATCAGATGCAGAGGATGAAGGCTGGAGTGGAGAAGATTAGAGCGATGGCGGTATGTAGAAGACAGATCGACTGAGACAGAGAGGAAGACGTAAAATCGATGAAGACAGAGAGGAAGCGGTGGAGACGATGAACGAAACGGAAGGCGAGACAACGACGGCGGTGGTCGATGGTCCCAATTGCAAAAGCGGTGGTGTAGAAGACGCAAACTCAACGAAGACAAAAAGGAAGCGGTGGAGACGATGAACGAAACGGAAGGCAGTAGAAGACGTAAAATGGAGAAAGTGAACCGTATAAAACCCGAATACAGATCCACAACCCAAAAAAAACCCGACCCGAATATGGATCCACAAACCGAAAGAGGATCCATATTGGCACGAACCCATAGGAAGCAACGCAAATTGATACATAGTATAATATAATATAATATAATAATATGCTCAGTGGAAAAGTCACTCAGGCTGGGGGGAGCAATTCGCTAACCCCGCCATGGTCTCGCCAACGACTCGCCATGGACTTGCCGACTGCTCCCTCTCGGCTCGCCTTCGCCAAGTCGCCAAACCTCTCGCTGATTTCCTGGCGAGCTTGTTAAAGTGGCTGCAACGGTTTTGTGACCGTTGAACGGTCACCAAATTTTAAAAAAAAAAAACCTTTTTTTAATTAAAAAAAAATCCAATTAATTTCCTATATAAACCTAACTCTCAAATCATTTTTACCACACAAATTCAATATCAAATCTCTTCTACATTTTATATTCCCCTTTCCCATAATTTTAATTTCAAAAATTATGCCATCCGAGTCAATTTCAATTTCATCATCGTCATCTGATGATGAATTGGAAGAACAAATAGAGAGTCAATAGAGCGTATTACGGCTCATTTACAAGAAGAATTACAAAATCTATCGCCAAGCAGCGGGCCTCGTCTACACAGAAGATATATTGATCGGGAAAGAGCGGAAGCCGAACAACGTCTCTTTCGGGATTATTTTGCTGAAAATCCCACATATCCAGAGTATAAATTCCGGCGTCGGTTTCGCATGCGCAAATCGTTGTTTTTGAATATTGTTAGCGATATGGAGGCGGCGCATGATTACTTTAAGCAACGACGGAACGCGGCAGGTACGTTAGGATTCCACCCTATTCAAAGATGTACTGCTGTACTTCGCATGTTAGCATATGGCACACACCCTGATGCACTAGACGAGACAACGAGGATGTCCGCACGTGTCGCACGAGACTCTTTAGACCTATTTTGTGACCTTGCCCTAATTATGTAGAAGCCACGATATGGGCGTGAACCTACTCCCAATGACATCCGAAAATTGTATGCCCATCATGCAAAAGTGCATGGCTTCCCTGGTATGTTAGGAAGTTTAGACTGTATGCATTGGAGGTGGAATGGTTGTCCTTCTGCTTGGCATGGCTAATACACGAAGGATCAGTACGGATACCCGACGGTCGTGCTTCAGGATGCAGCCTCACAAGATATGTGGATTTGGCATTCATATTTTGGTGCTCCCGGGTCTCATAATGACCTCAACATACTCAATAGTTCGGATTTTTACACAAAGTTACATAGCGGCACTGCTCCGGACTCTTCGTTTACACTCTGAGGAACACAATATCGATTTGGGTATTATCTTGTGGATGGAATCTATCCAGAGAGTTCTATTTTCGTCAAGACTTTGACTTACCCAGATGACCCACAAAGACGAAAGTTTAAAAGAGCTCAAGAAAGAGCTCGAAAGGACATTGAGAGAGCATTTGGTGTATTGAAGAAACGTTTTGTCATACTAGCTAAACATTCATTGTTTACAAAAAAATCTACTATGATGAAGGTCATGTTTACATGTATTATTTTACATAACATGATTCTAGAAGACGAAGGACATGCTATATGTCAATACGACGAAAATGAAGTCATTCCCAATCCACAACCAATTCCAGTTGCGAGTTCATAATACCTTCAGCGAGTGCAGATAGTGCGCAGTCGAGAAATTCATGCCGATCTTCGTCGTCATCTAATCGATCATCTTTGGACGGTAGACCATATTGATCTAAATGTGGATCCGGTGAACTAGTACGACGGTGAATATTCAGATGAAGACAATATATGAGGTCGTGTTTAGTTGGTTTTTAAGTTTAATTTAGTTTCTTCTAAGTTTTTTTTATGTTTTTAATTTTAATGCAATGCATTTTAAGTTTAATGAAATGGTTGTTTTTAATTTTATATTTGTTTTTAATAATATAAATAATTTAAAAAATAGATTTAAAAAAATAGTTTAGAATGAAGTTCAGCATGCGCTGACTGCTACCACCAATTTTGGTCAGCATGTGCTAAAAATGCTGAATGCTGACGTGACATAGTTTAGCATGTTCAGCATGCGCTGACTGTTCCCTCCAGCCTCACCGAGGAAATACATCCAGGGTGTTGTGTGTAAACTTGAACTTGATTTGGACGTTTATGATTTTCAGTGTCAAATTGAACAGCTCTATGTAAACACAGGCTTGAAGTCATTGTTCTATAAATATGTTTTTTAATTAAACTTTTAACTTACCTATACTGTATTAACCATTCAATCAATAAGTATTAAATATTTTTATACCATCCAAAATGATTCATAATAGGAATATTATTAGTAAACGAATAAAATCCCAAAATACATTAAACATTGATATATATATATATATATATATATATATATATATATATATATATATATATATATATATATATATATATATATATATATATATATATATATATATATATATATATATATTCCATTGAGAATGGAAAAAAAGTTGAGAACGCGATAACGAATTCGGTCCACATATTTTTTATTGTCGCTCTAGTGTTTCGGCGCCGTCGGAGCGTTAATGCTCTAACGACGAAATAAATATATTATTATTCATATATGATTTTCACCACAACTACCACGTGCACCACCTTCGTCACCACCACCACCGTCGTCGCCGCCACCACTACCGCTACCACCGCTATCACTGCCACCATCGCCGCCGCCGCCACATCCCCGACCGCCACCACAACCAACTACCACTATCACTACTGCAAACTCCACCACCTCTATGACCATCACCACCACCTCGACCACCACCACCATAACCACCACTACCACCTCCATCACCGCCACCACCACCACCTTCGTCACCACCCACTCTACCAACAGCACCACCTCAGTAACACCGCCGCCACAATCACCACCATCATCGCGACCCTCTATCATCATCGCCACCCTCTACAACCACAACCGTATATGTTTATTCATAAATGATTATTCATATATGTCTATTCATATATGATTATATGAATAATCATATATGAATATACCTAATCATATATGAATAAATCATATACGAATAATTAGAACCCATCTCGTCGTCGTGGAGCGGCATGTCAGCGCTGGCGCATCTAGTGGCCAAGATTCATTCTCGCGTTCTCAACTTTTTTTCCATTCTCAATGGAACCTTCCCATATATATATATATATATATATATATATATATATATATATATATATATATATATATATATATATATATATATATATATATATATATATATATATATATATATATATATATATATATATATATATATATATATATATATATATAAGGAGGACCGTGTAGGAACCCAAAATCCGGTAAGAACCGTAAGGACAAATCTGGACCTTTAATCATGAAAAATGGGTGGATAAGATTGAATGTGAATAAAATGTCACATATTAAAAGCTTGGGGGCTACTTGTATAAAAATCAAAACTATTGGGTAGATAATACAAATTAATAAGGATAATATGGTAATTGCAACGAGACCCCCCACCAGATTGCGACACTTGTCGCTATATGGGTTGCTGGGTTTTTTTTATTCCCCCGCTTAGTTTTTGGGTCATAACTTTTTTTTGTAAAAAAAATTCTCAAAAAACCAAAGTTCTTAAAATTTAATTCTCTACAAAACAAGCACAATCTTGAAAATTTGAAAAAAAAATATTTTATTTATTTTTTATTATTATAAAAAATCAAAAATTAAAAAAAAATTCTAAAAATTATGAAAATTTAATGGATAATTGTAGATATTATATTAGTAAGTTTGCAAAAAAAAATTTGAAAAAAAAGGTTTTTTTCATGTTCATTTTTATATTTTAAGTAAAAAAACACATCAAAATAGCAAAAAAAAATACATGTGATCCAAAAATATTAAAACCAAAATATGTTTTATGATTCAAAACTTATGATCAACGATGCAATATTCGTTATGATTCAAGATCCAAAAGTCGTTATGATCCAAAACGAGTTATTCAAGATGCAAAAAAACTATGATCCAAAATGTTATGATCCAAAAATACATGATTCAAAACATTATGATTAAAAATATCATGATCCAAAGTGATTAGATTAAAGATACGAAAAAAAAAACGTTAAAATTAAGATTAAAAAATATTAAAAAATAAAAAATATACATAAAAATCAAAAAAATAACAAAAAAAATTAAAATCGAGTACTGTAGCATTCAAAATAAATAAATAAATAAATAAAATAAATGAAAAAAAATAAAAATCTAAAAACCGAGTATAATAGAAAATAAAAAAAATTTGAAAAAAAATAATTTTTTTTGAAAAAAAATAAAACATAAATAAATAATAAAAAATAAAAAAAAGAAAAAAAACGAAAAAGGAAAAAAAACGAGAAAAAAAAACCCACTTAAATCACGTTGAAAAAAAAACCCACTTAAATACTCGAGTTCGTATTTTGTTCCGTGGACGTGCGTCGCACGTGATTGCGTCACGTCGAAGGAAGACGTTTTGACGTTATTGCCCTTATGAAAATGATTGGACGAGAAGAGTCCTCACGGTTCCTACCGGATCCTAACCCTATATATATATATATATATATATATATATATATATATATATATATATATATATATATATATATATATATATATATATACATATAGATATATATATACATACATATAGATATATATATACATACATATATATATATATATATATATATATATATATATATATATATATATATATATATATATATATATATATATATATATATACATATATATATACATATATATATATATATATATATATATATATATATATATATATATATATATACATATATATATATATATATATATATATATATATATATATATATATATATGTATATATATATATATATATATATATATATATATATATATACATATATATATATATACATATATATATATATATATATATATATATATATATGTATATATATATATATATATATGTATATATATATATATATATATATATATATATATATATATATACATATATATATATATATATATATATATATATACATATATATATATATATATATATATATATATATATATATATATATATATATATATATATATATATATATATATATATATATATATATATATATATATATATATATATATATATATATATATATATATATATATATATATATATATTTACACGACAAGTTTATATATCCAAGTAAAAAGGATTATTTACAAACTAAAACCAAAAACATTTGATAAAGATGTATAATGAAACTTAGAAAAAATGTGAGAACATTCAAAAAAACATGCAAAAAATCATTATATCAACCTTTCATTCTCCCATCAACTCCTCAAGCAAAGCGAACTTTGTCTTAATCCTCTCTCTAAGAAAATCGTTCAACTCCATAAAAGACGACATAAGTTGGGTATTAAGCGTGATTGACCTGTAAATGAAGGGTTTAGGGTTTAGTCATCGACGTGGTTGCAGAGACTAGGTAGCAACGATGGATCTCCAATATATGTATATGTTTATCAATGCTTTTGTATGGTTTCTTGAAACTTAGTTGCTATAGCATTTATTTATTGTAGATATTGTGTAATATCTTTATGAATAAACAAAACAAGTTTTTGGTTTAAGGAGAAAGTTGACATTGTGTGCGAATGAATGCATGTGATAATAATTATCTAAAGAAAATGGTACTACATTCGGTAAAAAGAACTTGTTATATAATAACCAATTACGTAAATGTCATTTTTCGGTAAAACGAACTTGTTTATATAATAACCAATTAGGTAAATGTCATTTTTGGAGTTTTTGACCAAAAGAGTGTTTTTGAAAAAACTATTTACCAAAATGGGGTGGTTTTTAAAATATTTACCAAAAAGGGGTTATTTAATTAATTATACTTTTCAACCTACTTATTTTTTTACGCACAACAGCTTATTCAAAATTGACCCTGCCCTAACCTGCCCGTACTCGTAACCTTCCTGTAGAAATCCGGTGACCATCGATCTCTTCATCTTCTCCGGCCAATCGACGCCGGCGATTCCTCCTACAGCAACGCCGACGCCGGCGATTCCATCTCCAGCAACGCCGACCATCTCCAGCAACACCGACCATCTCCATTCCCGCAATCGCAATTTCAGGTACTAACAATGGCTTTAATTCGTGATTTCAGGTACAACGCCGACCATCTGATTGGTTCACTATGTTTACTAAATCGTTCATTTAATGCAAAATTCGTTAGTTGACTGTTTCTGAATCAGAATTCGTGTCTGTAATGTGATTTCTTGATTTATGATTTCTGGCCCCATGGCTTAAATTCGTGTCTGCAATCGTGATTTCTTGATTTATGATTTCAGGCCATGGTTTCTGAATCAGAATTCGTATATGATGGCTTAAATTCGTTAGTTGACAGTTTCTGATGTTGCAATTGCTATTACAAAAACCTGAAAGCTGATTCCTTTTTTGAAAGTTGAGTCCTTTTTTTTATTTCAGTTGTTGCAATCGTTAGTTGACAGTTATGAACGAGTTTCTGTTGTTGAAAGCTGAACATAATATGTGTTTTCTGATTTTGTCACATGTTTTCTGATTTCAGTTTTCTAGAATACAAATGGAATTTAATATCATATCACATATGGTTGAGAATGAAGATCCCCATACAATTTCTCAAATGGCTGTTGTAAGTAATGCAATAACTAATGACAATGAAGTTGATGTGAATGACGTGTCAGAAGAAGATTACATCGGAGAAGAAGACGATGAAGAATCTTTTGACAACAACTTTGAAATACCTTCGACTTTTACTAGAATGGAGGAAACAAATATGACCACTGACGGTGATTGGATTGTGTCAAAATTAGTGAGCAAGAATGACTTTACACAAGAGTTGGGAAAAGATTCTTTCAAGGATAAAGAAGAACTTATGAGAGCTATTAAGCTCCATTGCATTAGGACACATAAACAATTTGAGGTCATTGAGACACGTCCAACTATATGGACCATAAGATGCAAGTTACATTTACAATCTGGTTGCAAATGGCAACTTCGTGCACTTAAACGAAAACGAAGTGGGTGTTTTGAAATTACAAAGTACACTGGCCCACATACTTGTTTACACAATAATATTTCTCAAGACCATTGTTTTCATAGCCGCATTGTTTTCATAGGTATTGTTATATTGGAATCCTAAAGGTAGTCAATGAGCATGGATCTCCATGGTCAAAGCCGCATTGTTTTCATAGGTATTGTTATAAGTCACATTGTTTTTTTTTAGAATACTTACATTAGATATTCACATTGGTATATTTTATCTCTTTACTATTTTATCTTTTTTAGAATACTTACATTAGATATTCACATTGGTATATTTGATTCATTTGGTTCATTGGTATATTTTATCTCTTTACTATTTTATCTTTTTTCTTTTGCAGATAGTGGTTATCGAATCAAGCTATCCGAAGTGTTGCTTTTATTTTTCTTTTGGGTTTTGTAAGAAACCATTGTTGGTTTTGTACTTAAAACAATGTAACTATGATATTTGGTTGTTGGTTTTGTACTTAAAACAGTTTAACTATAATATTGGTTGTTGGTTCTTATGTATGATCTTGGTTTTAGATTACTTAAATATAAACAATTTACAACATTTATTTATATTCAAACAATTGTTATAATGAAGGGAAAAAAAATTAAAAGAAAAAGTTATTTTGAAAACATTAAAATCCTATAATTAGAAAAAGTTTAAAAAAGTATTTTGAAAATGTGTTAAAAAATTTTTGGTTAAAAAGATGATAAAAAAAAACATTATTAAAAAATGTTTGAAAAAAGTCAAAATAAATGCATTTTAAAAAACAGCAAAATTGTATAATTAGAAAAATGAAAATTCTATCAAAAACACTCTTTTGTTAAAAAACAACACCCTTTTGGTAAATATTTTGAAAACAACCCCCTTTTGGTAAATAGTTTTTTCAGAAACACCATTTTGGTCAAAAACTCGTCATTTTTGGCACCGATATGGATAAGAAGTTGAATATGCTATTTAAGTTTTCAATGAAAGTAATACCGACAATAACTATAGAACGAGGTTTTGTTGTTCTTATTTTGTACGTTCTTTGCTTTTCTGCTTCCTGCTGGTTTTTAATATATTTTCTCGTAATTCCCCATAAAAATGTATGGTTTCATGACATGATTATTGAGAAGTCTCCAATTTGCATGTTCACCTTTCATGCAATGATTGTTATTTATTACAATTTTCTCTTTTTTCACTATTTATAGTTAAACAACACATGGTTAGTATTATATTAATGTTTGAATAACACTAATTTTTCCTAAACTTTACAATAGGGCTTACGCAAACAAATGCATGTAAATAACATCAAAACATTAATGTTCGTTTCATGGTGAATGGAACTAATTATAGTTAGCTCTACTTGCAAAGACCATCCATCTACGTGTACCAAAACCCTATAAACACATAAAAATATATTTATACATGCAACATACGCTTTTTACATAGATAAATGTTCTTTTAATAGCAATGAAAAACAATAAACTAAACACTAAACATGTTGCTTTTGCTCTCCATAGACTAGGATTATGGTCAACATAATCAAATATCATGATGGTGAGGTAGATGTTTGACACTTAGTTTTTATTTTTTCTTTTTATAATTTATTTAGTATGTTTTAATTTATTTTTAGTTTAAATCGCATGCATATTTTCTAATTTTATTTTTTATATCATTCGGGGATACTTTCTAGTCTTTTGTGTTTAAATGCAGATATTATTGAATACTAGCAGGAGCGGGATGAGCCAAACGGAAGATTATAGCGGACGGAACATGATGATATTTTTGAATCGCGGAATTTTTGGAGACTCAGTTCACTTAACGGGCTTGGACTTGAAGCAAGCATTTGGACCAAGAATGAAGGTTTGGGCTCATTGGGGTTTACCTAGCCCAAATGGGGGTTAATTTTAGTCAAAAACTAGATCTTTCCTAAAGAAGAACGGAGACAATGTCACTTTCAGCCTTTTTGACCGGATCAGGCCCAAACTGGGCTTTTTGCCCATTCACGCAATGCGCGCAAAATTTGCACTACGTTTGCGCGACCCGCACAAATGGTGCTGAGGGACAATTTTGTCATTTTACGCGTGGTTCAGCTATATGTAAAATTGAGAAAAAACGTGGGGAAGCCTCCAGGAGCTTGAGAGAAGAATTTTTGACGATTTGTTCATCATTTTTTACACTTGGGTTTGTGATTTTGCTACACTTTATATTTGATACATCTTTATACACTTTGATGTTTGTTGTTCTAGCCATGCTTGGCTGGAACTCTTTATTATCAATATTGGGTGAATCCTTGAACAATTAGTTGAGTTTTGAGAAGTTTATAAGTGTTTGATTCTCAAATCTATGAATGCAACTTGTTTACACGTTTAAATTGTTATTGTGTTCTTGTTCATGAGATTAAATGCATGGATAATTATTGTTATTTGTTTTCTAAATTACGTAATTGATTTCTTAAACAAATTTGTGACAAATGATTTTTGTTGATGCTTATATTCATTTTTAAAATCATGTAGTTGTGTTTTCAAGGAGAAATGGAAGCTTTTGATTTCCCTTAAGCTTGGTGATCCTTAAATCTATATTGCTAGTCAAATTACTTAAGTTAGACGCTTATTTGACTTTTGATTTTGATTAAGACGGTTATTAAGAACTTTTCTAATATTCATACAATTGATAAGAATCTAGGTGTTTCAACCTTTTGAGACACTATAATCAAGATAGATTAAGTCAAACACATTGCACCATAATATTTGATGATAAACTAGCTAGTTGGAATTGTGATGAAATCTCAATATTGATTGTTTCCTTAACCTTAATTCTCTTTGCCAAAATTTGATTATTTGTTCGTATTTCATTTTCAAGCAAAACAAACAAAACCCCCTTTTGTTTTATAATGTTCAAAAATATTTATATCTTTTCTAATTGATCGCATAGTTTAACAAACCGAACCAATCTCCGTGGATACAATCCCTTTACCGCTATACGCAAAATTGTGTACTAGAAGTAGGGTTTATTTTTGTTGGCCTCGACAACCACCAATGTTAGGAACATCGAATACTGGCTGAAGAGATTAAAATGATAGGGGGAAGATGTCGAGAAGACATCATAATGCCGAGAGGGTCAGTGAGATTTTGTTTGATGGGTTCAAAGAGGGAAATAAAATAAAATTAGATGAAGAGATTAAAGGTTATGTTCAAAACACTGAATATTGGTAAAGGTTATGTTGTGAACACTAATTACCGGATGAAAAGATACGATCTTGAAAGGAAATCGAAAAAGCTTCAGTTAGATTCATATAAACCATTATTCATTAGAGGCTAAATCTATAATCTCGCTCGTTGAAGGCATTTCCAAGCAAAGGAAATCAAACAAGCATTACTTAGATTCAATGTAAACTGTTATTTGTTGGAGGCTAAAATCTACAATCTTGTTCATTGATGGCATTTCCAAGTTATATCTATAACGTTGTATGCAAAATAAGGATGGATAAAAACCTTTTACATCTCTCAATGTGTTGGTCTTTATAGCATATTATCTTCTCTTTATATCCTTTTATATATCTTCCTCCATTGACCGCCTTGCGAAATCTTCATTTGTGAGGTTTGTCAGATCTGATTTTAAGTATAGGATGATAAGGATGAAGCTATTACAAAGAGTTGCTGTTAAAGATTCTTTTAGAGAAGATTTTTTAGGGGTGAGGAATGGGATAATAGAAGAGTGTATTTATAATATAAATAGTATGCAGATATTAATGAATTATTAGTTAGGTATATCTTATAAGTTTATTGTTTGTATTTTAAATTAAATTAGATGCAACTGCGTGAGACTTGATGTCATAATGATAATATGCGATTTGAAAAGTCAATTAGCTTCGTAGTGTATATATTTAGATAATGATGGGGAGCGAGTTCATTGTAGATACATGGATGAACTTAATTACACTACATTGGCGGAAGGTTTCAATGCTTAATAATTCATATTGCATTGGAAGCTCAAAAGCTGGTAATTAGTCTTTTGGTGTCATGATTATACATCATATCACTTCCTTTATATTGTTGGGAAAGGGAAAAGGTTGTGAGTCGTCCTGTTATTGGATTAACGTAGATATTTACCTTTTTAAGTCAATTCCCAAAAAGTTTCCCCTTTTCAAATATTTGATAACGTTACTCGAATACCTTGATAAGAAGATCAAGAGGAAATTGGAGATGAAAAGTGGTTTAGAGACCATTGAACATGAGGTTTTCATGTTGTTTGAAATATATTTCTAGTGCGTTTTCTTGTTTGGTTTTTGATGAAGTTTTAATGAACATGAATTGGAAATTATGATATTGTTATTTTATTCTATTTTAAAGTCTACAACAATGTGTATGTATATTTCTCAATGTTTATTAATATTTACAATGTTTATTACAGTTAAATAGTTTCTACTATTTAATTGGATATATATATATATATATATATATATATATATATATATATATATATATATATATATATATATATATATATATATATATATATATATATATATATATATATATATATATATATATATATATATATATATATATATATATATATATATATGGGGAGGGGGGTTAATGTCAATAAGTACAATGTTTGTAAAAACCTTTTTTCAATTTATGTTCGGTGCACAAGTCATAACATGTAACGCCCCGGTTTTTCCCGATACGTTTAATTATTCTAAATTAATTATTCTTGTGACATTGGGTTAATTTATTTAGCCAAAAATCTGATGTTATATGCTATTGGGCTCAAGTTGATTATCTTTTAAGTTCTTTAGTTGAGTCCATAGGCTAAAAGCCTTATTTGCAAGACCCATTTTGATCTAACACTACTTAAAGTGTTAATCCATTTCATTTGTCACTCACTCAAAGATTATCACTAAACCCTAACCTTCTCTATTCCCGGATTTGAGAACACAGCCACAATGTTTGGGCGATTCCCGAAGATTGAATGGTTGGATCGCCACGAAACTTTAACCGAAGGTTCCCAAGACATATATGCAGGTTCTGACCGGAGGGATTTTGATTACAAGGTCTAGATATTGAGTTATGAATTTCGAAACATAACCTAGGGTTTCTGTCAGATTTCACTGGTGAGTCTCCCATTCTTGTAAAAATCATATCTCGAGTTCTAGGACTCAAATGGACCCACAACCAGTGCCCAAAGTTCACAAATTGAGTTGGGTAACTTTCTTAAGAAGACCACTCTCGCTGAAAAGGACTTTATCTATGGGCAATAATAGCTTCTTTGCTGTTAGGTCTAATCCGGGTCTGCTGTGATATGTCATTTTGTTTTTATCATTTATAGAGCTTGGGAAACGATCTAGGGTGATTCCAAGTTCCCACATGTTCCTTACATAATGAATTAAAGATCTGGAGCATATGGGGTGTTAATTCTAATTATAACTTGGTTAGAATGGATCCACACTCCAGATCAGTGGACAGTCACCAGCTATTACTGGTGCTGTGATTGTCCACAATGTGATTTTTATATCCAGAGCTTGGGAAACCCTTTTTAATCGATTTCCAACTCCGAGTCTTGTATTTATGTGTCTTTTGTTCCTCTGATTTTTGGTTGGGGCTAATTCCACACACAAGTTGGGTAGAATTGGCCAACACCACCTGTCTGTCCGTCTAAAGACAGCAGTGACACGTCCTTTTGTAAATTTTATATCTTTCTCATCCTTTGGAGTTAGGAGGAGTTCTTTATGGTTCTGGAAACCTAAGTCATTGTAGTTTCTTGTAAAAATTATTTAAGCCTATGCTTCTGTTTTATATTTTGGAGTAATTCAGTCTTCAACAGCAGGTCTGTTTTAGAGACCTTGCTGTGATTACTCCTTTATCATTCATTAGCTTCACAACTTCATCCTTCTAACCTTTAGTCTTAATTAGGTGAAGTGTTGAAGTTTGCACAAGCTTGGTAGCCATTTATTGACTTCTATTTGTTATATCACTCACTCAAGGTGAGTTCTCTCACACCGTTGTATTGATGTTGGTGTTTACTAGTTAGCTCGTGTGTGATTATTTAGATTTATTATTTAAAGCATGCTATATTATTATTATAAATCGTACATGTGCACTGTATGTAATTGATTATTACTATGAGGGGTAGTTAGGTAAGATCACCAACGTTATACTTTTTATGAGGTGCGGGGATCGGGGCCAAAGGATACGGGATTTACCGGTGCGACTCAAACCTACAAGTCCGCCCTATTTTATATAAGCATTGATTCGTTCTTTGCTTAGTTTTTATAATTATAATTGGAAATGAATTAGGGCTGGTAAATGTGAATATTAATATGATGTCTGTGTTTGAATTCACTAAGCTTTGTGCTTACGATTTCCCCTAACATTTTTCAGGTGTTAAGATCAAAGAGGCTAAAGCGTGACTTGGAGCACCGGGATGCCACTACTAGAAGAATTTCTATTTTAGGACATTATTATTTTATGCTTCCGCACTGTACTATGTTTATTTTGCCATAAGTTGGTTTTGAGATATTTATCTTTTGGAAACTTATAATATCTTTTTATAAAAGTTGTTTTAAAAGTTCAAATGTTTTGCGAAAAATTTTGGGTGTTACATAACATATCTTGGGTGCTGATATGAATATTTCGTGCTGAGAACATACATCCTATACCAAGTAATTTAAGTTTCGTGTCACAATCACCTTCAACTTGACTTGGTCCTCTTGATATGTTTTGTGTCGAGGCAGGAAGTCTTCGATTTCGAGAAGTTTATGCTAGGTGCTTGTTACAACCTTGCCAAGTTGGATGTTTATCACCTGCGAAATTACCAATCACAAATGAAGATTCCTCTAAATGTTAGCCCATAAAGTACAACGGATTCACTTCATTTTATAGACCAAACAACGATTAAAATTAGTTGATGTCTAGTAATTTAGTCATATAAAGTATAAAAAATAGTTTAGTTGGTGGTGTGTTACTTTAAATCTTGTTATTCAGGCGACACCATCTTTGTAGAACGACCATCCTTTGCAGTTACATTAAATC
This sequence comes from Cichorium intybus, assembly GCA_023525715.1. Classification (NCBI taxonomy): domain Eukaryota; kingdom Viridiplantae; phylum Streptophyta; class Magnoliopsida; order Asterales; family Asteraceae; genus Cichorium; species Cichorium intybus. Next base: position 8,198,240 of record CM042010.1, read on the forward strand.
AGTATACCCTATAACGAGACCTATAACATCAAAAAATGATACATCACATATATAAAAAATCAGGAAACCAAGCACAATAATGGCTACTTATGAATATCACATTTCTTACTAACATTAGAAAAAATATGTCTACAAACTCAAAGAACACAGGCAGCCAGCTGTCAAGGGCTTCACCAAAGTGTTTTTATGAAAATTTAATTTAAACTTGTGGCTTGCCATCTTTAATTGGGCAAGATTATGCCCACCATATAAATTCGAAAAAACATTAACATTATCATCTTTCAATAATCCTCCACAGTTCCTAATTAGACTCTTCTTGACAATAGCAAAAACATGGGTATGTGACGTTATCGTACAAACAAACAACAAATAAAAATTATACCAAAGCAAAAAAAGTGAGAAAACTTAGATATGACAAGTTGTTATCTTCTCGTCCATCAAAACCATATCAATATTGTTCAATTCAAAAGGCTTCATGTACACATGTTGCTTCCATAAACGAGCAACACGCTCCTTAAACTTTCATCCACCAACATCAATATTTACCTAACTAATCAAATTATAATATAAACCGATTATAATAGTTTCGACAATGATATCTACAATATGTAGACAACATGCCTCATTTATACTAACAAGAAAAACCAATTTACATACGAAATAGATAAGCAAACAATTGAACAACCCAACCAGTTACAATGCAGTTTGGAGCCACAATCAATTGGATAACATGTGAACAAACAAAAATGCCAACCGAAAGATTAAAGACTGCTATTAAACGGCCAAAGTCAAACCGTAACAGCAGCCAATCCAATAGCCACCCACAATTGAACGTCACTTGAAAAAACAAAGCCCCCCATAAATGATTATTCCAAATCAGACACTCTGCATGACATGCGTTCCTTCTCCTTGCTATACATCAACGAAAAGTCCTCCTAAGTTATCTAAGATATAAATTATAGTATGATATTTATTATATTATTTTTAATTTTCTAAAACTGATAAATACTAAAATTTAAAAAATATATTCTATACTATAATAGAATTCATCCGAAATGATGTAGTTGAAGATAATTTGTTTTCTCAACCCATATTTATTTCAAACCGTAATGACGTTACATGTCCCTTAAATTAACAACACTTAATTTCAATAACATCTTTTTCTTGTTTATTATTTCAATGCCGTCACACTGTATAAATGACACTCAACACAATACACATTTTACTTTATACAAGTAAAACATGTTTATAAATTTTATGAATTTAGTTTTAACAAAAAAAATATCAACCAACAAAATATTATGGTTTTTTAAGATAACATCGATAAGATGAAAAATGGATGTTCAAAATGGTCATGTATATTAATTTAACTATTCATTTAAATGGATTAACAACTAAAAGTATTGGTACCACGATAAACAACTAAATGTTGTTTACACTAAATATTAAAACAAAACATAAATTAATTAAACATATTAACGTCGTATCGATACATGAAAACACCGTAATTAAGGACTTAAACTATGTATATGTGAAAGTTGGTTCACATGATAACATTAATCTTAATATTGTATCAATTTTAGCCACCAAATTATTAACGTAATGATAAAAAATAATAGTTTACTTGCTAAGGTCAATGAAATATTATGTTGTCTTTTTCTAAATACTTTACTTACTAACTTTTAATGCCCTCTTGGACTTTCTTTTCAATGTCATTGATCGTCACTTTATTCTATCAAATAAAACGTTATAGTTCTGTAGGATAAATGTAGCATATGTTTTGCAAAATAGAATGGAACATATGTACTCTAATTTCATCATGTCTATTACATACAATGTGGTTCAGATAGTTGTTATCTAAGTATTATGTCAAATTTTATGTGAATATATAAGATCTAAATGAAGGAACACAACAACGCACTTTATTTCTTTTTATTACAACATTGTCCTTTCATTTTGCTTATATCAATCTATTATAGTTTCAAGAATCTATTATATTAAAACATCGTACTTTTAAGTTTTTCTCCTTAGCACATTATACGTTCGTAAATGTACCCATGTATAATTGTATGAATTTGATGGATTTTCTCAACAACCACACGTTAAGGTGTTATGATAAACAAATCAATAAAATGTATTATTATTTTAACTATATAATACCCAACTATTTTTTATAAAATAATATTTATTGAATTCAACGACTGTGCTTAACATCTCCCTACACTAATTTTCAACTAATTTATTTACAACTTTTTATTTGTGTCAACATGAAATCCAATATCTTTAAATATCTATTAAAAAATAATTTATACAGATAATTCACTTCCTGCCCAAATACACGTATCATTAATCAAAGCATAGAAGGCGAGGTGGAGGAAGTTCATTCAGATACGTTGCCCATTAATCGTTAGCCACAAAGACTCCCAACATCGGCAGCCCAACCGTCGATCGCCGTCTTCCGTCAAACTCTCAGACCTCTGCTAAACCCTTTGGGCATGACGACAAGCCTGCCATGGCACCCTCTACTCTCCTCGAAAACCCAACGCTTTCATCCTTCCACCAACAAATTATTTCCCAATTCGCCGCGACCTAATTCAATCAGAGTACAATCTTTTAGGCGTAGCGATTTTGATGGCTTTGCAAAGCGAATGGCCTCAGGCGAAGTCTGGAGAGATGCTTGGCGTAGCGCTAATAACGGTTTTGAGCAGCTCCTCTACGAGACCAAGAAGACCGCCGAGCGCATCGACCGCCAGTATTCCGTTGGTCGCCGACTCTCCTCTGTCGCACAATCCGCATCTGACCGTGCCAGGGAACTCGACCGTGATTATTTGATAACGCAGCGGTGGCGCACATTTACTCTCGATTTCAGTCAAAATTGGCCCAGGGTTTGTCTCTATTCCTCTCTCGATTACTTTTAAATTCATCATATATACTCATGTTTTTCGTCTTCCTTTGCTATATTTCATTCAGTCTATTGAAAACATGCAATTCCCCCCTTTCAGTACAGGAAGCAAATCGGCGATTTCCTGGATACCCCATTAGGGAGAAGTTTTGGGGTTAGTCTTCGTTTACTTCGTGCATTCTTATAAACCATCCTTTCTTCCTGCAATAAGTATGAGGTAATTATGTTTCGAACAAAATCACACTAATACTTTACTTGCTTTTGTAGACTATCTTCTTCCTATGGTTTGCTCTTTCTGGATGGCTGTTCAGGATTCTGATATTTGCAACATGGGTACTGCCAATTGCAGGCCCTCTACTTATTGGTGCTGTTGCCAATAATCTTGTCATTAAGGTAACCGGTTTATTGCTTGTTACTGACAAAGTTGCAATGAGATTCATCCTTCTAAATGAAATATACGTTTTGATAGGGTTCATGTCCTGCTTGTAAGAGGCAGTTTATGGGATACAAAAACCAGATGGTGAGATGTGGTGGGTGTGGAAACGTTGTGTGGCAGCCAAAAGGAGATTTTTTCAGGAATCGTGGGAATCCTGGTTCTTCATCTTCAAAATCTGGACCAGAGATCATAGATGTTGAGTTTGAGGAGAAATAAACAATGGCCACATAAGTCACTGGTTGTTGTGTGTGTGTGTGTATACAGGTGGAGTGTTTTGGCTTATGGCCAATAGCGTTGAGGATGTTACTGTTTAGACTACTTACGCCTTACAATTCTCATAATCCGTTGTATTGTGTATTCTTTTAGTGCTAGATTTGGTAAAAACATGTAATGCAAACAATAATTTTCTTAATTCGGTTTAAAGTTTTTGTCATGATGTTTCTTCGTTTTGATTTTGTGTAGTGTTGTAGTTTATAATGAAATCTCATTTTGAAGTGATGTATTATTTGTTTATTTGTTTGGTTAAACTGGTATAAAGTATAAACATAGACATGTCATATTCTTATTTGTTCCGTTAATATACATCCTTAGTGTAAGCATGGTTTAGTAGATTTACTTGGCCGATCCATGGGTGCTTTAGTTTGAGGTAATTATCAAAGTTTCAATATTACTATGATACATATATTTCATTTATCAGTTGCATTTCATTGTGTAAAGTCTACCGTTAACTTTACACAGTTAAAAATCAGTTCTTGAGATCGTTGGCTTGTTTACCGTTAGACCATTAGAAGTGCACAAAACCGGATTTTAATCTGATCTGGACAGACTTTAACCGGAACAGTTGCACAGGTTTTCCCCAAACAGGCTCGATTTTTAATCATGTTTCGGTCAATTGGTTTGAGACGAATGTTAAAACCGGTTAACCGATATATGCTATTTTGTTTTAAATTAAAAAATAAATTACAACAATTATATAACTTCAATCAACTACCTATTTGTATTATATTTTGTAATATATACAAAAAATATAAGATACCGGATAAAAAAGAAAAAATAGCTGAAGATATGAGATGAGATCACAAGAATACGAAAAATCAAAGTGTTTTGGGAGGTGTGGAGAAATTAGGAAAGCAGTGGGGATGAGGATGTCAGCGATTCCAAGTCACATTCCGTCTAAGGAATAAAAATGCATCCTCATCCCCATCTCTATCCCTGGAACAAGGAACACCATCCAGAGTCATAGATTTTTTCTTGTTAATAAATTACATCTTTCATGTATTTATAATGACATAATTACAAACTTAATCAATCAAATATTATTAATATCATCTAAATACATAGATGGAATTCTTAATCAGCTAAACTTAATGAACTTATACTACACACCAGATGATATTATTGAAAACAATTTATAAACTCATTGTTTTCAACTTCATAATCATTTATAGGTAGCTACATGTATCAATAAATTCTTATTTCTTAAAAGTATAATATAGTTTATTTTCTTTTTATATATTATATATATCGAGTTCAAATTCTGGGTCGGGTTCGTGTTCGGGGATTCCCTATTCCCGTCCTCATTCCCGGTCAACTCAAGGATTCCCAAGTCAGATCGGGTGAGGTTACTTTTTTGTCATCCCTACCATAGGTGGAAGCAACACCTATTCATACCAAGTCTATAGGGACAAATTTTTTATCCGGTTTCTATAATCTAGTCTTAACCCGTTTTTCCAACTGCTACAATATAATTCGGTTAAACCCAATCGGATCGGATCAAATAGAAACAATTTCTCAAAAATCAGTTTTCATTATTTATACCTGTGTTGGATCGGATCATCAGTTTTGTTATGCAACATTGCAACCGCATGTCTCTCTATTGACTATATTCAGAGTGTCGAACCCCAACCCAACCAAGCTCAATTGAAACTTTGGGCCGATAAGACCCAATTCTACAACTCATGGGCCCAACTATTCGTCCTCCCTTCTGTACATATCCCAAACCCTCATCACGGCGGTACGCCAAACCCTAACACACCCCAAGGAAACTACTCCCCTCCTTGATTCTCTTCGTTTCTTCGCAACCATGGTATCAGGAAAGAAGACGGTAAGATATACGTGCATCTCCTCTTGTTTTTGTATTTCTGTCATGGATGATTGCCTGTATTTACTTTCGCCGTTTTTTTTGGTTTTCAAATTACAGAAGAAGACTCATGAGAGCATCAACAATAGGTTGGCTCTCGTGATGAAGAGTGGAAAATACACTCTTGGTTACAAGACCGTCCTCGAGTCTCTCAGGAGCTCCAAAGGTAATAAATATCGAAATTTATGGTTATAAGATTTTGGCTTATAAAACAACGATCTAAACATACACCAGCTTCCGGATGAAGGTTTTATTATGTTTCTTAGAATCTGAAAGTCGCTCATTATGATTCCATGCCAACTGTAGGTAAGTTGATTATCATATCCAACAATTGCCCGCCCTTGAGGAAATCTGAGATCGAGTACTATGCCATGCTTGCCAAGGTTGGGGTTCATCATTACAACGGAAGTAAGTGAATCCAATGCTCCATCGTCTCTTTTCCCCCTTTGTCTTCGCATTTTCAGCTATTGCGTTAGAATCTGTACCTGTTACACAGTCTACTAATTCTAGTTTACTTCTTCGGATCTAGCCAGCCATTGTTGAAGTTGACTGTTGGAAAATCTCTTCACAGCACCAGAACTCGTTTTAGCTAACAGATAACAATACAATAGATATTCTAAAAGTTAATGAACAATTAGGTTGAAATTGGATGAATGCACACTTTGATGACACCTTGAATTTGATCATCATAAATTCGTGATGATGAGAAGGAATTTATGCAGAAATTGGACAAATTGCATTACATATACATCTAAAAACACATTAGTTATATGGTAGTTCCTCTCTAATCATCTTGCTTTATCTATGGGCACAGACAATGTTGACCTAGGGACAGCATGTGGAAAATATTTCAGAGTGTCATGCCTTAGCATTGTTGATCCAGGTAAACCATAAATCTAGTATTCATCTTACATGTTGATTTATGTGTGTTCCCTTAAGTACCTAATGGCTTGATGTTCTTATTGTTGTAGGTGACTCTGATATCATCAAATCTCTCCCCGGAGACAACTGAAGGCATTAGTGGCCTAATACATTTTGTCTGTTCCTGTTATGGCATTAGTGTCCCAAATTTAATTCCCTTTATGTTATTACGAATTCAGTGAATCTTTTGAGAAATGCATGTATTAACAATTAGATCCTATAGAGCTAAAATTTGTTATTCATTTGGTATATTCTATTTGCTTATTTTTGTTATTATGTATGCCTATGGGTTTGTTCGGGGAATTGGGGGCATTTCAAGAGTCTGCTGCTCATACTGCCATATCCATTTGTCATAAGTTCTAGAGGTGCACATTTTGAACCGGTTTTTCGAAAAAAGCTGAAATTGAACTGAAACAGCATCATGTAAGAACTGTTTTTTCCAAAATTGGACCGCTTTAGTCTGATCCAGCTGGTTTGGTAATATATACACTGAAACTGGATTGCAACCAGTTTTGTGAAACCTGTTTGAAAACTAGTTCAAAACCTTGTTCTTGGATAGAGTAGAAAATTGTTAATTTTGATCCATCACTGTTAATGAACTCATATTGACGGGAAGAGTACAATTGCACCAGGGCAATCTAGGGCACGACTGTAATGAAGATGTTTAGATACCATTGTCAATTGCCTTCAACGCTATCTAGGGCACAACTGTAATATTGACGGGAAGGGTACAAACGCACCAGGGTAGGGGCAGGGGCACGTCTGGTGAAGTATGAGGAGGGAAGAGATTTAAACATTAGGGAGGAATTGACAAAACTATCATCACGTGGTCGGCACATGCTCAACTTATCAGACTCTTACAAAAGGATGTTCACATGGTGTGCACAAGAACGCAAGGTGCGTTCCTCCATGTCAGCACTGAAGACATCCATGAACACTTACAAGAACGCAAGGTGCGTTCCTCCATGTCAGCACTGAAGACATCCATGAACACTGCCCCTGTCATCCGCGTCCTGTGTCTGTTTTCCGGGGACGCCTTGGGATGCAGGTTAGTAGAAATTGGCCAAAAAAAAAAACCAATTTTTTTAATTATAAAAAAATGTGACTTGGAAATTAGAAGGGGGTCTAGGACTGTCAGACATTTCATTGGGTGCGTCCAACAGATGTCTTGGTGACATGGCGTTGTTGTGACGGTGGTCTTTGTCGTCTTGGGTTGTTTCCACACCCCACAGCCTAAAAAATCAAAACCACAATAAAAAAACACATTTAGATCGGTGGTATTAGTGACAAACTTTTTGATAAAAGTAACAATTTTTCTAAAATCTAGGGACCAAATTTACAGATTTGTCTAAATATAATTATTCATAACCGGGTGTGCTTTCTTTAAAACTAACCACGCCCGTTATATCCATGTTTTTTTTCCCTGGTTCTAAACTCCATAATCGAACTTTTTTAACACATTTATGCTGAAACATAATGTTTTTGATGCTGTTTTCTGGTAGTAATATTTTAAGTATTCTAAATGTTGGAATATACATGTTCAAATATGCCATTGGAATTGAGAAAAATAAAAGAAAAACATAGGTACCACGTAGCCAATATAAAAGTAAAAAAAGTCAATTGGGAAGGATTCTGAGCGTGTGGCAACAAGTGTAAGTTATCCGGTGGTGATGGAGGCCTATCACGTCCACACAACCACACCTACTGCTTCCATTTTCCCTTATCAACAACCTCTTTCTCGATTCGGTCTTGTGCCAGTCACAAGAAGAAAATGTCGACAACAACGGCAATAGGCGCAGGTGGAGCCTTCGCAACAAGAAACGCCCTCTCCATTAAAACCACTACCACTTCATACCCATTATCACCATCTCCTCAGGTTCGTCGGCCAATCTATTCCACTAACACCTGAAATTGTTAGTTGATTTCAATGTGCTTTTTTGTGACAGAAAACAACCTTTCAAGGGCTGTCCATTCAAGATGCCAAAAGGGGCGTCTCCACTTCCTTCTTGGGATCGACTGAGAAGACCATCGTGACTGTAAAAGGAGGTAGAGGGTTAAATATCAAAGCAAGGAAAACTGCAGGTGCTTCAAAGGAGATCGAGGTTGAAGTCGACAAGCCTTTAGGCCTCACTCTGGGTCCTAAACCTGGTGCTGGTGGTGGCGTTGTTATCACCGTCGGTTTCGTTTCTAAATTTCTCTCTCTCTCAGTATTTTCGTCTACCTTTTTTCTCCGATTCCCAATGAATGTGATGTTTGGATTCAGGGAGTGGACGGAGGTGGGAATGCTGCAAAAGCAGGTTTGAAGGTCGGCGATCAAGTCATATACACAAGCAGCTTCTTCGGTGATGAACTTTGGCCTGCTGATAAGCTTGGCTTCACCAAAACCGCCATTCAGGCCGTGCCGGATTCCGTTTACTTTGTCGTTAGCAGGTTCTCTCTCGTCTCTTCATCAACCCTCTTAATCACGCCAATCGTTACTGAATTTGAATTTCAATCGTTGCTGAATTTGAATTCGATTGAAACAACCATAAACATGAGTAATTTTGATTCAGGGGAGGTGATGTAGATGTCAAACGACTACCAAAACGACCTGCTCCTCCTCGATTCGGACGCAAGCTAACAGATGCCCAAAAGGCGCGAGCGACGCATATTTGTCTGGACTGCGGATTCATATATACGTTATCAAAACCTTTCGAGGATCAGGCAAGCTCTCGATACCTGCATTTAAACATACATGAATCACAAATTTTAGGTTTAATTGACAAAAGATGGTGATTTTGGTATGGAAATTTGCAGCCGGATGGCTACTTGTGCCCACAATGTAGAGCACCCAAGAAGAGGTTCACAGGATACGATCCAGCCACCGGAAAACCAATTGGTGGGACACTACCTCCGATCGGAGTGATCATTGGACTTGTTGCAGGTCTTGCTGGAGTTGGGGCATTGCTTGTTTATGGTCTTCAGTGACCAACACCTGTTCTCCGTTCATATATTTGTTTGCCGTTTGCCGACGTTATTTATATGCTCTTGTCTCGTCATTCATGATCAAACTAAATGACACGAAAAGAAAATTACATTTTTTATAATCGAAATTGGGCTAAAATACCTTGTTATATAGACGTTTAATCTTATAATATTTTTGTAGCAAGCTTTAAGAGTTTTGATATTCAAACATTGAGCTTTGTTCATTTTTAATCACTACATTTTTTGAGAAATCATTTTAAACTATGCGAGTTTATTAAGGTTGTGTTTGGAGTGTAAGGTGAAAAGCTAGCTTTTAGCTTATAAGCTAGCTTTTTAATAAGTTACCCGGAGGTAGCTTATTGAAAGTTAGCTTATAAGCTATTTTTTAAGCTACGATAAGCTACTTTGAAGGGTTTACCAAACGCCAAAATACAATAAGCTTAAAAAATAAGTTAGCTTATAAGCTAACTTATTTGCGCCAAACACAGCCTAAAGGTGTAAGAAAAGTTTTTTTCTAGACGCCAATCCAAATCGTAATATAAATATATCATATCCACCAAGTTTGAGTTATTTGCTTGGGATAATGTCGTAAAAGTCTCACATTTAGCGGTTAATTATGTAAAAGCTTTATTTTAACTTTTGTTCCTTATGTGAGGATGAGTTTCGAAATCGGAACCTCACACTTTAGAGAGGGGAGCGTTTTTGTTGAGCCGATGCCTAATTTTGTAATACGAGCAATCTGAATTCTGAAGCATGATTGGTTCTGGATAAAGCAAAACGTACAAATGTGTTCTCTTTTGCAATTTATACATATAACTAGTATTTGGACTGTCTGCGCGGTGCTGCGGAAGCCCGATATATTGAAAAACGCAGCTCGACAAAAAAACAAATTATATAAGGGACGAAAAATGTAACTTTAAAATATAATAAGGGATCGGAATCGTAACTTACGAAATACCAATAATATAACTTTATAATAAATAGGGGTGAAAACAATTAATTCGAAATTAGTTGAGGGTAAAAAACGTAAATATAAAAGTTTGCTAAAAGAAGAATCATAAATTGCTATTTTCAAATAGAAGTTTTATTTGGATTTGTATCAAATGTATTATAAATTATACTATAATCTGACTTTAGTAATTATGGCTCTGGAAAAAACAGGTATCAATTGAACAGTGAAAAGCTCTCACAAACTCATTTTGGTAATTAATATATATATATATATATATATATATATATATATATATATATATATATATATATATATATATATATATATATATATATATATATATATAATGGTGTATTTATATGTATTATTTTGTATAATCACACATATATACATGCATATATACATACATTAATACATACACACACTGACACACATACATATTTATATGTATTATTATCTCAACTGACACGCCTGCACGCAAGTGGATGGTAACCGACCAATAGCTAAAAACTAAAAAAAAAAAAAAAAAGAGAAATTGTATTTCTTCTTACATTTTATTCATACTCATATTCTTACCACGTTAACGTGACAAATGTCTTAAAATATTATTAATTTTATTCAATATGACATTTGTCACCATTTAATATTGTATGAATATGAATAGGAATAAAAAGTAGGAATGTATACAATTTCTCAAATATATCTTAAAATATCGGCAAATGTGGAACAAAAAGTAATATTGGGCTTTGTAAACCGGGGCCTAAATGTCATGACTTTTATTATTGTTTTATTGTTTGTATTGTAATTAAGGAAAATATGGTTTAGAGTAAATTATAGAAATCATACTTATGCTTATATACAAATTATGGATTGGGTCCTTGAATGATTTTTGTTGTTGATTTCATCGATGTGGCTTCATAATTGTATTGAATCAAGTCCTCGTCTTCATATCCGTTTGTTTTCTCCCATTAAGCCCAAGCACGTGCTTCATGTATATGGGTGTCAAAAATATTCTATTAGAACCTGTTCACAAACGGGGTTATTTTCAAAGGTTTTGGGTTAATCACCATAACGATAATTACTATTATTTCCATACTTAAAGAGAAGTCAATCACCACAATGGTGATGGTGAGAGGTTTTCTGCAACCATGAACTAAATAACCTAAGTTCACATGCAACCTATAAGGATCTATGTTTTCTTCTAATTGAACATATAATAAAAACCTAAAGGCCATAAGAAAATTAACTAAAAGAATAAAATCATAAAAAACCAACCTTTTAGAATTTCCTGGAAGCTGAGCAGCAAAAATATCCTGCCTCAAATGAGATCACACCCAAGCCGAGAGGATTATGGATCGAGATTCCAGAGAGAAACAATAGAATGAGCAACTGATAATGAGGCCTAGGGTTCCCTATTTATAGGGAATTAAAGGGTAAAGCTAGAAACCCTAGCCGCAGCCCATTTTCCGGATTATGTGTACGCGCGCCGCGGCCTTTGCATTTGCGCGCCGCGCGCCGCAATTCAACTATTGAATTCGTGCGGATATGTACGCGCGTCGCAGCCTTTACATTTGCGCGCCGCGCGCCGCAATTCAACTATTGAATTCGTACGACTTTAATCCCTGACCTCCTGATTAATCCAATTAATGTCACCGAAATTAATCCAATTAATTTCTGATTAATTATTAATCAAACAATATTATTTCTAATTAATATATCATCTCCATAATATATTAACAAACAATATCTTGATTTATTAGTCATATAATAAATCAACCCTTTCTCTCTTCTTAACTTTCCAACAAACCTCCAGCCATGAGGGCAACCCAAATGGACTGTGCTACTATTAATTAGGCAAATACTAATTATTAGTCATGGCTTAGACACCTAATCCAACAGTCTCCCACTTGGATAAGTCTATGACTATAATTACCAATTTAACCTCTAATTAACCAGCACTTTTAGCTTCCTAGAAACCAGTGCCAAACTCTGATCTAATTAGTTCTGTCCATAGATAAGTGATCAGATGATCCTCCGTCCAACAAGATATTTTCAGACTCAAGACATGGATAAAATCAATCCGGTCTGATTCACTGTTCCTCGATATCCGATTTGCATATGACTCTTAGACTACCAATTTAGTCCCGGTTGGCCAACCATTTTAGTCAACTTCAAATTCATCGAGAGGCCTACAGATATCTGTTCCCCGTTAGGGTCAAGGGACGAATAAGCTTCGACTCATATACTTATGTCTTTTACCAGACAAATCACTCACAACAATACGTTTTATAACACCGAGTTACCGATGCGTTTTCGTATTATCAATGAACAACCGTCTAATAAATCATAACTCATATGTCTTAGCTTAAAGATCAAAAGATATTATCGTCTCAACATTGCTCGTGATGAAATCCATGAAGCAATCCATTGAGCGCGGGTTTATCCAATACTCAAAAATCCATTTCCAAGTACTCACGAATGGTGCAGCAGTCCAATTGCAATGTCTAACTTCTTAGACAATCTATTACCAATTCATGACAGTCTTACTTTACACTTACTCCCAAAAAGTGTAATCGACTGTGGATATTTGAATAATCCAATTATTCAGGAAGCAAAAACATGCAAAATAAAACACAACGATAAAGTATTGACAAAAGTAGTAAACCATTACTCATTAATAAATCTCTATTATTAAATCACAAGAGTCAAATACAATACATTGTTACAAGTTTTGAAACCTATCTAATTTACATAAACTTTATATCATCTCTTAATCCAATGCTCCTAGCATGCTGATTATGCTTAATCCTACTCAGAGCCTTTGTCAAGGGATCTGCAGGATTATCTTCCGATGATACCCTCTTTACCACGAGGTGACCTTCTTCTACCTTATGCCTTATGTAGTGGTACTTTCTGTCGATATGCCTGGACTTTCCATGGTCTCGCGGTTCCTTTGTCAAGGCGACCGCACCTTCGTTATCGCAGAACAGTTCCACGGGCTCCTGAATACTCGGGACTACTCCAAGGTCACCGATGAAGTTCTTCAGCCAAGCCGCTTCCTTAGACGCTTCACTTGCTGCTATATACTTTGATTCACAAGTAGAATCAGCCACCGTATCTTGCTTGGAACTTTTCCAAGTTACTGCTCCTCCGTTCAGAAGGAATACCCAGCCAGACTGAGACCGACCACTGTCTCTATCCGTCTGAAAACTGGCATCCGTATATCCTTCAACTCTTAATGTATCACTGCCTCCAAGGACCAACACCATGTCCTTTGTCCTTCGCAGATACTTGAGTATATTCTTTACAGCTATCAAATGTGCCTTTCCAGGGTTACCCTGGTACCGACTGACCATGCTCAACGCAAAGGCCACGTCAGGGCGAGTACACGTCATAGCGTACATGATCGATCCTACGGCCGAAGCGTAAGGTACCCGACTCATTTCAGCTATTTCTTCGTCTGTACTCGGACTTTGAGTCTTACTCAATTTTGCATTACTTTGGATAGGCAGCTCTCCCTTCTTGGAATTTTCCATACTAAACCTTTTCAGTACCTTTTCCAAGTATGTACCCTGACTAAGTCCAATTAGTCTCTTCTTCCTATCTCTCAGTATTCTTATCCCGAGAATATAGGCAGCCTCTCCTAGGTCCTTCATGGCGAAACATTTCCCAAGCCAAGCCTTGACACCTTGCAAGGTTGGAATATCGTTTCCCATGAGCAGTATGTCATCGACATACAGCACCAGAAAGGTGACTATACTCCCACTAGCCTTGACATATACGCAGGACTCATCCTCGCTCCTAGAGAAACCAAACTCTTTGACTTTCTCATGGAAACAAAGATTCCAGCTGCGAGAAGCTTGCTTCAATCCATAGATTGATCTCTCAAGCTTACACACCTTATTAGGATACTTTGCATCGACAAAACCCTCTGGCTGATTCATGTAGACATCCTCAGTCAACTTTCCATTAAGGAAGGCGGTTTTGACGTCCATCTGCCAAATTTCATAGTCATGAAATGCAGCTATGGCCAGCATAATCCTAATAGACTTTATCTTGGCTACTGGTGAGAAGCTCTCGTCATAGTCAACCCCTGGGGTTTGAGTAAAGCCCTTTGCAACTAGTCTTGCCTTGAAAGTGTGTACCTTTCCGTCCATGTCGGTCTTCTTCTTGAAGATCCATTTGCACCCGACTGTCTTTCGACCCGGTACATTGTCAACCAAGTTCCAAACTTGATTGTCATACATGGACTTGATCTCGCTATCCATGGCCTCTTTCCACTTGGCAGACTCAGGGCCCGCCACTGCTTCCTGGTAGTTAGCTGGTTCATCCAAATTTATCAGTGTCCTATCACTGACAAACGTGTCCCCATCCGAAGTTATATGGAACCCATAAAACTCGGGTGGCATGCTAACCCTACCGGAACGCCTAAGAGGTAAGGATACATCTGTCGGACCAACAGGAACTTCTTCCTCATGTTGGTTGCTAGTTTCTCCTAAGGTTGCGTCATCTGATGACTCTTGAATTTCTTCCAGATCAATGGTACTCCCACTGTCCTCTTTGAATATGAGCTCTCTCTCTCGAAAGACCGCTCGTCTAGCTACAAAGACCACGTCTTCGCTTGGTCTATAGAATAGATATCTAAAGGACTGTTTGGGATAACCAAGGAAGAAACACCTTTCGCTTCTTTCTGCGAGTTTGTCTTGAGTCTCTCGTCTAACGAAAGCCTCACAACCCCAGACTTTGATATGTGCCAACGAGGGAACTTTCCCCGTCCACATCTCATGAGGTGTTTTAGCAACCTTCTTAGTTGGGACAAGATTGAGGATGTGGGCGGCAGTCTCTAAGGCATACCCCCAGAAGTGAATGGGAAGTGAAGCTTGACTCATCATGGAACGAACCATGTCCAACAGGGTTCGGTTGCGCCTCTCTGCAACACCATTCAACTGTGGTGTCCTGGGAGGTGTCAACTGCGAAACTATTCCGCATTCCTTTAAATAGTCTAGGAACTCGATACTTAGAAACTCTCCGCCTCTGTCGGACCTGAGCATCTTTATCTTCCTGCCTAATTGATTCTCTACTTCGTTCTTAAACTCTTTGAACTTTTCAAAGGTGTCCGACTTGTGCTTGATCAAGTAGATATAACCGTATCTACTAAAATCGTCGGTAAAGGTCACGTAGAACCGCGTGCCATCCTTTGTGGTTGATCTGAATGGACCACACACATCCGTGTGAATGATGTCCAGTAGACCCTCACCTCTTTCAAAAGATCCTTTGAAAGGTGATTTAGTCATCTTGCCCAACAGACAAGATTCGCATACATCATCCGACCTGAGGTCGAATGATTCCAACACTCCATCCTTTTGGAGTTGGGCGATGCGTTTCTTGCTGATGTGCCCGAGCCGACTATGCCACAGACATGCCTTTTCTACACCACTGGTAGAATCAATATAATTTACACTATGTCCTAAATTGTCAACACATTCAACAGTTTCATACACACCATCACAAGGATAAGCAGTAAAAATCAAAATACCATTTTTGAAAACAGAAATAGAACCAATTTTATTATCAAAAGAAAATTGAAATCCTTGTCTGAACAATGCGTGAAATGAAATAATGTTTCTTGCCATTTCTGGCGAATAGCAACAATTAAATAACTTTATACTAACATCACTACTAAGCACTAAACTGTAAACGCCGATCTTGGTAACAGGGGACGATCTCCTATTGCCCATGATCAAGTTCAGTCTACCGTGCTCCACCTCCCTGCTTTCCTTTAGGTTCTACAGATCAGAACAAATGTGAAAACCACATCCTGTATCAAGGACCCAAGAATTAGAAGATGGTGAGTTTTTAGAGATAGTGTACATACCTGCTGTCGATGGCTTTACTTTCCCATCCTTGACATCCTGCAAGTATTTGGGGCAGCTTCTCTTCCAATGGCCCTTCTCTTTGCAGTAAAAACAGTTGGCTTCATCAGGGTTGGCCACACAAGGAATGTGGGAAGTCTTGGTTCTCGAGCCATTACTGGATGACCCGACCTGAACCTTTTCCCTCCAATTTTGCTTAGGAGGGCCCTTCCTTTTCTTTCCTTTGCCACTTCCGATGGCTAGGACGGGCTGATTAACCGAGGGTACACTTTTACCCTTCATCCCGTCCTCAGCTACTCGAAGCATGCGATGCAACTCAGTCATATTAGCCTGATTGTTGTTCAAATGATAAGCCAGCCTGAACTGGTCATAAGAACTCGGTAACGAGTTAAGCACTATGTCAACGGCCAACTGCTCCGGTACAGGCATCGCAAGCTTTCTAAGCCGCTCTACGTAACCTTGCATTCTTTGCACATGAGTGCAGATGGACTCTCCATCTTTAGGTTTGCTGTTCGTGAAGTCCTTGACCACCTCGCACCTCTCGATGCGCTCTTGCTTGCGGAACTTTTCCGCAAGCTCCTTGTGCATCTCAAAGGGCCAGTAGTCTTCGTATATTCTTTGCAATTCGGGGTTCATTGTGGCGATCATGATGCAGGCCACTTTGGTCGCATCATCAGAATGTTTTTGGTACAAGGAAATCTCCTCGGGAGTAGCAGTTTCAGGGTCAATATCGACAAGCTCGGTCTCGAGGACATACTCCTTGTTCTCGTACCTCAGAGCCATCTTGATATTTCTAATCCAGTCATTGTAGTTTGTCTCGTTCAATTGAACCTTGGAACACAGTGAGAGGATAGAGGGAACACTGGAGTTTGAGTGGAGAGCGGATTGATCAGCAGAAGACATCTATAAAAGAAGGTAAGTTTAATTAGATACTTGCCGGTCCTTATAATAACCCAATATAAAATAAGGCTAGGACCCAACTATAACAATTTGCAACATAGAAGAGGGATGCCGTAATCTATAAGCAAATTTTTATAAAGGTAGGCGAATGACGATTCAGCCAATTCCACCGCGGAAAAATAATCTTATTATAAATGGAATTCCTAGTTTCTTATGAGATTTATTGAACTGTTCAATAGCATGTTTAATCTCGGATATGCCCCACCGTTTGTGACTGGGATGCCGAGGATCACAAACCGGGTGTGAATAACCATGCAAATTAGCTCGGTACTCTCGGGGTCCATTATCATCTCAAATTGATGTGCCGGTAAACCACACACGCTCCATCAACAATGATAACACCCGAGACACCCATTGCCACTCTTTATGAACCCCCATTGGTGTGCCGGTAAACCACACACGCTCCACCAACGTTTCATAAAGTGCAATGTGCAATTTCATGGGGTAGCATCAAATTCACATTTTTCTTAAAGTAACTAGATTGGGATTTTGTGTAAAGGTTCTAGTACTTTGATCATTATACTTTTAATGATTATGTGGTCCTATCAAAACTGTTCGGCTAACGACCCTCCACTGATCAGGCGAGCGGTGGGTGAGAGTGTTCACCCATTAGACTGCCATTTTATAGGCAGCCTCCTTATACCCACTTTATAGACCAGCTTCGTGAATGAGGCCTACTATTGAATTGACTGACCAATTTTATCTTATACATATAGTATTAACAATTAATAACATATATAAGATGTATTTTAAAACCCTTTAAAATATTCAAGGTTTATCTTTTAATTTTACCAAATTTAACAATTAAATTTTTTTGAATTAAATTAAACCTTAAATTCGATTTAATCAATTTTAATTACCAATTAATTAAATTAATTAAATCTAAATATTTTAAACATTTTAAAATATTTTTCTGGATTTTTCTATTAATTTTCGACAATTTAAAATTAATTAAATCCTTTTGAATTATCTTTTAATTAACAATTAATTAAATTAATTCAGTTGAAGATAGGTTTATCCAAATTAATCAAATTAATTAAAACCTATCCTAAACCCCCTAAAAATCGAATTCAAATAATGGGGTTTAAGGTTATCCATTTAATTAACAAATAAAGTTACCAAAAATAGAAAACCTTCTAAAACCCTAATTGAGATTTTCGAAATAGGCAAGGGGGGGATTAGGGTTTCCAAAACCCTAATCCTAGAAATCGATCCTGATATATATTAGGGTTTATAGGCTTTAAACCCCTAAAACAGTTATAGCAATTCAACAAGAAAACAAACCTGGCTCTGATACCACTGAAAGGTTTTCTGCAACCATGAACTAAATAACCTAAGTTCACATGCAACCTATAAGGATCTATGTTTTCTTCTAATTGAACATATAATAAAAACCTAAAGGCCATAAGAAAATTAACTAAAAGAATAAAATCATAAAAAACCAACCTTTTAGAATTTCCTGGAAGCTGAGCAGCAAAAATATCCTGGCTCAAATGAGATCACACCCAAGCCGAGAGGATTATGGATCGAGATTCCAGAGAGAAACAATAGAATGAGCAACTGATAATGAGGCCTAGGGTTCCCTATTTATAGGGAATTAAAGGGTAAAGCTAGAAACCCTAGCCGCAGCCCATTTTCCGGATTATGTGTACGCGCGCCGCGGCCTTTGCATTTGCGCGCCGCGCGCCGCAATTCAACTATTGAATTCGTGCGGATATGTACGCGCGTCGCAGCCTTTACATTTGCGCGCCGCGCGCCGCAATTCAACTATTGAATTCGTACGACTTTAATCCCTGACCTCCTGATTAATCCAATTAATGTCACCGAAATTAATCCAATTAATTTCTGATTAATTATTAATCAAACAATATTATTTCTAATTAATATATCATCTCCATAATATATTAACAAACAATATCTTGATTTATTAGTCATATAATAAATCAACCCTTTCTCTCTTCTTAACTTTCCAACAAACCTCCAGCCATGAGGGCAACCCAAATGGACTGTGCTACTATTAATTAGGCAAATACTAATTATTAGTCATGGCTTAGACACCTAATCCAACAGATGGTTACAAATTTTTTTATTTTTCTATGTAAATATCATCTTGTAGTATAATATAGAGTAGTGAAAAGTGGACATGAAAATTAAACACCATTTTGTAATCCCTTTGCACCATAAAGTTGTTGCAAAGTACTTAATTTCCATACTCTCTTTGCATCATAATTCATAAAGCTGCTACGAGAAACTCAAGCTTTGCACTCATGAAAATTTCTAGTCTAACTATGCATGGTGGTCTCGAAGAACTGTATCCAATATTGTAACCTAGATACAAACATCCAATTGTATGGGCGGAAGTTGTCTTTAGGTAAAGTGTGTGCTACATGTGCCTCAATCAACATGCTCTCTACATACGGCTCAAATTCAGATTGTATCATTTGATTATGATTTCAACATTTTCATGTTACATAGTTTGGGTCTGGGTTTTACATGAATATATAATACTTTTCTAACACATATAGACGTGCAAATATATACATAGTAAGTGTTTTCATTTAAAATTTCAAACTAAAAAAATATGATAATAGTTTTATGTGTTCCTAGGGCCGGCCCAAGGGGCAGCTTTGGGAGACAGCTCAGGGCCTTCAATTTTCTAGGGCCCATTATATACCATAAATACATTTAATACCTAGTCAATTAGCATCAAATAAAAGAAAAAAAATTATTTACACCAGTAGAAAAATGGAGTCAAAATCGGTGCAGAATATTAAACAATACTGTGCAATTCTTCAGGAATTAATGGCTCCCACATCACGCCTCTCACCACGCCAATTGCCAAAGCCAACAGTAACAAGAACCGAAGAAGTACGAAAGAACGATTTTGTTCTATTTGCTTCAAACATAAAAATAACTCTGAATAGCAGCGAACAACAATTCGTGATTTCTGAAGTGCATCGCTTCATGATGTAAGTTACTAACTTATAAAATTCTCTCATTCGGTATGGATATTGAACCTACTTTTCCAAAAGACGTCTAGTTATTAGAAAAATACAATTTGATTAAACTAATAAATGAAGATGACTTATAGTCGCCTCGAGAATCTTTTTTAAAATTGAGTATTTTATGGTTGTTATTCATATGACAATTGTTTCATTAGATAGGAGACTTAGACAATAACGAACTTTGAAAATATTTTTTGTTTATTGTATGATTTAAAAAATTGAATTCATTGAATTTCGGAAAAGTTGTACTAATTTTACAAAAAAAAAATTCTCATCATAACTTGTGTGATACGGATTTAAATTATTTGTTTTCGAAACTCAAAGCGTTGCAAATGACTTTGTCAAATGTGGTACTGTTCACAATTGAAATTTTAGAGCTTGTTAATTAAAGAATAATATTGTTATCCAAATGTTTTCATTGCTAATCAAATCTTTTATGTTATTGTAGCATCAACGGAAAGAAGTTTCTCAAATTTGAAGTCATTAAAAAACTATTTGAGATCATTAATATCATAAGAAATATTAAATGCTTTCGCCATGTTATGTATTGAGAAAGATATGTTGGAAAATATTGGCATTGGCACTCTTAGAAATGGCTTTGCATCTAAAAAATTTAGTAAATGGATTTATTTTTTGTTTTTTGTTATGTTTTGTAATCTGCAGTTGTTAGATTGTTTGATTGTCAAGCTTGTCCAGGGCCTTTTTATTTCCATAGTTGGGACTTCAAGTATGCTCTTGTATTAATTTTTTAATTAATAGAATTATTAGAAAGTAGCGTCCTTTACTAAAAATATTTTTTATAAAGAATATCAGTTTTTATTTGGCCCACAATCTTGAATCAGCTTGAACCGACCTTATGCTAGGGGTAATAATCGGGTCAACCTGATCGGATTTCGGGTTGAGTTAGGTTAATAAGGTTTTTTAGAAAAACATTTTGATCCTAAACCCGAACCTATTAAGGTACGGGTTAGTCGAGTTCAGATTGATCAAGTTTCGGGTTAATCGGGTTAATGTGTTGTATACTAGTATAAGTACTTAAAATGTAGGATGAAGTAATATTGTGCCATTTTAGTGATCGGGTACTTGTGTATTAGCTTAAAATGTAAACTGGTAAGGAAATTTCGATTTCACTTTTAAAGCATTGATGATACTCTACAAGAATATATACATATTGCCATGTTATGCTTTCTTTTTTTACCGTGTATGCGGGATCTTTAGTATATAATGTAAAAGACTTAGGATGGAAAAGACGAGTCTAATGAAGAAGAAGAGAGTACAAGTTCCTATTGAACATGTTTTAGTCTTGCTTGTAGTGCACAAGTGGAGAAGTTGAGTGGTGAGATGAAATACATAAATATAACATCATGAAATTGGGGTAAAAAGTTTAAGGATTTAAAGATAAGATAAATTTAAATAACCATAATAATTAATAAAAATAAAATAAAATGAGAAGTCATAATCTTGAAGAGATATTGTTCTATGGTAAATATTATGGGTAAAATGGAATTTACCATGGGAGTTCTAGAAGAATGACTTATTTACAATTTAGAATCATAGAAGTGGTGGGGAGGGACTTCTTAGCAATTTTGGAAAAGAATGAGTGCTGGAAGGACCAAGTTGCAAATAATAGAAACTTAAAGTTTTAGTTGGGGGGAAAACCCCACACTCTCTTCATTTCACGTTTTTGAAGGAAGAGAGGGGGTGGGTGGCGATTTCAAAGGGAGAGCAAGAGGAGAAATCCATTTCCATCAAGATCTTAGTAATCTACATCAATCTCTGGAAGATCTAAGGTAAGGAACTAGCCTTCTTGTTGGAAAACCCATTTTAGGGCATTTTGTGTATGAAACTTGAGTTCAATGTTGGGGGAGATCAAATCTATGATCCCAAAAGTGTATCTCATGAATTCTAGTGATTATCTCTCCATAATTTGATCGTCTTATGCTTGGAGAACCATTAAGGATGCTTGTTGATTGATATGAACCCTAATTTTTGGGGAAAAACTCATCTATGGGCAAAACTTGGATGATTGGATCAACTTTCATCCTTCAATGAGGTTCTATGAAGAGCTTGGGTTATTCCTAGTGATTTCAAATCAATGGAAGAAGGAATCCCTTTAATTATTGATCAACTGATTGAATGGAATTGGACATTCCATTGATCTAAGCTTATGAAGTAGAGTTGGAATTATAGCATGGATTTGATTCAATGGAGATGATATTGGATGACTTGATTGGACCAAATGATGTATAATTTAGATAGGAATAATGTTCTTTTGATGTCTAGGAGTTTGGGGTTGTGTTAGACCTTGAATTGGACCAAAATGAGGTGAAAATGACCAAAATCGGAGCTGCATCTGAGCGAAACACAACCCGTGTTGTGGAAGCACGACCCGTGCTGTCTGCATCCGTGAGTTACACGACCCGTGTAACCCATAACATGACCCGTGTCAGACTCTGGCCAGTTTTGGGCACTTTTTAAGTTAGAGCTTTATAGTTTGGGCTTTGGGTTCTAAGGCTTAAGCCCACTTCTAGGCAATGTTTAACTAAGATTTTATTCCTATTTAGTGAAGTTAAACTAGTCTTAGAACTATTAGTAATGTTGAATATTGTTTCTTGTAGGAGAAGAGTAATTGAAGTTGAAGCAAGGAAGTACCATCTTATTTGAGACTTAAGGAAGGTGAGTTACCGGGAGTACACATCCCTATCTATAATCTATATTTGAGTTTGAAAACTACCTTATGCATAACATATTATGTGCTATGTGTTGCATAACCACTACTTGTGCATAGCATCAATGAATTTCTATGAAGTTTTTCCAAGTGAACAAACTATACATTTATTGAAAGATGTTTTATCATTCCTCCATGCATTGCATATAGGAGGGGTGGACCGTGTGAACCTTGTGACAAGATGAGACGATTGTCCTGAATTTAGGGAAATCACGGGTTAATACCCAAAACAAGATGTTGTCCCGGATTTAGGGAAAATCGTTCCCAACTATAGGGAACCGCATGAGGGACTTGCTAACCCTCATGGGACTAGTGTGGTGGCCACTAGTTCTAGTTTGGCCTATAAGGGGATCGGGTGACATGTTTTGTGCGTATTATTCGTGAACTTAGGTAGGTGCCACTGTGGTGAGTTGGACTTCTAAGAGATTGACATGGGGTGGGATAGTTGCATCATGCATTAACTGCATATCATGACTATCTAGTTGAGTAAACTTTCTTAATGTTCAAACAAGTTCAAAAGTGTATAAAATTATATTTTGGAGGTTGTCTCGAGTGTTAAGGTTATCCTTTCACTCTTAATGAGGTAACCTCGGGTACCTCACTAGGCATTTTCAATTGCCTAACTGTTTTGATGTGTACTCAGGTTAAGGTTAGGAGCTTGAGACGAGGCGAGGACATTTAGAAAACCACGAAGTGTGTGGCCATTTGAACCATCTTTTGTACTTGAATTATGACATTTCCTCGCTAAACATTTATTATGAATTTTAAAGGATGTTTTGGGACCTATTTTCCGCAATTGATGATTTGACTTTTAACTAATATTTTAAAATGAGGCGAATAATGTTTTTAAATATTATACCCTAGCGAGGGGTGTCACAATAAAAGTTGTAATATACCCTATTCCGGTTAACCAGGTTAACACAAAACCCAATTTTTTCTTAAAAATCAACCCTAAATACAACCCTAATTGCAATTCGAGTTTGTCGGGTTAACCCGAATAACTCAATTAAGAGTTTCAACCCTATTAATCCCGACCCTAAGTATCTTATTCAGGTTCGGGTCAGGTTGATCAGTTGCGTTTTTTTTTTCACTCCTATTTTGTGCTATTATTCCACCTTCGATTATCAAGCGTAGCCCCCTTCAAATACGAGCTCAAAACATATGCCACCTTCCACAATGATATGATGTTTGAATAAATACACTTAGTTGGCGAGTACCCTTCAAATTAAACTCCCGTTACAAGAGATATTTGAAGACGTAAACCAACCATCCTATCAATTTATTTAATAATCGAAATGAAAAATAAATGACAATGTTTTTAAAACAAGAAACGTGATCTCCAAAATCGTCATGACTACTTCACTAGGATATACACGCCGTTACAAAACATTTTGGGGGTATAAATTAGTTGTATTCATCCTAGATTCTATAGCTTTACTAATAGAAAGGTTTTGTATGATTTAAATTAAAGTTATAATATATTCATATCCCACAATTCTGACAAACTATTAACCGTACACGAATATCACGATTCTTCAAAGCATTTCTAGTTTATTTGTACGTTTTTAACTGCACTCGACATCTAACTTTTTATGTTTAAAAACAGTTTTACTTTTTACATTTAACTTTCATATTTTTGTTTTGTTTTTTTTTTCCTTTTATTAAATATATGAAAAAATCATACTATAATCTTTTTGTTTGGATATGTAACTAAAAATATACATAACCACCAATTAATGTAAGCTTTAACTTCTGACCGTGTTTGTCAACGTCTTTCAAGATTATATTTGAATAATAGGCCCATCATAAAGAAACCCATTGGAACAATCACATCATTTTGATGAGGAAATGTACTATTTAAAAAAAGAAATCCCAGTTATTGTTTCTTGCATGCCATTCAAGTTCATAGCTTTCATCAAAAGCATTTTTGACATCCTTAATAGAAGAGGAAAAATGAAACACGGCGATATTTTTGTTCAAAGCTTTAGTAGACACGACCGAAAAAGATTTGGATACGTTGCATTGGTTGGTTGCTTTGCAGTCGTATTTTGTTTGTTCACTGTGTTCAAGTCTTACCTCGGTCTGGCCCCCGAATGCAGTAAGTCGTTTTATACATTATAATTCACATATTTTATTGTTATATCACCTTGGTTTTTACATAACCTTATGAGTGCAACACGTGGTATAGATATATGCTATAAAGTAGTTCATATTTATGTTTTTGAACAAGACCCTAACTTAGGCGAGTTGGCTTGTACGTGGAGGCATATGAGCTAACTCGTCCAAAGGTTGGCTTGTTTGTGCATGTCACAAGCTCATCCCGAGCGGATGCAACTCTTTCTTTGGTTATATTGAAGTGAGCTTGAGCTTCATAGGCTTCATGCATGACATGACAAAGTATGTATGCATGTACATAGACAAGTTGTTTTGTTTTCTTATATTCATTTTTATTGGTTTTCGATTTGTAGTGGATTTGAGGTTGACGTTGTTCGATCGGCTCAAATTGATAATGGTTACCGACAAAAAAAGCAAACCTCAACGACCATGTAAGTAAAATACTAAAATTAGTCTTGTTAAAGTAATTACTTAATGGTTGACGATTTAAAGATTTTTGGTTTTCAATTTGACAAAGATAAAGAGAATGCCATATTTATATACTTTTAATTTCATTTTCCAACGAAATAACTTATTTGTGACAAATTTGTGTACCAATTACCATATTTATACTAATGACATTGTTTTTTATTTAATTACGTCAAACTAACTAATATAAATGGTATATAAGTATATTTCTACACCAAAAGGTTGGAAAGAACAATTTGATGTTTATATTACGTAAAACTAAAATAATATGATTACAATAGTATGAATATTATCTAGATTGATACATATTCCAATTTATTCTATATAACTAATTATACGTAAAATTATATTTAAACTTAAAAAAAAAAAAAGTTGGATGAGTGATATTTGTGTAAGAAAAGTTTTGCATATATGTTTTTTGTTTACAAATGGATTGCAAACCATTTGCAATTGACACGTTAGCCAAATCTTTCAAAATCTGAAATCTGACTTACAAGGCCAAATAAGCAAATTTATGGGGGCCGCCTTTCGATTACAAACCATGCTCTAAAAGTTTCTTGATTATGTTGACGTTTTCTTTTTTCATTCTTATATAATAGGTTGAATAATATAAAAAAAACGCTATGGCATGTTAATTCTTTTCAATAACTAATTTGCTGTTCCAAAAAAAACTAAACGAGTTTACTCTTTTTTTAAAAATTATTTTGAATTTAAATTGTAACTTTGAGATTTTTCTCATGATTGTCACTAGATGTTGAAACAAAGGAAACCAAACTAGTCTGCAACAAATCAAAAGGAAGCTCAGATACATGCGAGATGAAGGGTGACATACGGATTCATGGGAATTCCTCCACCATTTTTGTGTTCACGTCGCACGTCAAAAACACTTCATGGAGCATACATCCATATGCTGGTAAAGTCGGCGAAAAATCAATGGAAACTATCACAAATTTCACCATAAAATCGATTAAAGAACAAGCCGAAATCATGCCAAAATGCATGCACACTCACGATGTACCAGCCATAGTTTTTTCCATTGGTGGGTACGCCGGGAACCTCTTTCATGCCTTCGCAGATGCCATCATCCCTCTCTACGCAACTTCCGTAAAATTCAACCGAGAAGTGCAGTTTCTGGTGGCCAACAAAAACACTCGCTGGATTACCAGATTCCAAGAACTATTAGACAGATTATCAAGGTATAAAATCATTGATATCGATCATGAAAACGACATACTTTGTTTTCCGAGTATGATTGTAGGTCTCAGAAGAGAATATCAAAAAGAGCTACACACTGATTCAATGAAGAACTTCACAAAGTTCTTGAGACATTCCTACTCGTTGGAGAGGTCCACGGTAATGAAATTAACTAACAGCTTAACCAAACGGCCTCGACTCCTAATTATTTCA
Organism: Cichorium intybus; assembly: GCA_023525715.1. Taxonomy (NCBI): domain Eukaryota; kingdom Viridiplantae; phylum Streptophyta; class Magnoliopsida; order Asterales; family Asteraceae; genus Cichorium; species Cichorium intybus. The sequence continues at coordinate 8,225,111 of CM042010.1, forward strand.
AGACAAAAAACACGAGCTTTTACAAATGTGAAAGACGTAGTTCTTGAAGCACAAAACTTAGGATTCGATGTGATTGTGACTGAGATGAATACAAATCTAACAAAGGTTTCAAGACTCGTAAACTCGTGTGATGTGATGATGGGAGTTCATGGGGCAGGGCTAACCAACATGGTTTTTATGCCTGAAAATGGTGTCTTGATACAAGTGGTTCCATGGGGGGAGATGGATTGGATAGCAAACACTTACTATGGAAATCCTCCGGAGGCAATGGGATTGAAGTACTTGGAGTATAAGATAAGTGAAAGGGAGAGCACTTTGATAAACCAATATCCACTTAACCATCCGGTGTTTGTGGATCCACATTCAATTAAGAAGAAAGGTTATATTGCTTTTAAATCACTTTATTTGAAAAATCAAAATGTAACTCTTGACATGGCTAGGTTCAGAGAGACATTGTTAAAAGCACTTGAACTCCTTCAGTAAAATTTGTAAAAGTCGTGTTTTAAGAGATTTAGTTTTCATGCACACATTATACGACAAATAAGAGTGGATGGTGTTTGGTTTATGATGGACATCATAAACAAATCATTGGACTCGAGAATTGAATTTTGACTTTTTAATTTGTCAAATGTGGTTTTTTTTTACGATATCCATTATAACAAAACTTCATCCATGTTTTATTCCATCACATAATTTGTGTATAAGTGGAATATTTCCTTGCATTCCAATAAAGTAGTGTATGATTATATACTTACTCGAGTACAACAGTTGGGCCAAAGGGCCGAGAGGCATAATGGAAATATACATACATGGGCTTAAAATATGAAATATATACACGACTAATAGTGCGTACTGATGTACATTAAACTTGCATATCATTAAGGCAATAAGAACTCCAATATTTCATGTGAAAAGAACGCGGATCCATGAACCCTTATGGTTAACGCTTTGTTCCCGAGTCTCATTAATGAGGGAAAGGGGGAGAATTGGGTGGAACTTGGAGGAAAAGAAAAGTTTTTATGTTCCCAAGTTTTTTTTTACGGAAGGAAGTGGAAAGAAAAGAAATGAATTGGAGGGTTAATATTCTCTCCTAACTTTCCTTCCGATTTGGAAGGATTTGGAAGGAAAGGAAATTACTGGTAAAAATAACACTTAATTATAACTTTCATTTCTCTTCCTTCCCACTCGGGAACACATAAAACGTTTCTTTCCTTTAATTTTCTTTCGACTCGGGAACACTAAAATATAACTTTCATTTCCTTTCCCTTCCCTTCTTTTCTCTCCTTCTTTTCTTTTCTTTTATTTTCTCTCCATGCTAAAACTCGGAAACACAGCGTAAGTGATATTGGTCTATCCAGTGCTTTCCCTTCACTTATCATATACTCGAAGTACTTGACTCTCATTGTCTTTGAAGGCTTTCCAAAACAAGTGTTTGCTAAACAATACATCTTTCACATGGAACCAATTGTATCAACTATTAAGGATTTCTTAAATTTGGCTTATATAATATTATTTGATCTTATTTGTTATACAGGGGATATTAATATGGATTCATCATTTAGATTTTAAAACTTATGGGCTACTAAATGGACACATATTTGGTGGTGAAATTGTTTTTAGGGTTCAATGGTGTTGACTAAGAGAGATTGGATAGGGTGTTTCTGATAATCAATGTCATGTCACATATATCTTTAGAATCATGTAAGCACATTATACATAAACTGTATTTCATGAAATTGTCAAGAAATCGTGGGGTGCTATCCCTAAACTGTAACACCCGGCTTTTAAAACAAAAACACCCCTGAAAAATTTTTCATTTTAAACCCCTGAAAAATTTTTCATTTTAAACAAAGGTTTCAATACATAAAACCATAACAAATGGGTATATTTTAGTAAAAACGGGTACAAGTGTATCAAGGAGAGTATAAAATACCATGTCTCCTTTAAAGCCGGGCTGCTACTGACAGCATCTATGAGTCCCACTTCAAAGTCACGGACTTTATCTTGTCCCCTATCAATATTATGCTAACCTGCAGGGACAGTAACAAATATCGTGAGCTATAAAGCTCAGTGAGTAATCAAATCTGCAAATAACATGTATCAAAATACAATCATATAACTGTCTGGATTTCGAATCCAAACTCCTAGCCTTACTGGCTGACCATATATACTCTAGGATTTCACATCCTATTCTGTAGCACTACAGGCTGAATCATAGTGACCTGTAATTAACAAGCCACGTTAGTTATTTGCATCTATAATCATGTCTAACCATTTCTGTCCCATATTTCTTAGTCACAACGGACTGCATCATATATCATGGCTAAATAAGCCGCACCCTGTGTCATAGCTATATAAGCTGCACCAAAACATTATCAGTATATAATTCATAGCCCGCAGGCCGCACCAGCTGGGTTTAATAACCCGGTATCATAGCCAAAAGGCCGCACCATGTACCTGTAACAAAATCATAGCCAAAAAGGCCGCACCAAATATCATGGCCCGAAGGCCGCATCGGAGACATAGCCCGAAGGCCGCACCGGAGTCATAGCCCGAAGGCCGCATCGGAGACATAGCCCGAAGGCCGCACTGGAGTCTTAGCCCGAAGGCCGCATCGGAGACATAGCCCGAAGGCCGCACCGGAGTCTTAGCCCGAAGGCCGCACCCATTGGATATAAAATCCAGAAATCATAGCCCGAAGGCCGCACCCATTGGATATAGCATCCAGAGTTAGTTATGGCTCACGGGTTAGCCCGCTGTTGTCTTGGCTCACGGGTTAGCCCGCTGTTGCCTAGACTCACGGGTTAGCCCGCTGTTGTCTATATAAATTTAACTTCTCAGAATAAACTGTGGCTCACGGGTTAGCCCGTTGTTGCCTAGACTCACGGGTAAGCCCGCTGTTGTCTATATAACAGTTTACATAGATATATTGACTCACAGTTCCGTTCTTGTCTATTATAGACTCACGGCTTATCTGGTCTTGTCATTTTATATGTCTTTACGCTTGTCATTTTCGTCCCTTGAAGCTGTTTCAACCTGTAACAGTTCAATCATCATATATCATATATGATATCAGTGAGATTACTCACCTGGATACTAGCTGCGTTTCAATTTCGGTTGTTTCTTGCCTTTGCGTGCACGGTGCACCACAACCATTTTGTCACATACCTATTTATCCATTTATATACCAAATGATAATAGGTTAATAATCATCTACATTGACTCTAATACACTAGAGTTCAATACAATATCATTACAAACAATGCCTAGTTAATAAACTTTCCGTTTACTAACTTTTTATGAATTTTACTATTCACCGAGGCATTCGAATCGATCTACAGTGCCCCCGAGTGGTCGAAAACTCGTTATAAAAATTTTCCCAAACTTTTCAGACCATAACGAGCCTACGGTTCAAGTTTGAGCTAAATCGGACAAGCCAAGCAAAAGTTAGCGTTTTTGATTCCCTGCCTGGCCTCTGCTCGGAGGCGCACTGCGCCTAGGGCTGGGCGCACTGCGCCTGGGCGCACCCCGCCCTGGTCCTGGGCGCACTGCGCCCTGCGCCTGGGCAGACCTCCTGGCCAGTCGCGATTTATGCACTGTAGCAAGCAGTTTCGGCTCATTAAGTCCTTAATCCAGTCCTTAATCGATTGGGGTTTGTTTCTAGGCTAAAACCTTATACTTTAACAAGGTTTTCAACCATCCAAAACAACCAAATCAATCAAAATGAAGAATTAGGGTTCTTAGTTCCAAAACCCCAAAACTTCAATTTCATCAAAAATAACAACCTACTTCCATTTTCTTGAATTAAGTCCTTATTAACATGACTTGATGGAAGTATTACATCAATTTAAACACATAATCATAACTGAAATTCATAAATTTCAGTTTCTATAAAGCCAAATCAAGAACACTTCAAGAACTTGATTAAAACTAACCTTTCAAGCTTAGGAATCATCAATTCCAAGCTATGATTCCAATTCCACACTTCAAGCTTCAAGAATTTCCAGAAATTGCTCTCAAATCTCTTCTCCCGTTGCTGCACAAATGGCCAGTCAAAGAGAGGGTCAACTCTCTTATTTTTATACCTAAATTTTTTACATTTTTAGTCCTAAAGTTCATTTTCTTGAACTTTGACCACAAAATCAAGTTTTATTACAATAAAACTTTCATTTCTTACATTTTTGCCACAACCAACAATATTTTTCATATTTGGTCTTTCACATGGTCAAATGACCAAAATACCCTTTTTCGGTAAAACGACCCAAATTCAGTTTTTATAACATTTTAAGTCCAAAACTCAAAATATTATTTCAAACCAAATACTTTTCTGTCCAAAAGACCAATTTACCCTTCCAAGGTAAAATGACCATTTTGCCCTTTTATTATAATTATATAATAAAACATGTCTTGGCGTTACATAAACCCCATCCACTGATCGGTTAGTGGGGCTCTGCTTTTTTACCCCTACCATTTCTTGTGTTTCAGGATCAAACTAATAGTATACAAGTGTATCTCACACGACCCAACTTGTATCATATTATAGTCTAAGTCTCGTTCCACACTCTTGAAAATTAAAATTACCCAAATAGGATTAGGTGATCGCATTAAGTTTATCAACAAGATGATGGAGTCTTAGTGTCCACTAGAAGAAAGAAGTGGCTTTTTCTACATGTTTTGCTAAAGGACCCTCCATTCTTGAATTTTCTATATTAATGGCGAGTTGTGCTATGGTTATAGAGCTTTTTTTTTTATATAGAAAAATGAATAACACTTATAACTTTTTGATTCAATTTAGTCCTTTAGTTAAAGTGTTTTATTCCAATTAATTATTGCAAACGGTTACCAAAGTAACTTCTTTTATGTGAATGAATTTGACTAAAAATACATGGATGTTTTGTATGGGGTTAATTATACGGAATGTGCATCGGATGACACGTTTTAGCAAAATAATATGTGTGTCTATACGATAAAATATAAAATAATTTTTCATATGAACAACAATTGATCAAAATAAGATTGTTCTTTGATATAATTAATTAGCATCATTTAATCATTGCGTTTACAGTAGCTTTTATAGGGTTTTTTTGTGAAATACTATGAATAAATGTCTTTCTAGGTAATCTCAACAAAGATTTTCAGTTTCTGTTAACAGTAACATGTTCTTTTAACACAATCGTCACAAACGTTTTTGTAATAATTAACATGTCTCGGTATGGATTAAGACATTATAAAACCTAGAAAGAAAACAAAGAAATTGTTCTACGTTATATGGACTTATGTGTGGCAATGTGTTCAAATCGACCCACATCCATTCCAGAAAACTACAATAGGCCAACAAATCAAGAAATGTGATTGATCCAAATGGTCAGGAGACATTCAGTTACAAAAGCACCTCAAGACTCTATTGGAGATGGTGAAAATAACAATAAGTTCAATAGCATTTCGCTCGAAATAAGGGATATAAGACAAGTAAAGTAACAATGTTAAACTGGTCTCAATAAAGTACAATATTGGAAAAGGAACATACATGAGTATGGTTAACATTGGAAAGGTCCTTATAATTTGCCCAATTTTTTTAAAAAAAAAATCCACTTTGGTACACCACAAATAATGAAGATACTTCTATTTTGTGGATATTTGCAGGTTGCATGCTTACAAACGATTGTAAAGGCCGATATAATAACAAAGAGAAATCATATGTGCGTATGTGGCCATTTCGTTTTTGTCTCTTGTAGCTCAATACTCAATAGTGTTAACTTTGGGACTTGGTTGTAATTTATGAATAATCCTTGAATAAATTTCCGTCAATTAAATACGCATTTGGATTCCTTCCCAAACCAAACCCCCTTCTTTTTCTGTTAAATCGCTTCTCATCCGTTCTTAGCATCCCGTTGTAAATGACTAAATTCAGACATTGACGAAGAAATCGCCTCCATTTCCTTCTTTATCGAACCAATCTCCACCGCCGTCAGCATCATCAGAAATCAGGTTTTTCTTGATCACCTATTCCCGCTTAATTCTCGTCTCTGCCTGTCAACTATCCTTCTTGCTGCATATTTACTGCTACAGTCTTTTCTCAAAACCCTAAGTCTTATAAACTTAGAAGCAGTTTGTCCCATCTTGTTAGATTCCGTTCCCGTATCTCGTGAAAGTTCCATTTTGTGATATAAAAAAGAAAGGAGAAAGTGATTGGAGAAAACATTGCTTCGGCGGCATTGTAAAAGTCAAAATCCTTTCATTTCATATGAATTCATCACTGCCTTGGATTGCTTTCAGAATTTTAGATTTATATTCTTTATGCATCGTATGAATACACAGTCACGCACACATACATGAAAGCCTTTCGTTTAATAATATCTCTCTTTCTCATAATCTGGTTGTGTAAGCCTCCTGAACTAGCTCTGTAGAGAATGTATACCTGTATATGTTGTGGTATCTGTGTGCATCTGTCTGTGTTTGCCATGATTTCTTATGGTCTAAACTACAAGTTTTTCTTTCATACAGAACGGAACAGAGAAAATGGCTGGTGTAAAGCTCGAGTAAGAAAGGCTTAAGTGTTGACAATGAATTGGATTAAAATTTTGCAGCGTGTCACTCAATCCAAAGTCATTAGAGCTGTACCTAAAGGCAGTTCCCCAAATTATGGTACACTTAACAAGCAACAAAATTGTGTTCTTTCTGATAGAATCCCTTTATTCAAAGAAGCTGGTTTGGTTTCAGAAAGAAAATTGTATGGGTTCTATGGTTCTAGAGCAATACACAATGGACCTAACTTGAGTAGAGATTTTCTAGCGAAGTTGTGGGTTGCAGATGCTAAAATGAATAAGACATTTGAAAAAAGAAAGAAAGAGTTTATTGAGCGTGTAGTTAAAGAAGAAACAGTTTTTGGCACTAAAGGAAGGTTCATTTCTAGCAACTCTGTAACTAGGGATGGACCTTATGCTTCCAGAAATTTAGCCACAGAGCCTCTAGAATATTCATCGCCTGAGGAGGTGAGTTAAGGTGTTTATTTATTTAAAAATTCCTTTTTTATTTCTGAATAAAAATTAAGATTAATACAGAAATGATGCGTATTTATTGATTCTGAATCTTCCAGGCATGGATTGCACCTCTTCTTTCAAGATCTAATCTGCTTATTACAAGGGACATAGAATGGGCCAACCTTACACTTGGGTTTGAACAGGTAAAATCTGTGAAACAATCATGCATGTTTCTTAATTCCATTATAGATTAAGTATTAAGTATTTTTCAGGCAAACAGATATGCAATAGTTGATGTGAGCAACCCACATGAGGTATGTCCAAGATCCATTTTCTGTTTAAATCTTGATGTATGTAAAATAAAAGATAACATTTTTGTTTCAGCCTGCAGGTTTTATTCGTGAGGAGAGTAATGTCATTATGAGACAGGTATCTTAAATTGTATTTTGTTTTATATAACCCAAAACTAGGTATTTGGTCAATATGATGGTTTGACTTTTCTGATGTTGCATTGTCAGCTGCTTCGTCTTAGGAGGCCTTTTGTTGCTACTATAACCGATGGCTATGGTAACGAGTTGTTTAAGGTAAAGACTGGTTGACTTATATAATAATATTATTATCTAACTAATTATTTACTTTTATATATAGGTCAGAAGGCCCTTTTGGTGGATAACCAGCTCGATCTATGCAGAAGTAAATGGAAAGGTATGCCTTAAACTTATATTAAGATCGATTTTTAATGAATGTAAAAGTCGATTAAATTTATGTATAGGAAATTGGTGTGGTTCATAGAAGATGGCATCTATGGAGGAGGGTTTATGATTTGTACTTGGGGTAAATTTGTAAATTATTTGCTTGAGCGTATTTTATGGTATGTATGTTGAGGAGAATTTGGTCTTTTTACAGTGATGAGCAGTTTGCAGTGGTTGAGAACCGTGGTTTTTGGCACTGGACATTTACTTTAAAGGGCGTTAATGGTGAAGTATTGGCTGAGATTGATCGTGACTGGAGAGGTTTTGGTTTTGAGATGTTTACTGATGCTGGTCAGTATGTGATTCGATTTGACGCCACATCAGACGTGCCTGGAAAGGTAGTTAAGTTAGTTAGTTAGTTAGTTAGGTTATGATGTTTGATGATGTGGTTGAGTGTTTGTTGTAGGCTGGAGAATTTGAAGTGGCGCGTCCATTGTCATTGTCAGAGAGGGCGGTGACTGTTGCACTTGCTGTGTCTTTGGATAATGACTATTTTTCAAGACATGGAGGCTGGTAAATGTTTTTTTCTTTTTGATGGATTAAAAGGTTTTGATTTTGGAATTTGGAATGTGTAAATTAATTTATGATGTTATTTGAATTGTTATGGCAGGGGGCTTCCTTTTTTTGCGGTTGCAGAATGATAGAGGGATGGCGCATGAGATTTTATGGTTTGTATGATTAGAGTTTTATGGGTATATACATTGCGGATAATTGTAAAATTGTTTCAATAAATGTGTTGGATATATGTACTTGGTTAAGTGATGGTTGCTTAAGTTGTGGCTTGTGTTTTCATTGGTAATTTCAAGTTCAAATAAAGCTTGGGGTTGACCATTATTGAATCAGATTAGGGGGTGTTTGTTGAGATAATGTTGAAGAAATTGGAATTATAATGATTTGAAATACAAAGGAATTCAATTGTCTTTGGTTGGCATGGAATGGATTTTGAATGTAACCTATGACAAATGACATGGTTGCTATTTATTGATTTTTTGTTCAAGTCATCTTTTTAGATGGCTGAAAATGTATTGATTGCATTTTTAATAATTCTGTTGACAAAAACCTTTTAACGAGGACTAAAGCGGTGTATCTTAAGTCATAGGATGACAAGTTGAATTAAGGCTATTGTGACAAGTTGTGGTTGCGTATAATTTTTTCGCAATCGTAACTCGTTTAGCTGAATCTTTTTTTTTTTTTTTAATTTTATGTCAAGGTTGAAACTTATAAAGATAACCCCCATTCCAACCCATTTATGTAACAAATTTTGTGATGAATTTGATGTAAACTTAATAGGTTGAATCTAACAAGTTGATTTGGAAGAAAACAAAGTCATTGACGTAAACTCATAAATTGAGTCGGATTGAAAATTTGAACTCCCAGCCCAAACCGACCTCGACTCATTACTTACAGTAGTTGAAATCCATCACGAAATGTGTTGCGCGAATTCTAACAACATTTATTTGCTTACATTTTCACAACCAAACACCAAAATGAAGTTCAAATCCAACCAAATCTCATATGATGGTGTAAACCAAAGTCTCTTTAAGTTTCTCTAAGATATAGATTGCTGGAATCTACTTGAACATGGTCTTTATAGTTTTCATCATGACATTTCAAGTCTCTTTGTAAACATAAAGACCAGTCAAGTTAAGTTCCAACTAAAAAGTAGAAAATTAAAAAAGCAAAATTGCACCCATGTATTGTTTATCCAGAAAATAGGCTTGGAAAGTGAAGAATTAGATGAGTCTGAGTCACAAAAAGTAGGTTGGTTGTGTTGATAAAAAAATTTGTTGAAAACTTGGTGGCTGTATACATTACACCTATTTAGAAAACCCATTGCATCAATAACAAACTAACTTCCCTTTTCTTTACTTACAATGCCAAAAGACGAATCAACATTCCTACATTAAGACCTACCATTTCCGCTTGTACTTCCACCCCTCCCTCCCTTTGCATCAATCATAACTTCAACACTCGAATGGCATAGGAATGGAATGGAATCGGGTTTCAGAATCTCCAAAAGAAAATTGAATCGAGTTATGAATCAAGCATCTCATCTTGTATTTCATTGGGTGCAATAAGTCCAGGAATGCTAAGCATCCGCTGTCTTTCTCTTTCTTTCTGAGCTGCAGCTTCTTCTGCATACAGATCCTTGTTGTCCTGCACACACCATTCCTAGTTAAATACCCCTATCCACTTTCATATGTTTTTACCATTCTAGCCTTTGGTTACCTGAGCTGAAAATTCTTTAGATTGCACAAGGAAGTCCCTTATGTGGTTCTTGAATGTAGAAAGATCGTTTCTTGACTCAAACAACCCATTAACAAACCTCGTCACCTACATGTAATTACTCAAATCAATTATGCCAAAAAAACTAATTATAAACAGTAACTTACAACTTAAGCCCCCACCGTATGTCAAAAGTTACAGTTTTCATTCAAATGTCTTGTTTGTTGCAAGGTTCTTCCTGGTCACTAACCGTATTAGAAAGCTCTGTTAAGTCTAAAGCAAAATCACTATATTGCCCTCAATCCCCTTCATCTTAAACATTCTATAAACAAACCCAAATCTAAAAGTAAATTATAACTAAAAGGAAAAAAATATCCAAACTAAAAGAAACTACAAAATTACAATTTCTTATTTATTTTAATGCACAAAAAAAACATAAATGGAAATTTCTGGGTTTCTTTTGATTTGGATATTGACTTTCTTAGTAATAGTTTATTTCTGGGTTTGGGTTTGTTTTTTACAGTGTAAGGCGAAGAAATTTGTAGGTGTTTAACCAAAGAAGATGGAGGCAAATACTAATATCATGCTTTGGATTTAACAGTCCTTTAACACTGCTAGTAATAGGGACGGAATTGAATTTGCAACAAAACCACTCTTTAAGGACCACAAGTGCAACAAACAGAACATATGGACAAAAACCGTAACTATTGACATACTAGAGGGACTAAACATGTAAATTACTCAAATTACCTCTGATGCTGGAATATTGGGGAAAGAAGCACAAAGAAGCTTAATGGTATATTCTCGAACAAAGATTCCATTATTAGGGTAAGGATATGAAATAGTGGAAGCATCCCATATAGGCTCAGTCAACGAATCAGATTCCACCTGGAAAGATAAAATATGTGTATAAATAATAAAAATTAATAAAACATAAAAGATTAAGAAGAAAAGTACCAGACAGAACAAGTGCTGCAGCACTAAAACATGCAACTTGAAACCAGGTTTATGGAATGTGTCAGTTAAGACCGCAAATATTTCTTGCACAATCAGCACAAAGTAAGACCGGAAAAATTGGTTACAGAACTCCGAGTTCTGTCAAATCACAAATTAACAATTTCAGAAAACAGAAAATATAAAACATCCAAAAGGGTTTTAGAGAAATCAACCTGAAAGTTTTTAAGCATCTCTAGTAACAAATTAAGCCCGGTTTCGGCTATGTTTCTCTCAGTGTGTCGGAAAGCCCACATGACCGAATCCATAACAAGCTTTAATTGCTGGTATGTAAATAATAATAAAAAAAGAATTAAAAACTTAAATTCATAAATTCTTTTTGGGGGTTATTAAAACAAGCCAAACCTCAGGTGACAAGAGGATTAAAGCTCTGAAACAATGAGTAGCAATGGCACGAAGTAACGAAAAGAATTTGAGACGGTGTTCAGGGTAGTCTTCAAAATTCTTGGTTATCATCTGTTACCATGAATATTAAATACAACTATGAGAATATGATATTTGTAACAAGATCAAGAAAGACATATAAACCAAAATGTTTTAAGTAACCTCGAGGGTACACTGAAAAACAGCTTCAAATATACGTGGGACATCATCCATCATAGCAACTTTGTACCTACAACAGAATAAAAAAGGTCAAACTACAGAAGTGCAAGAAAGTCAAACAGCAAAGAACATAACATACTTGTTAATAATTGTGGCAAAGAGAGATAAAACTTCTGATTCACGTGCATCGGGTAAATTACGGGCATAATCACCAAGAACTGGATCCATCATTGGTGGAACAAATTGTTTTCCTATTTGTGGTTGATCTTCAGCTTTATCAAGAAAAGTCTCGATGAGCTTCAGTGTTTCCCTCTTTACAGACCTTAGAAGCTTCACATATGAAGTTCTAGAAGCATAGGGCCCTCCTTCAGCGATGCTGGATGATATAAGCTCACTGTACATTCTGAATAAAACAAGAAAGATTCAGTAAGTAAATTTGATAGGAGAAAAGGTATAGGATTTTGAAAAACACATACTTGTAGACATTAAGCATGTCTAAAAAGATGAGGGTTATTTGAGATAAGAAATGTGTCCCGAGTGCACTTGCAGCACTGGTGTTTGTCTGCAATATATTAAGCACAGTCCTAATCACATCTTGATCTTTTAAGAAATCAACACTACCACGTGCATGTCCAATAATCTCTGTCCATTTCTGCATAACAAAAACAACTCTCATCATAACACACAATATTCAGGTTTCTATAAATAGGTACATCCTTCCAGAAGTAAGTATCCTACCTGATTAGGCAGATGCATTAGTCTCTGCAAATATTCTTCCCTTTTTGATGCCTCGGATTCTGCTTGAATCATATAACCAACCTACCCAAAAGAAAATATTTAGTGGAAATTGATGAATATAGTGAAATTAGTTTTTTGGAATGTACGGGTAAAATGGACATTAAGTGTAGTTCAAATGGTTTATTCAGTTCAGAAAAGAAACAGACAGCACTTTATCAAGACAAACATCATTACCCATAAAGGACTTAATGAAGAAAAAGAAAATAATTAACTTACAGATTCATAAAACGTATGTATCTGATGTGGCTCAAGATCTGCAATGGTTGTTGGAAGAGTGGTAAGCAGTTCTGAGACAAACGGCTCGCTCTCCCCAACCTTGAACAACAAAAAGATTACATTAACAACTAAATTAGATTAAAATTAAGAAATAGATATATTACCTGCATTATGACAAACTTGCGCTTGCATTTCTGTACAATTTTCAAAAAGGTATCGCAAGCCATATCTTGAACCCCGGGGTGTGTTTCATGCATGAACTCAAACAACTTGTTCACAACAGTTTTCAAGAACTTCCAATGAGCTCTGAGAAATCTTGGATATTGTCCCACAACATACATGATGTTGCTTGCAATAACAGCTTTGTTATCCTTTCCCTTTGTGATTTCACAGAGATTTAGTAAATCGCGAATAACCATCACAAGAAACCTATTTTCCTGATCTTCCATCATGGATCCAGATATGGATCCAATTGCCCAACATAACGTGTTCAAGTTGTTCCATGTCCAATCTTCACCATTCAGTTGTTTGCTTAGTTTCTTGAGCATCTGTTTTTCTGTGTCATCATGATCAAGATGCGACAAGTAGATAAGTGTTTCTCTCATGATCTTGTACTGAACAAGGACGTCATTGTCTTTTAAGGTTTCACGAACAATGTTTCCATTTTCATCTTCAACAATTAGAACCTCTTCAGGTTTTGCCATGCGGGATATCATAAGCAGTCTTAATTTGGACATGGGAGCAGCATATAGTTGGCGCCTTTGCAATAGTTTTGAACCAAGACCATCAATCATACCAGGAAGCATTGGCATCTAGGGCAAACAAACAGAAACAAAATCCAAACCCCATTTCCAATATCAGTATCACAACATGTAACTACATAGAGTAGATGCAAAAGCTGGTATATGAAAACAAGAATGGCAAGAAGAAAAGAGCATAAATAAATGCATGCAAAATCTACCTGCAATCCCATCATGTTTGCAGTTGCTGCAGGATTATCAAGACTGTGGTTTGCCTCAAAAAGCTCTAACACCAACAAATTCCAATAGTCCAAGCAAACCTATTCAGACACATTGACAAAAAATATTATATATACAACAGAATGCATCTTTCTCTTGCAATAAATCAGTCATCTTATCACTTAACAGTTAACAGAAGAGAAGAGCTTATTGTGGACAATGGAGAAACTCCACTTTCCACTACAATGCAACTTTCTAAAATATTTGAATAGAAAAGTTAACATCCCATTTGGAAGTCAAAAGCAAAAACAATACCACATCATACCTTGAAAACTTCTGTATCATCCACATAAGAAATGCTCAAAAGATACTCGAGTCCCATCAAAAGTGCAGCAGTGTTCTCTTGTGTGGATTCTAGTACGCGGATATGAAACTGCATGCAGACTGCTATATTACAACTAATGTAATAAAACTATCACAAGGAGAAACAATTGCCACAAAACAGAAACTTACCTTGTAAAATGAAGTGAAAAACAACGCCAGATTCTGAATAAATGCCTGAACACAGGGAAAAGAAGGACAAAATATATGAGTCACAGTTTGTTTGAATCCATAAAGCTAGAAAATCACATAGATTTCTTGTTAAACATTATAATCACCTGCTCCTCGGTAGAGCCATTTGCATATGCATCAGGTATATTTGTAGTAGTTGGAAGAACAGTCTACAATAAACAAACATAGAATAGAAAGAATTCAATAAGACAAAAACACAAAGAAGATGAAACAAAACACGGAGCATAAGCGCATACCTGCAACTGGACCATGAATATGTTATACATTTTAACATATTGCACGTTGTAGAAATCCCCAAAGTTCAGGGCTGCCACCTGTGCCAGTGAAAAGATGACAGATATGAGTTGGTTACATTCTTAATCAGAAAGGACATATGTACCCCTCTAAGTGCCAGTGTTACCTCTGTCAAGCATTGAAGAGTCAGATTACGATATGATGGCACTGGAAAAAATTTAAGGAGTGTCTCCAGCTGTAATATGCAGTAGTTTGGTTATAATGTCATGAAAAAATAAAATAAAAACATAATGGGATTATAGTTTCTAAAGACATACCAGTGGGGATTCAAAGATATATCCCAAAGGAATCCATGAAAGGAAAGCATGTAATGTAGCCAATGTAGCTCTGATTAGCTCTGTTCTTTGAGATGCTGATAGTACATATAAGCATAATTCATGAATAAGTTGAAACTCGCTGTTACCAATCACAAAAAAGCATATTTTAGTAGGGATTATATGTAACTGTTAGTCAAACTAAAATAGAAGGAATATTAAAGTCAACATTACCTATTGAGGGATTGCTTAAGCTCCTTGATCTTCTGTTGAGTCATTTCACCCCGTGAGAAATCAAACACCTCTTCACTTAAAAGCTGAAAAGCAATGATTGACATTCAGACCACATATTATAGTATAGAAACAAGATAATATATCAAACTTACTTTCAGTATCGCCATACAATTTTCACAAATTGTTTCACTGGTTTTTGCTGCTGTAACCAGGTCAGGAATGAAGCTTCGCCACCTGGCTGGCCACTCATGTTTCAAAATCTGCAGTTTGCAGGTCATTTTATTATAGTGTTTAAATTTAAAATAGCAACAATATAAAACGGAAACAAACAACAGCTCACCTGAACTAGTATAATGTTCAGCTTGTTAACATACAATCTCTCTTGGCGGAAAGAACTCTCGTTACTCGAAAGCTGAAACAAAAGTTAACTTACTTTTAAATATTACAAATATAACATATGGAGGATTTATGAAACAAGAACTACAGAATTCTATACCTTTACAATAACATCAGATATGTAGTTTTTCATTCCATCACGTTGTTCAACAGGTAATACATTCCATCTATACTTGATAACACCCTCGAGAACCTGTAAACAATAAACCAGAAATCTTGTTACAAACACATGTTTGTGAGAAGCATATCCTCCAAGTTAGACATAGTCACCTGTAAAGAAAAGAATTTGGTGTTCAAGCTCTGAGTGTTTGATAGAATGTGAACCACTTGAAGCCACATATCTGGATTGTTTTGCAATTCCCGCAATATATGATCAGCAGCAGTCCTCTGTATTGTTAACATAGAAGCATATGAAACATAATGAAAAAGATATAAACGAAGCAGCATGATCAACTAGGAGAATGAGAAAGATATGTGAACCAGTAAATTGCACAAAATGTTAATAAAAAAAAGTATGCAAGCCTAATTTATCCATGACGTGACATGCAAAATCCAGATAAACATTAAGCTTGTGCTGAATTGGACTATTTGCTATTATTGCCACAACAATTAGGTATCGGTTTTGTTCTTAAGCACTTCCTACTATATATCCTTCATGCAATACGTGAAAGAGGTGCACTTCTCATCACTCTGATGAGATTAATAATGTACACACATCGTCAAAAAGTCCGTCCACGGCTTAAAGTTGAATGTACGCGGATCAAACAATACTGAATTAACCCCAAATACGAAAACTAATAAAAATAGTTTCGTTCCATCACATTCCTCGTCGAGTATTATATAGTAAGGGGATAAGAAATTGCGGCAAACCTCGTCTTTAGATCCGGTGCCATAGAAGGCAGCAACAGTAGCATCAAGTAAGGCAACATCAATCGGCTGACTTAAATCTCTAAGCTTCTCCGCCGCCATCGCAGAGAAATTGTGAAGTGTAAAACCCTAGATGAAACACTGGAGTGGATTTTTGCAGAAATCACTGTTGAAGGAAGAAGTGTACGGACGAAACCCTAGGGGGGCAAAAGGAGGAAGACGGTATATACAGATTCTAGAAGGAAGATAAGTAATATAATAAAAAGACAGCTTCAAAATGAAGCAGAACAAATGGAAGAGAGAGAGACTTTGAAAGAAGGCCTTCCCTCCTCTTTTGTATGCTGCGAGTTTGGCGAGTGTGCGACTTTTCAGCCACATTTGTTTTTTTATTTTGTATTTAAAATTTGGAAAGTTTTTTAATTTCCTAATTTATTTAATAAAGAGTAAATTACAATTTTGGTCCATGTGGTTTGCATGAAATTTCATTTTTGGTCATCGTTTTGTTTTTTCCACGTTGATGGTCCCTGAACTACACTTTTGCTTACACTATTGGTCCATTGGCCAGGTAAAATGACCAATATACCCTTTTTATTTTCTTTTTTGATTTTTTAATCTATTAATTAATTTGGCAATTTGAAAAAAAATAAAAAAATACAGCCAACCCTCCCCCTCTCTTCTCTCTCATCTCCGACCACCATTTCCGGTGATATCTACGATTTGCCCAAACTAGGAGACAAATGGATTCATTCGAAAGTTCTTAATAAAGAACACAAACAGCCGCAATTTCAGCTCCAATATACAAAACTAAAACATTTTGATCGAAAACAACAATACATATCAACAGTTGCATACGATAAACAAGCACATGAAACCTTGATAGTAATTTCGCTTGATATTCCCAGTACATGGACTTTCGTCTAAGCTAAAATCAATCAAGTGTTTGAGTAACATTGACCCCCAAATTCTCCTAAACAAATTGTTGAAATTGAAGCTAATTAGAAGTGAAATCGGATCATACCTGTACCCCTGAACAAATTGTTGAAATTGAAGCTAATTAGAAGTGAAATCGGATCATACCTGTATTCCTTGTACCGATAGAAGGAATCACCGCTCCATCCTTGAGTTTTATCAGAAGCCATCACAGAAAAAACAATCAAGCTTAATATCACTTCACATACCCTACACCCTAACGTTGCTCTTCCAATTGTTACTTCGCTCCTTGACTTTCAGACAATCGACATCACCGGGAGGTATTCCGCCATCAACACCGCAGGGCCCTACTTCGCTCCTTGACTTCCAGACAATCGACATCACCGCGATAATTTTCTTCTCTTTGCTCAGATCGTCGTGCCCGCTGGTCCTGGTGGTTTCTCGACCATCGATGCCATATGCGATGTCGCAAAATCGAACAGCGGCTGTGTGCTACTTCTCACTGTGCAGCCGGAGTCAGGATCGTCCGTGAAGTATGCAAGCGTGGTGGCGCATATAGCGGCTCAGACAATGGCGGATGATGGTGTTGAGATGGAAGAAACCAGACCATTGCTTCCGATGGGGAGTGTATATGAAGGGGCAATGTTTGTGTTGTTTGAGATGGTGTTTTCAGATTGGCTTCAGTTTTGGGCCTAAGCCCCCATGAAATCCGATCGTCGTGCGGCTACAAGCCTCCCGGAGAGGGGAGGAAGGAGGTGACAGTAAGGCGTAGAGCGAGTCGGAATTAGGGGTGTGGGAATTAGGTTTTCATTGTCACCGGAGAAGCGTCGAATACTTTGTTTTCTTTTTTTATTTTTTTAAAGTAATTTAATAAAGTTTACATAAAAAAATGAAAAAGAAATTATAAAAGGGCAGTTTGGTCATTTAACTTGGACGAGGGACCAAATGTGTAAGCAAACAACCAGTTCAGGGACCTTGAGCGTGAAAAACCAAAAGGATGATCAAAAGTGAAATTTCATGCAAACCACAGGGACCAAAATTGTAATTTACTCTTTAATAAATGTAGCTATTTTTGTGATAAAATATCTAATTACATGGCACTTGTTTGGGGTATTTGAGATTATTTATTTAAGGTGTTTAGTGAAGTATTTTGATCATTGATATGAAGTATTTTATAAAGCTCATTGTCTAAATTGTTATTTGCTAGACATATGTAATTTTATAAAACAAAAAATATAACAATAATATTAAATAAAATCAATATATCACAATACACGTAATTAAAATAAATAATACCAAATCTAAAGTTCATATTTCGTGTTTATCTTGCCATACAATATTACATATATAATATATAATTATATAAATAAAAAATAAAAAACATATGACCATTAAAAATTAATATCTAATAGTGGAGTTTAGAGTGAAAAAAATTGTTAAAAATAACAAAACTTCAATGTCATATACATCAATGTATTAAATATAACTTTATTAAATAAAACAAGTTAAATGTAACACACATGAACCTCAAAAAAGCTTTTAGTAGAATTAAATGGTTAATGTTATACATTCAAAAAATAGCTCACTCCAATGGTAAGACCATATATTTAAGATTGATTATTAATATTTGACATTTCAAATTGTAAATCTTTTTGCAAAATACTACCATTGGAAATACTTATTGCAATTTGCTACCATTAATAAGCACCTTTAAGTGTGCCGATAGAGCAAAAATGCATACTGACTAATCATTTTTTGATAAGTTATTTTCTTTGATTTTGTTTGAAAGTATTTATAGCTTAGTTAAAAGCCCTTACTATTAGAAGAAACAAATTTTACCATTTACCCCTCTTAATCCTAAAAAATCATATGGATTACATATTCGTTTTTCCTTTTTTATCTTTAGTGATGTACATATCAAGTTACTTTGTTGTCCTGTCATATTACATTTTATGAGAAAATACTATCAAACAATGAAAAACAACTTATTAACTTAATACATTTTGATTAAAATAAGCACATCCCAAACACCTCCTAAATGTTTATTCACATGGTGATGTTCTACTTTATTATCAATTTATGTACTAATTTATCTTTTCTATTCATATATGCACTAATATTTCATTTTCTTACGGGTTTATGCAAATATTTTCTATTCATATATGCAGTAATATTTCATTTTCTTACGGGTTTATGCAATATTCTAATAAGTTCTTATCAATATGCGATTGGCACGATTTAATTCTCACTATTCAACCGGTTAAGATATTAATGGCGAACCTCTGTATATAGGTATCTTTTGGTGAGAAAAAGAAGTATTGTTGTATCACATAACTCAAGGAAAAAGCGAATGTTGTAGGTAAATTCTAGTTAATCCATCATGTTGCAACAAATGATTATTGCCTATATTTTAACTTTTTGGTAGAAAGCAATTTATTTTCTTGCTAGTAATTTGTCAAAGCCTTTTCGAGTCAACTAATGCCTACAAGACTACAGACACAGGTACTATCCATTCCCATGTTCTAATAATGAACAACCTTGGAAAAGTATATGACATATACCTCATGTCACAATCCACCACAACGTTATGAATGGGTCATACTCTTTTTAATACATATATAATTCAGGTGTCACAAATGGGTCGTATTTTGTAATTTAAATTTTATAAACCTATAAATTCACTTAACATAAGCCAACATGTTTGTATCTGATGTATATTCCACAATCCACATTAAAACTTTGATACATAGATATAGTTGAATTGGCCAAAATAGCAACATCCAAACAAGTGAACTTATATCCAAGAACAGGAGTAATTTACATATAAACCCCTCCAAGCGTCCATATTTTTCGATTCAAAGTTTCAGTAAATGAAGCACTTTACCATCAACATTACATGATTTCCCACAATCACAGAAAAGTTAAGGGCTTAGAGACATGGACATGATGGAAGACAATTTAATTTTCTGAACTTTAGCAGTGTCTTGTAACTGAAACAAAACCTCTGTACTTGATCTAACTGTCACCTCGTTTAATTCTGAACCCGCGTTTCCTTCACTCCTGTAATCCCGTGGTGAATATAGAACTTGAAGCTTCGAGGGAGCTGCATTTTGATTTTGTCACCACACATGCTTATTTATTTTTGTGTATTATAGCATCCTACTTTCTTTCTTTCTATTATAGCATTGTAATTTCAACTTTTTTCTTATTAGAACATTATATTGCTATATCTTGCATTAAACAAATGAAATCAAGATAAGAGGAAAAAAGAGGTGGTACCTAAACCAAACATGCTTGTTTTCTGGATCATCATACGGCTAACTTTTGATCTCTTTATATCTCTTAACAACATGATATCATCTTGCTTCCCTTTAAATTCCAAAAATTCTCCCAACAAATGCTTGTTATTTTTTAGCTCCAACCTACACACCCGAATTATGTAATAAATACAAGATTAGATGCCAGACAACTGCTTAATAAAACAATTAACTAAATACAGGATTGCAAAAGATGATTCAACTCCTGGAAAGTACCTATCCCACATTGGAGCAGTGCTGAGAATGAAACCAAGATTTTGTTGAAAAGATTCTTGCTTTTCTTTCTTATCAGTAAGTAAAGCACCCTTAATCCAGCCGGATATGCTCTTTTTTTCTGGTTTTAATTCTGCCCATTGTTCGTATGTTACAACTTCAGGTGGAAAGTAATCTGGATGAATGGTGCTGGAAAGAGAAATACATGTTGAACATAGATTATTTTAAAATAAATCAAACTATAAAAGTAGGAAAAAGAATCCATAGAAATGATATTAAAGTTAGAAGAGAATGTTTTTAGTTTGTACCGAAAGTTAGGGTTTGGGCATACAATCTTGAAGGACATATAACCATCTGGAAGACTGACTCCCCTTTGTTCAAGATAAGACTCAAGAACTGCAACTTGTCTTTTCGCCTCTACTATCTAAGTAAGAAACGGGTCCGAAAATAAATAAAATTGCAAATTGCAACTATAAACATGGAATCACATAATCATTAGTTGATGAAACAGCTTAAAAACAATCTAATGGAAAGAAGCTTTTACTGGATCTTGATGACGCTCTGTTTTGTGCTTGGAACCACCTGTGCAAACCCAAGTTCCATCTCCATCAATTGATACAATTCCAGATGCATTTATCACAGAGACAACCACCGCCTCCCTGAAATAAGATCATATTTACATTGCTAATGTTATTACGTCTAAATTTCTTTTAGGGAGCATAAAACCAGAATCCAAATACATGAGCAGAGAGAAGAATCGGAATCACCCTTTAGTGACGAGGACCAAATCAATATTCTGTCGAGAAGCAGTATCAGGATCTGGAATACGAAGCCCAACATAAGCTTTGCCACCATATAGAGCTTGAAGCCTACAAATATAGTTTGTATACATAAGCAAATTGATGATTACTAGCTAGCGGTTTAGATTTCTCTCGCTAGTTTTCGACATTTTCACTCTCAAACTTCTCTCTGTTTGTTAGTTTGTGTGTGGCTCAAGCCACGAATCTAGGATTTTTAAGAAACAAGTGAATTTCAAGAAACAGACGCAGGGAAAAGAATGGAGCTGAAATTGTTACTGAGAGTTGAATTAGGTAGGGTTTTGATTTTGATATTTACGCTCTTATCATAAGATAACGAGATTGAAGGTAAGTCATGGGAAAAGAGGAGGTCTGATAGTGATTAGAGATGATACCTATCGGCGACGGCGAAGAGAGCATTGGAACCGCTGGAACCAAAATCAATGTGGTCTTCCTCATCAGCGAAGAAACGGCGTACCAAGCGGTAGATCACCAGACCGAAGATAATCTCCACCCACATCACTGGTCACTATGATACCTTGCGTCGCTCTCTCCCAGAAACTTAGCAAAGAAGGTCGATGACTAGCGACTTGGGAGGGTGTGAAAATGAGTAAAGTTGAGGAAACTTCAAACAGATGAACCAATTTATTCAAAATCAAACGTCGAATGGAGTTCCTGGATAGTCGGTTCCTCATATACAATCGTCCGGCCGTCTAATCAACTCGTTTTGGGCTAATCACAAAATTACCAAAATTGAGGCTACTTTAACAAAATAGTGGCATTCTCCATGATAACCAAGAAAAGAACATGTATTTTGCAAACGCGTCTTTGCAAAATGAGAAAGTATTTCTTTAGTTATTCACCAAAATCGTTTTATAAACAGAGCCTGACTGGTTGAACCGGAAACTGAAGATGAAGACGGTTTGATTAGAACCGGTTTTATAGTGATTTCTGGAACAGAATAAACAGTCCGGTTTTTGTAAAAAACCGGTTTATAATAACCAGAATGTACCAGCCATTATCAAGAAATCTGCTTTATCAAATTAGACTTTTTAGCCATTATCAAAAAAATGACGTATTCTTTATGTTGCCGCTTGTGAAGTGTTTTAAGGTTGAAGTTGTATTCACTCTATCTCTTCTCAATTCTAAATTCGCAAACAAGATTCAATTTTATATTTAATTTTGTTTGTCTAAATGTCAACAATTGAAGTAGTAGATATTGTAGAAAATGAAAGTCGCCATGTTGTTGATGCGGATAAAGTTGATAGTGAATTTCATTTACTAAGCAATCGTAAGATTGATGTATTTAACACTTTGATGTCTCAACTCATGATTGCTTTGACCTTGATGTGTTAGTATTCGTTTGGAACTATATTTAGTTTGGTATTATACATTATGTTTGTTTGATATGTATTTGAATTGATGTAAAACTTATTACTTATAGTTATATGATTTTTAATGTATTTAGATTGATTCATATCTTGTTGTTACGTGAATTTTTAATGTTTGAACTTATTGATGTCAAAATCTTGATTTTAAATATACATATGTATGCAAGAAAGTAATAAACAATAAAAAAATCTAGAAACCGGTTTCACCGGACGGTTGAACATATTGAATCGAAAAAAGTAATTAGACCGGTTCGATTAAAGAACCGGTTTTTAAAACATTGGTTATATATCTCTAAAATATCATATCTTATAATAAATAAAATATAGCAACTCTAAGTTCGTGATATAACTTTTTCTTTGACAAAAACAATTATATATTTATTTGTGTAGATTAAGCCTTTCGTAAGGTTTTATTTTCTCGTTAAAGACTCTTGGTGTATATTTGTTTGTCGTGGGAAAATAAGTCTTTCGTTTGTAACTGTTACAAAATTCAAAATTCGGCCTCACTTAAGACTTACGGTTTTTCTGACGATTCTCAAGTGTCGAAATAACATCTATTTAGGTTCCAATGGATAATCTCGGTACTCTTTGTTTCAACTGACCACGATAAAAAGGAATATATTGATGTTCGTAGTTTGTTTTAAAAGAATGGCATCAACTGAGCATACAACTTAAACTCCAGAAAATGGCTACTACTCAGCATCCACAAAAAGCATAAGTACCATCCTTAATGATAGATGAACCAAACTTAATTACTCAATTTAACTAATTTCGAGACATGGTGCATTCATTAGTTGTTATTTTGAACGATGTGTAATCAAAACAATCAGAACTATCACTGCCACACCATAATGTTTACAATATGAGGTGGAAAGCTTAGAGGCAAGACAACGTAATACGGTTCAGAAAATTGTCTTGGACTTCATTTCCCATTACCGCATCAGTGCCTTGGAGATACCATTACCGCATCAAAGCCTGAGAACTTGAGACAATATGTAGTTAGGTGTATGTCACGAATCCTGATTACCATGTCTGATGATATGAAACAGGTCACGTCTTTAATGGAAAGAATCGAAGTTATATGAGTGCAAATTTCAACATTGGATGTTTGACTTACATTGATCGACAAGGCCTTCAACTTAACACCCCGCATCTTAGACCCCGTGTGGGACATCCAGAAGATAGGGCAAAGCATGTTGTGGTTGCAACCAATAATTATCAGTATCAACAAGGTCCAATGTCCAATAATATTTTAACAATTATATCAATTTTAGGCATGGCCTTTCGGAAAACTAGATAAGCCCATACCTAGAAAAAAAAGTGTATAAAAATCAACAAAAATAAAAACTAGGGGCAATTTAAATTGTTACAAGTAATCTACATAGGGTGTCGCTATAACTGATAACCTCCCTCAATAACGAGACATAACCACACTGTCTAGAGAGCTATCTACCTTCCTGTCATCACTTATATCTGTAAAAGTCTCATATGAATTCTAAACTTCTAATAACTTTTATAAATTGCTAAACAACATGTCCCTACAACACATGCCATAAAAAGAGAACATGTAAGACAAAATTGTCTCATGAGTACGTAGGTTTTGTAATACCAAGATACTCTGTATATGTAAATATAATAAAAAGGGTAATTTGGTCATTTTACCTTAGAAGGGTAATTTGGTCTTTTGGACAGAAAATGATTTGATTTGTAATAATATTTTGAGTTTTGGACTTAAAATGTTACAAATATAAGTTTTTGTCATAAAATTTGACAAGTGTGGCAGAAGTTTAAGAAATGGAACTCCAGGGGCTAAACTGTAAATTCTGGAGGTATAAAAAGTGGAAAAGCCTCTCCACATGTGCAGAAGCTTGGAGAAGCATCGGGAGAGGGTTTCCTTGTATGATTTCTGTAGAAACTTGGAAGTTTTCTTGAAGATCAAAGCTAGAAATTCGATTTTAGGCTTTGAATTGAAGTTATCAAGATCAAAGGTTAGTAATTGTCTCCTAGTTAAGTTCTTGAACTTGTTTCTTCACGGGAGGAACTGGAAATCTATTTCCAGTAATGATCTAATATGATTTATATGATTTCGGGGTTTCAAACATGTTTACAAGTTAAGAACATAACTCAAGAATATGAAAGTATGTTGCTATTGTTGAAATTTGGGACTTTGCTCAAGAACCCTAGATTATGAGTTCTTATGGTCAAGCTTGATTTTAAATTGTTTTGTTAAGTCCTAAAGATCACCTAGGATGTATTAAGACATTCCTAAGTGGTTGTTTTCAAAGAAATTGCATTTTTGGTGAAAAATGGACCAAACGGGAATTTCTTGAAATGTTTGAAATTTGTGATTTCCATGGCTTAAATTCAGAGATTAATTGATGGTTTTTGTCCTAGAACAATCCCCATCGATTAAGTAGTGTATTAATGACTTAATGGGAGAAAATATGGATCTGCAGCTTAAAAATCGTGAATTTGGGCTGTCCAGATGAGATAGAGGCGCTATCTCTGGAGATAGAGGCGCTATTTCTGGAGATAGGGGCGCTATCTTCGCAGAATGTCAAAAATTAGCCAAAACCTCCTGCATTCTGTTAAGAGCAAATTTGGTTTGGTTCAATTTTGGGATTTGATGCTAGACTTGTCCGTTTGACCTCAAATTTTGAACATAGGTCTAATATGGTATGAAACTTCATAGAAAATTGTCGGAATGAGAATACGACCTCCCTAGGGTACTGTAGCAGAATACGCGTATTTCGGGAAAATATATATTTTTTTAAAAAGATAGTAAAGGCAAGTTATCATCTAAAAATGATTGGAAATGGTCTTATATTAGACTCTTATGCACTAGAGTCAATTGAAATGGTAAATTAACCTATAATCATTGTGAAAATGAATGAATTTATAGGTACGGGACAATATCTTGTGGAATACATTGAAAGGCAAGAAATAACTAACGCTAGTGGTAGCAAGCATCAAGGTGAGTAATCTTAACTATATCTAGTATGATATGATATTGGATTGAGAATCCAAATGGTGCAGCCTTTTTGTCTATGATATAAAAATTTTGAATCTAAACGGTGCGGTCTTATGACCATGATATCGGGTTATTGAACCCAGCTGGTGCGGCCTTTGGGCTATGAAATAAATGATGAAACTGTTGGTGCGGCCTTAGGGCTATGATTTAAATATTGAAAATGTTATGGTGCGGCTTATATAGCCATGATATATGGTGTGGTCAATTATGACTATGACATATGGTGCGGCTTATATAGCCATGATATATGGTGCGGTCAATTATGACTATGACATATGGGACAGAAACTGTTATGAAAATTTAAATGTTGTTATTCTCTTATTTTTGTAAGATTATCTATATGATTACTCATTGGGTTTTATAGCTCACAGTGTTTATTTGATATGTCCCTGCAGGTGAGCGTGATCCCGCTAAGGGGAAAGATAAAGTCCGTGACTAGGGACTTAATAATGTGAAGTAGCAGCCCGGCTGGAAGGATGTATAATATTAGTATGTTGTAATCCTTGATACACTTGTGCCTGTTTGTATTAACTAATACCCCTTTGAATGTGATTTTGATTGTAAAATATATGTTTGAAAAATAAAAATTTTTATGGGGTGTTTTGTTAATAAGTCGGGTGTTACAGTTTTAGACACAAGTATCATTTCAAAATCATTAGTGACTTGATAACTTGATGATTATCAAAGCATGTGATAACTTAATATTCTCTTTTCGAATATATAACTGTGTACAATGCAAATGTTATGGATAATTCTCAAGCATAATGACCATATAATCGAATTTTCATTTTAATATGGCAATTTTTTAAAACTCGAGCTGGCTCGGTCAGTCGAACCGGTTGGACTGTGACCCCGTGAATAAAGTGGGTCAATTATGACTGAGTTTTTGCTAATTTTTACTCGGATTGAACTGAATGGGTTTGTCAAAAACTCAGTTGGATCGGTGACCCGAAACAGGGTTGACCCGCCTGTTGAAACAAAAAATTATAATTTAGGCTTCAAAAACTGGGTTAAAGAGTTTGAGGCTCAAACTTCTAAATTAATCCATCATTATTCATCAAATTTAGTAAATTTTTTCCTATAGAAACTTGAAAAAAATATTTTTGGGTGCCAAAATATGAAATTACATTACTTATGTTTTATAAATATATAATTTTTCTGGAAAATATAAAATATATGAAAATTGTGAAAATCGGGTTGACCTAATAGTTAAACCAGTTGACCAGTGACTTAGTCACTACACCAGGTCAACTAAAAACTCGGGTTTTAAAACATTGGTTTATGAACATAGAGTGTAAAAAAATACTAGTGACTAAATAAGTTCAAATTCGATAATTGGTTAGGCAACCGTGACATTACCCCTTTATTTAAATAGGAGTTGCATGTGTGCAGTGTACATGAAGGCATGTAGTGTTTAAATGGCTGTTTAATATTAAGGTATGTGAAAAAGCCTTAAATTAAGTTATTGATGTCCAAGAGGTGATGATGGGTAGGGTAGGTGGAATTCATGTTGATGGTTGCTGCTTGGAAGGTGGTGTAAGGGTTGGAACGAAAGGTTATGGTGGTGCGGTGCTTTATATTGTTGTCGTAGAGTAGGGTTGGTTAATTAGGGTCCAAGAGGGTGTTTTGCTGTTATTGGTAGAGATAGTGTTTTGAAGGGTTAAAGGGGTAGGGTTTGTTGCCTGGCTTAAACGTAAATGTAGGGTTTGTTGCCTGGCTTAAACGTAAATTTAGGGTTTGTTGCCTAGCTTATGTTTACAATATCCCTTGTTTGCATGACTTGATTTTAATTAGCACAATGGAAGCAAAACTAACTTAAATCTGCATCAACATAAAACTTAAAAATAAAATTGAGAATGCCAATAGTACATCGACCATCATGTGTCTTGTTTTCCAATCTAACATGCTATTCAAATAACTAAATTTAATTTCATGAAACTATTTGATATTGACATAAGAATACGTTTAAACATACACACACATTTCATGATAAAAAAATTCTTTTTATTTCATTTTTTTGGAATGACAAATCTATTATACTTCTAAACTACTCCTAATTCCATCTATGCATCTTGCGAGACTTGAACCCTCAGCCTCAAGGAGGGAGGACGACGTCTTTACCACTTAGCCGAGAAACCATCGACTCTTTTTATTTCATGAAACTGTCATGTCTTGTTTCCAATCCAACATGGAAAAAAAAGTATAATGAGACTAAATTACACAAAAATCGTTATATTTTGGATAACTATCATAAAAGTCATTACATTTTAGTTTTTTTTTTTTTCAATTTTGACACCCATAATATGATATCACCAAATAGTGATACATTAGCATGCCACATCATTAAAGAGTGTCACGTCAACCAGAAATTAGCAATTAGAATGGTGAGGATTGAAACAAATTACATTGCCTTAACTGAAAAAAATAGTGTCAAAATCGAAAGAAAGTAAAAACATAGTGACTTTTAAGCTCTAGTGTAGGTGAAAGAGAGAAATATGTTTTTTAAATAGAAAATGTCAATTGTGTTGGGTTGCTGATGGGAAAAGTTTAACTGCTTTCTTTTGTTGAGAATAGTCTAATTGTTTTCTTTCGTTGAGGGCCTCATTGATAAATAATACAATAATTCCTAAACTTTCAAGCTCATGATTTGGATAATTTGCCAAGTCGTTGAGGGAAGAGCCCCCAACTCACGATGAATTACATGTAACAAAGGTACATTTAAGAAACGGCTAAACTGTCTGAACAGCCCACGTCAACCCGTCCCAAGGCCCATGTGGAAGATTAAAACACTAACGATATTTTGGGCGTGTCAAGTAGAGCTGCGTCCATTTTCAGTTGAAGAATGCACAGGGAAATGAGGAAATCAATAGATATGTTTAGATTTGTGTTTCAATCTCAAAAGGATGAAATATGAAATTAGATCGACCTACTTGTGCATTCATGATTCATCATTGAAGTTGTTTTTTTCCTTGAACGTTTAATGCGAAGTTGTTTTCCTTGAACGTTTTGGTCTTCTTCATCAATCTTCAACACGTTTTTTATTTATTATTAAAAACAGCTATAGCATATCAAAATGGTATATTTTGAACAAACATTAGCGGTTGGTTACTCTCCCAAAACATTGAAATGACAAAAAAGGCTACATGTGAACATACAATAAACAAAGGGGATAATTTCTTTACTTATTCTTTCAAGATTTTATATACATATCTTAGCATCATCAAAGATTAATGCACTTTCAACACAAGTAGTCGGTCAGGCATCATCATAAGAGATATGGAAACTGGTGGTGCAGCCAGATGCATTGGGTTCCTCTGCTCCACAACAATCATAGAACTTAGCAGCATATGGTGGATCATCAGGTCCTAATTCATAATACCTTCAAAAAGTCAAAGTACATATTAACAATCTGCTCTCAGGTTAACATGTATGCAAAAGGAACTAATGCTACTTCTCAAATGAACAATGGCTAACACAGATTGTTGAGGATTACATATGAAAGAAGAAATCCAATTGTTGTGGATTAGTAAGCTAACAGAGATTGCTACAATTAGAATTTCCCATCCATTCGATTGCTCACTAACCCTAAAAATTAGGTTCTTACTAAGGCAGAAATGCGAAAAGGAATTACAAATTAACACTAGCTCCCAATTATAAATAGAAATACTAATCAAATTATAGGGGTTTAACGTTTTTTACACCTCCTGCATACAACCGCCGCCGCTTTCTAATCAAATTATAGGGGATTTACCTCCTGCTCTTTCTGGCAGAAGTAATATTTTGTAAAGTATCTAAAGGAGTTGATGATAATGGATTGCACAGAGAAGATACCTTTTCTGATCGTCATGACGCCGGCAGACGAAGAAAGAAGGATGGAATCGGCAAGCAGAGGGACTGTTTGAAGAGGGGCTGTACGTTTGTTTACACCTCCTGCATACAACCCCCGCCCTTTTCTCTTCCCCTTTGATTGCGGTTACTTGCCCGTTTGCGACCTTCTCCATTGTTTCTACCCAAACGCCGGAGTCTCTTCTTAGACCAAACTTCTCTTATCGAGCAGATTGATTTTTCAGTTGATGTCTACGGCTCTACGCTACATTATCAAGGGGTATTTGGAAATAACTTAAGTAATACTTTGATGAGGAATAAATTGTGACCCGTAACATAACTTTCGTAATGGAAATTGTTACCCATAGCCATATAATAAAAAATAATACAATGATCTGACTAACAACGCTATATATTTAATTAATAGTTCAGATTTGATCAAAAGAATATCTCAAATTAATTAATTAAGAGCTAATGTTATTATTTGATATTTATATCACACGTGGGATCAATATTACAGTGGTGTCAAAAAAACAAATAATCGGCTGTTACAATCTCATCTTATAATTAAATATTTAATAATTCCAATTTGAATGCATTGAATCCTATCCAAAATTAGATTCCAAAATAATTATTATCTAACGTAACATCCTAAAATTTTGGTAATCCCATATACTATTAAGGATAATAAATGCTTTTACCGAATCATCATTCAAAATCGTCTTAATATATCATACCGTCTCCTATAAAATTGCTCTAAAGATTTGTAATTTGCACGTTTTCCCGACCTACACAATCAATATCAGGTTAATTCTTTCTCATCTTTACGTCTTCTATATGTATATGTGTGTTTCTATTGATATGAACTTGCACGTCCCTTGCAAAAAAAGGTCCATGTGGTATGTTGTTTTTGTTTTTTTTTTTTTTCCAGATTTGGTTGTTGTGATCCAAGGGTACAATTCCTTAATATCGCATTCTACTTTCCGTTCCAAATGTTTCTAAAGCCGGTTAAAGTGCTGCAACGATGGCTATTGCAGGTGCACCACGAACAAAATCAAACTCTCTAACTCTAAATTTGTCTTTGCATTCAATCATTAAAAATATAGGTGGTGATTTAGTATAATAGTAAATGTAAACACACATCTTTCTACATGCTACTCAAACCAGCATACCAAAGTGCCATCAAGATATTGAAAAAGAAATTCCATAATTTATGTTTGAGAAAAAAGAAAATTTTGATCCTAAAACTAAAGATATAAATTAATGTGATGGAATGTTTTTTATATTTAAACTGAGAATTATAAATTATTGCAACTATCTTTTAAAAACAAAATCGTGAGTTCGATTTTAAAAGGAAATATAAATTAGAGCAATATTTATATTTGTTTCAAGTTGAAAAAATCCGGAAGAATAATGTTTATATGATCGATCTTTGTTTGACACGTTTGATGATTTTAGCAGAAACAAACAATAGGAGGAATAATTTGACACGTTTGATGATTTGTCTTAAACAAACAACAGGATGAATAATATTTGTTTGATCATACACTAATACACATAACATAATTTGGTCAAAAGAACTATTAAAGAGATGAATAATATTTGTTTGATCATACACTAATACACATTAACTTTGATATTAAATTATCATAGTAAAGGAGGTAATACTAAGCAAAATGGTTTATAATAAAAAAAATCTTTATGTTATTTACGGAATAGGAGGTGGTGGTGGTGGCAGTGGTAGGCGATGGTTGCGGTGGATAGTAGTTGTGGTGGGTGGTGGCGGCAGTGGTGGTGGGTAACCGTGGTAGTGGGTGGTGGGTGTAGATGGTGGTGGATAGGGGTGTTTTGTTTGGATTCAGTTTTTTTGCCAATTTGGTTCGGTTTCGTTTGGAGCAAGGCAGGTATCCGCCCCGCAATCACAGTTCACAATTTTATCATTATCTGAACGAACCGTACCATGAACACCCTTAGTGGTGGTTGTGGCGGTGGAGGTGGTAGAGGTGGTGGTGGTAGTGGATAGTGACGGTGGTGGTGGATGGTAGTGACGATGGTGATGGGTAACGGTGTAGGTGGTGGTGGTAAGTGATGATGGCGGTGGACGGTGGAAGTGGTGGGTGGTGGTGGTGGTGGGTGTATGTGGTGATGGTGGCGGTGAAGGTGGTTGTGGTGGTGGTGGGTGGTGGCGGTGACGGTGACGGTGACGGTGGATGGTGGCGGTGGCGGTAGCGGTGGGTGGTGGGTGCTGGTAAGTGGCGGCGGTGATAAGTGACAGTGGTGGTGGTGGTAGCAATGGGTAGTGGTGGCAGTGGCGGTAGTTGCGGTAGAGGTTGTGGTGGTGGGTGGGTGGTGGCTTTGGAAAAGTGAATCATATTTCTCACAATTTCCCAACTAAAAATAGAGAATTAAAAACATGAAAATAGAATTAGATTTTCCTCCATTTCTTGTTTTCAGGATTAAACAAACAGAAGAAATTGAATCAATTCCATTTCTCTTATTCAATTTCCTTGTATCAAGCATGCGTTAAGATACTCCATACTTACTTTGTCATATGAAAGTGTATGTTGCTCTCGATATGCTTAGTTTGATAATGTTGTACTAA
Source organism: Cichorium intybus (assembly GCA_023525715.1). NCBI lineage: Eukaryota > Viridiplantae > Streptophyta > Magnoliopsida > Asterales > Asteraceae > Cichorium > Cichorium intybus. Next base: position 8,257,323 of record CM042010.1, read on the forward strand.
GTTGGTGGAAAAGTAGAGATCACTTACATTATCATATTACTTGATAATGCTTTGGTAGATGAGAATTAAAGTTCATGTAGTAGGTTGTGAAGCTAACACGTTTCAGCAACAACATTTGTCACTATGCAGTACTTTGCGTCGACACTTGACCTAGTTATAAATCCTATTTGTTTGAAGGACTAGGAGGTCAGATTGCTACCAAAAGACATAATAAGTCGATATGCATCAACGAGTAGTGGGTCATCCTCCCTAATCGACATCAAAATAGACAACAAGACTGGTAGATTTGCAGGGGTACTCTAACGTAGGGCATGAATAAATATATTTGTCATATTGCATATGAAAAAACTACCGAGATAAAAGTGAGATTACTGAATAGTACCATTGGGGATATGATACATGGTCTGGTTATCAGTGTGCCAAATGTATCAAGCATGGTTCGAGTATTGATGTTGTGCTACACAATTAGTAGTTAAACATGTTTGTATGCTTGAGAATATTGAGAGTATATTTATGTTGGTTAAGAAACATGCTAGTTGTGTTTTGTGAGAATAATTGAATTCCCAAAGATCAATCATAATATAATCTTGACGACCTATGTCTCAAACATTTGCTAGTCTGTGAAGGGTGGTTGTGACCTGATTGTTAAGTGGGAAGAATCGTATGAGACGAAGAATGATCGAGTTAGATGCATGAAAGTTGTAGCCCTTGTTTATGCTTTCTTCAGTGATTAGAAGCATACAACGAGTTTTCAAAAAAGTAGAAAGAGAATAATATGGCCAAATAAGGCTTGCAACATACTTGGGTTTTGGAAACAATATGTCGTGTATAGTTAACCAATTTTTGTAGGAACCATGAAGTCTTACATTGTCTATAAGATCAACAATAGACTTAACCATGAAACAATATTCTTTAATAGACGATTCTCTAATTGTGTTGTTTCTCAAATTGTTGTCCAAGTAGATCGCCTTAACATTTTTGTTAATTGTTATAAAAAATTAAGGTTTCAAGATTTTCCTAAACCTATCAAACAAATCATCTACCGTAAGGCTTAAGAGATCATAACTTATTCATAGTTTCACAATAGAGTCGATCATGTTTCACTCATGATCATCGGGTTTAACACGAGTCTTATCCCCAAAGTCGTCGTATGATCAACAACTCCAAATCCAATCCAATGCTTCTGAAAGAGTTATCGTCAAACATCACAATTAAGATTAACAAGATCAAGAATAGATAGATACATGTTATGATGTTCATGATTTCAGGTGGCTTCTCCGTGAAGAGGATGTGCCAATCAAGGCGCCTGAGGCTGTTTGAGCTATGGTTAGGGTTGGAGGATGTCACCAAAAAGGAAGAAAGAAAGAAAAGAGAGATCGACAAATTAAGAGAGAAATATAGGCTTTGATACCACAATAATTGACATATAGATTCATTAACACATGTATAAATTGCTAAATTTTGCTATGTAAATTGTAATTTGGGTATAGATTCATTTACATGTGTATAAATTGATGAGTTTGGATTTCTTTGTTTATTGTGTTCCATGTTGACATTTCCAACCATCATACACATCATTATCGCCCTTACTTCATCAATTCATCTTTGAATTTCTTTATGTGTAAGAAATCTAATTTGTCACATTTATTAATTTTTCTTGAAATAGTACCACTACTTGAATTAGAATATTTTAAGATTTTTGTAGTTGCATTGGTTTAACTAAAGCTACAAAACAACTAAGGGGTTGTTTGTTTTTTGTGAAAAGTACATCTAAGCTCTTATGTCTTCAGCTTCGCAGACACATGCAGACATTTTCAATCCACCATAGGGTTTTATGCTTCACGCCTGGAGTTATCTTGGGGGAATATGCAGTGTTTTGCTTTTGCTTTTACACATCACTCGATAAACTACAAATTTTTCGTTCGCATTCACGTCTAATTGTGCTGGATACCGAAGATCCAAAGCAAACTCGCAACAAATTTCCATTTGGCTCTTTATCTTTCCATATCATTCAAAACAGACACTAGGTTTTAATCAAGTCGTCCATAGGTATGTAAATAAAAATTTGATACACACGATTCTCCCTATTGATTTCCCAATCTAAGCATTGATGTATTTGCAGGTATGATTGTGTTGTTCTCTATTTTGAGAGTATTTATTAAAACATATGCTCCTGAATTTTGTTTCAGTTTATAGATTTCTTAGATGTAAACCTTATCCTGTGTCCAATGACTTGTGTTTTATGATTATTTTTTGATTCGCCTTTTTCATGCAATTCTAGTGATTTTGACATGTTCAAGTCTATATTAGTTTAAATATAAATCTGTCATATATTTTTTCAACTCTAAATTGATAAATTAGTGCTTGCGGGTTCCCTTTGGGCATTTATGTTAGGTCACTTTAATTATGTAAAATATGTTGTTAATCTCAATTTTATATGTTTTTTAATTGATTACTTATTTGTGAATATCAAATTTACTGATTTGTTGTTCCTTGGACTGTTAGGTTTAATAACCATCTTCAACATCTGGACATCAACTACATTATGTAGATGCATAAACTTGAATGAAATGCCAAGAGAAAGCAATTGTGTAACATCTTCATGGTGGGGACAAAACTTATCAGGCATCAAAGAACATGGAAATTCCATCAATTCCACCAAAACTAGGTTTTGAGCCACTTACATCATATTCCCTAAAAAGAGTAGACAATATTGAAGTTACATTTACTTCCTCGATCCCGATGAGTGCTTCTGATTCACAAACAGAAAAGAAGGAACCAAGGCTTGATTTTAGTAATGATGAAGATGTAAAAAAATATATTAACCATAGATTGTGGGTAAACCATGGTAGAATTGATAGCAGTTATGGAGACGAGTATGATTCTAAGCAGGTCAATTAGATTGTAATTCCTTATTTTTCTTATATTTATTTATTTTATTTTATTAATTAAAATATTCCAACCGAATGAAATAATATATTATGATGCAGAATCAAACTTCGGGTGCTCAGCTCCCTAAAGGGGTTGCCCGTGGATGTGAAGACTGTAGTAACTGCCAAAAGGTTCTTAATATATATTCATTTTTTCGTTGTATTATATCATCATACCTTCATTTATTTTTATCACGGCATCGTACTTTTAAAATTTATTATTATTAAGCCATTGTACTTTGAGAAGTCTACCTAACTATAACTACATCAATGCTAATTTTTCTTGTATGATTGTATATGGATGAAAATGTTATATATTTTTCAAAGTATAACTCTGTAACAAGAATTAAAAGTAGAATGTTGTAATAAAGAAATTAATGTAAGTACGTTGTTGTTTGAGTTAAAAAAAACTTTTATATCTAGGTCATTGCAAGGTGGCATCCCGATGAAGCTCGCATGGCTGATCTTCTTGAGGCTCCTGTTTTTCACCCGAGTGAAATAGGTCTCTCTCTCGTAAACTAATTTAATTAATTTCCAGGAATTTAAAGATACTCTAAAGTACATTGCTAGCATACGTGATAAAGCCGAACCATATGGTATATGTCGTATTATCCCACCACCTTCATGGAAACCTCCATGTTCTCTCAAGGAAAAAAATAGTATGGGAAACTTCAACATTTGCTACACGTATCCAGAGAATCGACAAACTTCAAAATCCTGATTCATTAAAAAATATTCACACCAAATTACCACAAAAAGGAAACAAAGAATATGGTATGAGAGAGAGAGAGACAGAGAGAGTAAATCAAGATATATCAAAGCAACATAAGTTAGGAATATTAAAGCTTCCTCCTTTACAGCCTCCTGGAAGCCTCAATGGCATGTAAATGTTGGGGTTTTTAACGCCATCCATCTTGCAGGTAAATTTATTAATGTTAACAAAAAGTATAATAGAAAATATATATTAACAAATTATTAAAAATTGATAGCATGTTCAGTCGATGGATAGAGATCGGGTGAGTAGAGAGTACTAGGAAGCACGATCCTTCCACTCTCAATCCCATGATAATGATGGAAATTTACCTGTGAAGGTTAATGATCCAAATATAAGAGATGATGCTTTAATGGTTAGTTTGTTTGGGAAAGTGAGTTTAGAGGAGTTAAACATGTTACTAAGACCATCTCCGGTTCATCTCTATTTTTTACTCTATTTTTGAAGTAAATAGTGGACCATCTCCAACCCACCTCTATTTTCACACTATTTTTATTTTAAAATATATATTCCTAGCATATTCTTTTTTCTTCATTTACAAAAATTGTCAAAATATCCCTTTTATTTATTAACTTTTAACATATAATTACTCTATCTTTTTATCGTAATAATATTCTAAATTATATTATCAAAACCTTAATAACAAAATAATTTATTCCTGTATAATTAATTTGAAGAAATTATGATTTTATTAATACAAAATTTATTAAATAACAAAAGTATATTTATAATACACTCTTAAATAAATATTATACATGCATTTATAAAAATATTACTCATACATTTGAAAAGTTAAAACATATTATGCGGTCGAATAAATTTCTCATAAATGGTCGACTAACGCATTCCGAAGATTGAAGTGAGCTTCTTTATTTTTAATACATTTATATCGAGCTAGAAATTGTTGGAATCGACCATCTTCGTCTATAGTCATGTCAACCTTTATCGGCGGCACTTCTCTCGCTACTTAAATTAGTGCGTCAAAATCACGTTCATCCTCAATTATCATGTTATGTAGAATAATGCATGTAGTCATTATATCATGTAATCGTGTTTTATTTTTTTTAAATATACATAATTTTTTATATAAATTCGATATATAAATATTCAATTTTGATAATTATAATTAACTAATATCATTTAATATATAATATGATTGTAAATATTTGTTATTATATTTAAATAAACTAGAAATGTATAAAAATAAAAACTAGAGGACTAAAAATGACAAGTGAAACATTAACTCTATATTTGGTGTAAATGAATAGTATTACTCTATATTTGAAGTAATACTATTCAAATACTTAAATATAGAGTTGGTTATAGAGTGAGGTTGGAGAAGAATAGAGTAAAAAATAAAGTAACTTTATTTTTATAGTGGAGTTGGAGATGCCCTAAGGTGATGTTTGTTTTTGAAGATGTGAAATATCTTTCTGTCTTTTTCCATGTCTGTGAAAGAAGATATAGACCAAAAGCCAATTTCCATGTCTTCACTCTTCATAAAAAAGACTTTGTTTTTAACGTCTTTTTTAAATCATTCATTCTAACATCAATTTTAACTAAAATAAATGGTAAGGGTGGGGTATGAATAGGTAAGGGTCGGGGTGGGGTGGTTGATGGGGTAAGCGGGTGGGTAGGAAAGGGTAAGTGGGGTGGGTAAGTTGGGGCATTTGGTGGGTGGAGGTTGGTTGGATAAGGGTGGGGTAGGTGGTAGGATGTGAGTGAGGTGGGTGGATGGGGTGGCAAAGGGGTGGGGTAGGGTGTTTGGTAGGGGTGGGGTTGGGGATGGGTTGGTTGGGGGTAAGGTAGGATAGGTAAGGTGAGGGTGGGTGGGTAGGGGTAGGGCGTGTTATGGGGTAGAGGGTGGGCGGTGCGGGGGTAAGGGTGAGGGTGGATGGGGTAAGGTAGGGTAGGTAGGGTGAGGGTGGGGTGGGGTGGGTATGATTTTGGTGGGTAATGTGGGTGGGGCATGAGGGTAGGGGTGGGTAGGGTGGGGTGGGGTGTGATAAAGTGTAGTTAAAAAGTTTCAAAAAGATGTTCGAAAAAAACTAAAAATTATGTTTTCTTTTAAAAAAGAGGTAAAAAAGTCCTTTTTTTTATCGTTTGTCTTTTTGAAAAACATCTATGCTTCTGCAGATGTTTTAGAAAAAAAAGATTTTTTAAGGAAAAACAAACACCCTAAATGTTTTGATTAAAGGCAGTTCGACCACTGACCCGTTGGGGTTGCAGACTTCTTAACCAAGAGATACAAAAGCTATCAAAATGACATGTAAAGATTTCACATTGGGATTTTTCTAACTTTGTAAATGATTTCATAAGTTTTACTTACTTACGGGCCTTAGAGTATAGAACCGGAGAAGAATGTGACCGACGGATTTCAAAACTATTTGGACCAATAATATTTATATTCCAAAATTCAGACCAAACCTATCAAAACCAAAACTATAATAATAATAATAATAATAACAATATTAATTAATAATAATAATAACAATAAAACTTGTTTACGGGACGCCTCGTAGGGTTTTATGGAAGCGGGACTCCAGGCGCACGCTTCGAGAAACGTTAGGAATCATTTTTGACAAAGCAGTAAGTACACAAATTCAAGGGCACAAACAGTCAACTGGCCTTGGCCAAGCAGAAAGACATGTACGGTTACTTGCCGGTTTATTTCTTTTTATTTTTTGATATTAAATATTAATTTTTTTACTAAATATAAATTTTTTTGTTACTTTAATTATAATATTCTGAAATTGTCTTTGTGACAAAGGCTTTTGTAATTTAATAACGTTGCACAAACTACTGCTACCATGTATTTTGCAAACGGTGAGATTGTCCCAACACATTTTAAAGCAGTTGACACATCATTAATTAAAATAATTGTTACCGCTCAGTTATTCTTTCTTAAAATAATTACATTTGTACACAGCTAAAATTCTAGGTGTATATTTTTGTACTTCATTATTTTAAAAAGAATTGTGGAAAATGTATCATAAGGTACCATAAAAAACAAGGGTTATTTACAGAAATAATCATCAGGAATCTTGGAACATAAGAATATAATATAATTTTTTTGGTTTCATAAAAATGATCATCATTCTAAAATGGTATTATATATATATATATATATATATATATATATATATATATATATATATATATATATATATATATATATATATATATATATATATATATATATATATATATATATATATATATAGGTAAAAGTTCAACAATGGACTAATATAACCATGATACTAATGGACTAATCTCAGCCACACAATTATACACTTTACGGTGGACGTGCATTTACCGGATTATAAAAAAACTCACTTGGTTTTTTTCGTTCTTTTAATTTTTAGGATTTATTTTTTATCGAAAAAAATCTGAATATATAGAAATTTATAACTTTTTATCCTCTACAAATAGAGATCCATATTGATATACAAAAATTGATTTTTTTTTCGAAATTTCCGCTAGTTGAGATTCACATGTGAATCTGAACTGTTATTCTGTTCACTGTTGACATACACAATGACATATGATATTGTCATGTGAATTTGAATAAATTTTTGTGTGAATGTGAATGTAATTAACTTATGAATCATAGTATATTTATTATACATGATTAAAATGTTGAATAGTTAAAAATTTTCTAACTAAATTAATCATATTCATATTTCGGAGTATATTTAAAATACCATATGATATTGATATATGAATCTGAGTAAATTGTTGTGTGAATGTAAATAATTTATATTGTGAATGAGATTAAAATCATTATAAATGGTTAAAATATTGAAGTAGTAAAAAACTGTTATGTAACTTCTCAATACTATATGATTTTGATATGTGAATATGAATAAGTTTTCTTGTAAATATGAGTAAATCCATTTGTGAATCAAGTATATTACTTATAAATGGTTATAATATTGAAATAGTAAAATTTTTAAAAGTAAAATAATTACTCATATTCAAATTTTTACAGTTCAGATTCAGAACTGTTATTATGTTATTCTCTGTTGGCATTCACAATGACATATGATATTGTCAAGTGAATCTGATTAATTTTTTGTGTGAATGTGAATGAAATTAACTTATGAATCATAGTAAATTCATTATAAATGATTAAAATGTTGAAGTGTTAAAAATTTCTTAAGTAAATTAATCATATTTATATTACAAATTATATTTAAAATATCATATGATATTGATATGTGCATATGAGTAAATTGTTGTGTGAATGTAACTAAATTCAATTGTGAATCAGAGTAAATTCATTATAAATGGTTAAAATGTTGAAGTAGTAAAAAACATATAATTAAATTCTCAATAGTATATGATATTGATATGTGGATATAATTAAATTTTCATGTAAATATGAGTAAATCCACTAATGAATCAAGTACATTACTTATAAATTGTAATAATATTGAAGTAGTAAAAGTTCTAAAAGTAAAATAATTACCCATATTTAAATTTTTACAGTTCAGATTCACATTATGAATCTAGACAAGCTGTACTTATAAAAAAAATACTTTTTATACATCAATATGGATGTCTATTTGTAGAGGACAAAAATTATGAATTTTGGTATATTCGGTTTTTATTTTTGAAAAAGAATAATGTCGAAAAATAAAAAAACAAAAAAATGAAGTGGGTTTTTTATTATAATCCTCTACATGTGCATCGACGTAAAAAATTTACAACCTATTTTTTGGCCGTTGATGATTTTGATTCCGACGATCGAGATTAGTCCCTTGGTACCATAGATAAATTTAGTCACTTATTGAACCTAACCCTATGAGGCTATGTGTGTGTGTGTGTGTGTATATATATATATATATATATATATATATATATATATATATATATATATATATATATATATATATATATATATATATATATATATATATATATATATATATATATATATATATATATATATATATATATAGTTAGGTTCTTTTGAGAACTCAAAAAATCATGAGATCTTGAGAACCTCTTATGGACCACTAGATCAAAAAAATCAATGGTCAAGATGCAAAGTGGCAGTTTCGTAATTAGTAATTATTTTAATGATATATTTGAGATTTTAAAAAAGATATTAAGGGTAGTTTGGGTAAGAAAAAAAATCAGATCCTAGAAAAATGGAAACTCACTAATTAACGGTTACACCTAATATCTCTCTCACTCACAAATCTCTCATCGGCTCTCTCATTCTATCTCTCTCTTCTTCCCCGAATTCCATCCTAGGGTTCACCACCGGAATTTGTCGTGAAACTACACCGCCGTTGGACCCCACAACGATCAGCTTTTAGATTTTCTTGTCAATGTTGGGATCGGTCAAGTCACCACTGCCGTTGTCAACCATTAGTCACTTTTTTTGCTTCCAATCGATTTCGTGTTCTTCATCGCACCATCAGCACTTCCGATTACATCTCCTCCCGGCCTCTCTTTCTCTATCTCACGTCTGATTTAGAGCGGCATTAGTGATTCTTCAGCCAAACGTGCTTAATCGAAGAACAGTAGTTACACTCGGGATACGAGGGAAATCGGCAACTTTGTAAGGTTTCGTCAAATTGTAAGGTTCCGATCTTTTCAACTGCATATTGTAGTTTTGTTTCAATGTTCATCCGACCTCTTTCCCCGGTTCAGTGATTCTGTTTTTTTCAATCTCAGATTCGGTGGTAAAATCCAAACAATGCCATCATCAATATCTATTCGACACTATGTAATATGCCCGCTAGCTATTCGATGTAATGCCTCAATGGGACCTCCGACTTGTGGCTTTAATTCCCTACTACATTGACTTAATTGCCCGTTACAAACTCAGTTCACAGGTATACTTTCTTTTCTTCACACAATATCTGCAAAAAATTTACTCTTTTTTCACAATAATTTTTTCATAACCGTTGAAAACTGGCTAGACTGTTATGCCTATTTCTATTGTTTGAAATTTGGTCCTAGGGAGCACATTAGCAGGAATATAGAGATTTATTATGCCTGAAACTCAAGAAGTGAAACGTGAATCAAAATCTTTCTTACGTGAATTGGTATGTTGCAAGCTGTTCTTTAATCTTGTTGGTTGTGATAGTTTAGAATTTTTCTCAATACCATGAGATTATGTAACAATTTAAGCAACGCAATTCACATATTAAGGAGAGTAGAGTTTTTATAAAAAGGGTGAAATAAGTAGACAAGTATTCTTACCACAAAACTTATGTTTCCACTTCCCAAATGCACATAAACGAAGAAAGAGTACCTTTTTTGCATATATATATATATATATATATATATATATATATATATATATATATATATATATATATATATATATATATATATATATATATATATATATGTGCATATATGCATACGTATGTGTATATATGCATATACGTATGTGCATATGCACATATACGTATGTGAGTATGTGTATATACGTATGTACATATGTGCATATACGTATGTGTATATGTGCATAGGTGTACATATTCATATATATCTATTTGTTTGTGTACACATGTGTGCATATTTGCATATATGCATAAATATATGTGCATATGTGTATATATGCATGTAAGAATTTTTTTTTTGGGGGGGGGGGGGTTAATATCTAGTTATATAAATGCATATATGCATACATGTTTCTATGCGTATAAATACGTATGTGCACATATGCATATATGCCTTTATATGCAAAAATAGATGTGCATTTGTTCATATACGTATATGCATGTATGTATTTATTTTCACGTAAGTGCATATGTGCATATACATGTGTATATGCATGTATGTATTTATTTTATTATTTTTGAATATACATATATATTAATTTTTATTAATGTTATTGCAGATTTTGAAGAATTTATAGAGCAAATTGAAGAAGTGAAAATTGAAAATATGATAAATGATGATATCATGAATTATTGTTGTATTTTTTTATATTTTTTGTATGTAACGTTCAAAAACTGTTGTATATTATTGTTTCTAATAAATTGGTAGTATGATATCCGAATATTTTTATGTGTTTTTTTACGAAATGTTATTAAATGTGCATATATGCATCCCTGGAAAATATAATGTAAAAAGTTAAATATGCATTATGCATTCTATTAAAAAAATGCACAACTTAGAAACGTGATTATGCATATACGCATTCTATTAAAAAAAAAAGCATGTGCGAATATGTATATATGCACATGCAAATAAATAAAATTATATGTTTTTTAAATTCCAAAAATCTAATTAAAAAAATAATATTTTATGTTTTTTCAAATTCCAAAAAAATCTGATTTTTAAAAAACGAAAATTTGATTTTTTTTTTTAAATTTGAAATTCAAATCTAATAGGCTTGATTTTAGGAATTGTTATGATTGTTGCCATATATAAAAAAAATCAAAATTAAATGAGATCTGTAAAATGACAATCATGCCCTTTCTTGATCTGACCAATCAGAAAGAGTTCTCAAGATCTCATGGTTTTTTGAGTTCTTACAAGAACCCAACCCTATATATATATATATATATATATATATATATATATATTATTACATCTAGTAGATAATGATAATAGACCCAAGTGATTGATTAAATTTCAACATTTGATAAATTATCTTGCTATCTGTAACTATTTGATAATATATTAAGAGTAAATTACACTTTTAGTTTCTTCTTCCTGGGTTTCAATATCAAAACCATGGGTCCCAGCCAAAATAATTGTGATCCGGCTATAAGAACTTTGTATTGAATTCACCTTCCTTCCGTTATAGAAGTTTAGCATATGACGGATAAAAGCGGAACCAAAACAGGAAAATCAAAAGAGAAACTGAAGACTTTCAGGATCCCGAAAAGATACGGTTGCAGCACCAAGTATCAAACTCTCCGTAATTGACCTCCTCCAAAACATCCATACAAAAGCTTCAATTGTATATTTTCCGCTTGCATTTGATTTAATCAAAGACTTTTGCAGTACCAAGAAAAAAATTCAGAACACACGCAGATCTCCAAGAACTTTATCTTCTCCATAATGTCAAAAGGCAACCTGTGATTAACCCCAACTGGAACTGTTGGGCATAAAAGCCTCGATATCGCAGGAAAAAAAAGACTCTAACCCACACATGTTGATAACTATTGATTTTCACGAACGGAAGAGAGAACAAGAAGATTTTATCAAAGGCGATTTCCAATTCAGAACACACGCAGATCTCCAAGAACTTCCAATTTGAAGTTTGTGTTTGTTAGAAGGTCTCTCTAACTATTCTAACCTCTAAAACCCAACGCATATTGATCCTTAAATTCAATTTGAAACAAAAAGCCAACCCAAACCCATATACGACCTTCTAACAAACGCAAAATTGAGATCGATGGCTAAATCTGTTACAAAAACGTAAATGAATAGTCGAATTGGGATTAAATGTGCTTAGAAATTGTAACACAAGTCGAATTGGGAGTTAAAGGTTCTGATTGGAAGTCTCTTATCCCGTTTCACGTTAAATTCCAAGTTTATTAAGTCTAATAAAATCGGGCAGTGGAGAGATCGTTGTTTGGGGCTTCGATATTAAAGCTTCATTCTGACAGATTGAGTAAACGAGGTGTAGGTATGTGTTTGTTCTTCAGGCGAAGTCAGCACCTTCGATTTTGCATTCTTGTTTGTGTATATGTCAAAGGTTAGAAAGGGAAATTGAGACAATGATGTGAGTTTTGTGTTTCGAAAGGGTTTTTGTGGTTTAATCGAACGAGGAAAAAAAAAACCATGTATCCATCGATCTCAAGTTTGCTTCCATTAACATGAACCTTATGAAGAGAGAGAGAGAGAGAGAGAGTGAGAGGGGTGGGTTGGGTGGGGTGGCCGGTGGGTGGGGGGTGGGTTAGGATTATTATTATTATTTTATTAACTAATTATATAATATGTATAAAAGAAAAAAGAAAAAGAAATTAGAAATGACATTTTAGTCTCTTTACTTGACACGGGGACGTATTTGTTAGTTTTCAGAAACCTTAGTGACCTAAAACGTTGGATTTTGATAGTTAGGACCTATCTGTTAGTTTTCTCAAACCACAGGGACCAAAAGTGTAATTTACTCATATATTAATATAGTAACTTTTAGTATAAATATCATTTGATGTAAAGGATGAAGATATTCTAAGTGTTCGAATTTTCTTCAAGTCTATTGTTCTTTCATAAAGTTATATTTAATTATTATTAATTATTTTCTGATTACGTCAAATTTATAACATGTTATCAGTACGAAAGCTCTAAGCAGGTTGATTAAAGAAAATGGAAACCAAATCTATCTTAATTAAAGTATGTATCACTTATTAAAAATAATAATCATAATAAATTATTTAATTAAAGTTATACAAACAAACAATCATAATAAACAACATAAATAATAAGACTTATTTATTATGTGGTATGCTTTTTGATGTAATGTAATATGTGGTATTTTTGGTAACTCGCTAAGCTTTGTGTTTACTCTCCCAAGTTAAATGTTTTTCAGGTACTTCCAGAAACAAAGGGAAGGGTGCGGCTTGACTGTACACGCATCCGACTTAATTAAGCTTGGAGACTTTCGCTGATATTGCTTCTTACCCTAATTTTAACATTACGGATTTTGGTTAACATTATGGATTTTGGGAATTTTTTTACTTGATATTGAACAATTAGGTTTTTATTATGGTTGAGATGGTTTTGACATTTTAACTTTCTTTTGAAATTAAAAAATTTGGTTGTGAAAGTTGGGATGTTACACCACTTCAATGGAAGTTTAACTTTAAACTTTTACCCCAAAAATGAAATTCATCTTTACCTAGGTCACTGACTAGGTCAACTATGTCTCATAGTTTAGTCACTTGGCAAAAATATAGTCATTCTAACTAAAATTTATTCCACTAAGTCCTTTCATTGTTTAAAATAAATTTCTAGCATGATCTACGTTCACACTTCAACCCCACACCACAAATTCTCTAACATCTAGGTCCTTGACAAGTCAAAGCTAGATATGCCGAGTTTGGCAAAATTGATAATTTTAGTCCCTACGTCGTAATTTCTCATTTTTTGTTCAAAATGGATTTGAAGTCTTTAAATTATTCATCAAAACTTTATTTTGGCCCCTTGAACTATATTGATAATCACAACTTTTGAATTTATTGTCATTTAATTAATTTTATTTTGTTATTTCTTTAACATAAGATTTATTTATCGATTTAAGCCCAAAATTTCTTGCCCTATAACACGGATGTTACAACTTCAATCACTAATTAATTAAATAACCTAAAGTAAAACACTATATGTAACGACCCAAAAATCTTGAATTTATATTCGAGAAAATAATTAAGGGAAAGATTAAAATATTTTGAAAGTTTTAAAATAATTTATTGGGAATTGTAGCAAAATTCCAAGAGTTTGGAGAAAAATGGTGAAAAAGGGTAATTTGGTCATTTTACCATGAAAATGGTAAAATGGTCTTTTGACCCATTATAAGACCATTATGTAAGATAATATGTGTTCGTGAAATAATAATATAAGAAATAAGAGATTATGTGAAATTTGAAGTTTTACCGCATGAATAGTGAAATTTGACCAAAAAGGGCAAAATGGTCATTTGACATGAAAATGACCAAATTGTCAAGAAAATGTTAAGTTGGTAGTTAGTGGAACCTTGTTTGTAAGATTATGGGTTTTAGGACTAGATTTGAACAAAGGAAGAAGGCTAGGGACTAAAATGTAACTATTTTATAAACATTAAATATAAAAACATATGAGAGTTAATTCTCTCATTTTCAGAAAACTTGTGAGGATTCTAGAGAGAATGAGAGAGCTCTGGAGAAGTATACGAGCGGTCAAGAAGAGTTGAAGATCAAAATTCCAAGAATTGAAGAAATTGAGCTTCAAAAGGGTAAGAAGATCATGATCTTAGTTTGTGTTTAACCCATCTTCTTCATGGATGAAACTGAAATTCGAAAATCAAGTTGTGGATGAGATTATTTCAGTGATTCCACTCTTTTAGTCATGCTCAAACATCATTTAAATACACATCTCTCAAAGGATGTTGTAGAATTTAAGAAAAATGATGATTTTGCTCAAGAACCCTAGAAATTGGGGTTTTGTTCAACCTATGAATTCAATGAAATTGATGGGTTATAATTGATGTTTTGGATGAAAGGAACCACATATAATTGTTCTTAATGATTCCAATTGGTATGTGGGAATTAGAAGGGTGGAATGGAATCAAGGAAATAAGAACTTAATTTTCGTCATCATGTGTGTAGCCATGGAAAAAAATGCAGTTCACCTTCGTTAACCGTTGGATCATCATGAAATTTGGATCGTAGCTTCCTAACACGTAGTTCTTAAATCTGAACGGTGGAGATCTTCATTGGTGTAGTGTACTGAATTCTGCAGTGGTTTTAATTCGCTGAACTGTAGGTAATGTTTACCATTGAGCTATGTTTTTGTTTCTACTGTTTTGGTTCTGTTTTTGATAATTCATATAAAATCGTGTGAGTGTCCATTCTGGATGATCTCTATATCCCTAGAATGGTAACTGAGTCTAGTTTCTTCATCCAGAAGCTCTTGGACTAACGCGGACCTTAAGTTATGTGAAAGTTGCAATCTTCACTGACTGGTCCAGGGGTGCACTGTGCAGTGACTTCTGATTTGTAAAATTCATAACTGATAGTAGGGGAATCATTTAAGGGCAAGGCCAGTGGGAAAAGTTCAGTATATGTGTCTAGTTTGTTCACACCGAATTTCAGAACCCAGGGCCTTCTGATTATCATTCTTGGTTAATATCTTTGAGGGTAGGTCATGTAACTGTTTTTGTAATTTGTGGTGACATGGTGGATTTTTCATTTGCAAATGGAAAATGAAAATGACCTGAGGTCAGGCCCTGTGACCTTATCATTGGGTCTAGTTCCAACATGATTTTTATTAAGTTTAATATTTGAGTTTTCCTTGGTCATCTGTTGCAAATCCGGTTATGGGACAAAAAAATCAGCATTGCTGTCAAACCTTTCTTTTTGTGGTTTTAACCTTGGTTGTGGGTTTAGAATTTGGCAACGAATGTCGGGACCTTTACAAACTTATTAAATATAATTAATAACCTTAATGATGTATTTCTAAAGTAAAGAGAGGGTATAGTGGAACACGGTACGTGTCGAGTATCGGGAAAATACATGTATACTTATATAATTATAAGTAATAAATGTAAACGTTAATTCGTTCTAAGCAGTCCCATGTGGAATGTAGGTTCGGGAAAGAAGAAGAGTTATTGAGTATCACGTGCTTGTGTGTGCGACCTACTTTTACGTATCAGGTGAGTACATGCAGTATTTTTACCCATTCTGGGGTACATGGCAAGTAAGTATTTTCAAGATTTCTTATAAAATTTCTATATGTGAAATTATATGCAAGAGTATTATCTCTAACTCGTTTGTGAAAGTATAATGTTATATTTGAAGTTAAGTTTTGGTCTATGAGCCAGTTATGTGAAAGTATGTTTTGGTCTATGAACCAAATATGTGAAAGTATATTTTAAATACAAGTTATACATGTTGAAAGTATGGATAGGCATATAGCCATAAAATGTTTAAGAAGTATGTTTTGTTTACAAATATTATATGTTTTCAAGTATGAAAGGGCATATAGCCACAAGATGTTTGGAAAGTATGATTTGACATTAAGCCTAAAATGTTATAAAGACGTGTTTTGAACATATGATTTATGTGAAACGAAAGTTATATATTTGGCATCTAGCCATAAAGACATAAAATGATATAATCTGGCATTTAGCCACAAGTTTATATGTTTATGAGAAATGTTCAATCAAGCAGCAAGTTTTTGTATGACTGGTAATTGTAGCAAGCAACGTTAGTAAGGGAACTATGTTCCAACCTACCCGGGTTAGGTAAGGGGTCTACTGGGGACAAGCCCCATCGCGAAGTAGATCGCCTCAGCACTTCTATGGTGAGGATTGATCCGTTCTTTCTAGCCATAGAGACTTGGAGTATCACTTATAGTGATTAAAACCCTAAGTATAAAAATCCAGCAAGCTTATAAAACCAGTCAAAGAAAGTATGAAAGAAGCTAGTTTTGAAAGATATAATATGAAATGGTTTTGAAAGATAAAAGTTATAGTATATTAATACTATAAAGTTTTGGCGAATGTTTATATTATGAAATTTTTATACAAGGTTGAAAAAGAAGTTTAATGTTTGTGTCTAAAACTCATGTAACTCACGAGACATTTTGTCTTACGTATTCTATGTTTTGCCATGTATTCCAGGTTAAAATGATTTGCTATAAAAGGGATGAAGTTTAGCCGGAGTGGAGCTCGAGTTAGCTCCTAATATGGACTCAAGGTTTAATCATTTCTTGCTTACTATGGTTAGTTTTGATATGGATTTGTACACCCACTGTATTAAGCATTTAAATTATCGGTTTTTGATAAACCGTATTTTTGTATTCCTTTATTTTTACGAAAAAACCATAGTATTTAAAAACAATAGAAATGGGGTGTCACACTATAAACATAGATAACTATTTTAAATTGAAAAAATAAGATCCTATATTTATGAATTAAAAGCTTCAAATCTTGCAATCACCATTAAACTCTACGATCATAACCTTCTCTACACCAGACTTTACATCACAACCTACATCCATCATCATGAAGTCGAAGCCACCGTCATCAGATCAACAAAATCCATCAGACGCATCTCACACAAATTCCACTATTGTTCAACCTTGTTCTAGATCAAATGCAAGTTTATGCCACCATCTTAGCCTAACCCTATCAAATCATCGTCTTTACAACTCTTCACGACCGCCAAGTCACTAAAGCCTTACCTCCATACCTCATCATCTTCGCAACCGAGACCCACCATCTTGAACCCCTTAAAGAAGCCCCAAATCTATTTTGGATTTGCAAATATATTTCAAGAATGAATAATGAGCTTTATTCTTAAATAATGTACTTGTCAAAGATAAAGCTTCAAACACCTGCGATACGACTTTTCATCAGTTTCTTTTTCATTCTCACAAAATGTTCTTGATGTACATTCTCAAATCTATTCTTAAAAAATATACTCGTCAACGATAAATCATTAGACCTGCAAAGCTCTTTTTCATTAATTTTTTTCATTCTCGCACAATGTACCTGATGTACATTCTCAAATATGATATAAGTTTCCTATTACATTCTCACATAATGTACTTTGTCATTATGTTTCTTATAGTTTTAATATAAAAATACATACATTCTTAGAAGAATCAAATTCTGATTTGTATTTCTTTTTAAATGATTATTAAAAAAATGCTTAAATTCTTCAGATGTAAAGACGATGCAGAGAGGAGGAGGACCAAAGTTGTAATCATTTGTGAAAGAACACAATGGTTGCTATTCTTTAAGAATGTTATTTATTCCATTCCAAGATAATAGTATTTAAATATTTGTTATTTTTCTAGAATATCATTACATAAGTAAACTAGTATCCAAGTATTAAACCTGAAAGAATACAAACACACATGTCTAGCAGCTATGTATGGATTTTTTTTTCTCATGAGAATAGTAGTTCCAAAACGTGTACCAAATAACGCATTTATAAAGTATTAACTTTTATTAAAAAGAAAATCAATGATTAAAATCATAAGAATGAATATCGAAATCCATGGAAAACATTGAAAGCAAAATCTAATCTTAAGAAAATCTCTCATTCCCTTAATATCCGCAGTTTGTATGTTTGATGGTAAACAATTTGTCTAATTTACCCTTATGGCTGTTGAAAAGTAAAAAAGAACTAGGTGTTTTTCAATTAATTACCATATGTCATCCTCCGTCATAACCACTCATTCTTATAATCTAATGACCCAAAATAGGTCATACATTCACATAGTAATTGTAATTCATATTTAATCATAGCTCACCCACTCTTTCTTTGTAATATATATATATATATATATATATATATATATATATATATAGAAATAGATTCAAATGAGAACCACTAAAAGGTTAAGAACCGTGAGAACCGATATTCACACATTAAGAATTATGTTTTTTTTTCATTTTTTTTTCACACTTGTTTATTATGTGAAAATACATCAAACTTAATAAATTTCTTTATTTTTTAATACGTTTTATAATACTCACAATATAATAAAATTTCTAGTTATTAAATTGTGAATACTGTAACGTAAATTTTTTTATTAAACTGTGAATTAGTGGTTCTCACGGTTCTCAACCTTTTAGTGGTTCTCATTTGAACCCTTTCATATATATATATATATATATATATATATATATATATATATATATATATATATATATATATATATATATATATATATATATATATATATATATATATATATATATATATATATATATATATATATATATATATATATATATATATAAAGAGAGAGAGAGAGAGAGAGAGAGTTAGGATCATATATAAACTCTAAATATTGTGTGAATGTATGACTAATTATGGGTCAATTATGATCTAGGGATAATTTATATAAAATAATTTTAATAACTCTTAAAATAATTAATGAGATTTAATCAATCCCACTAATTTAGGGATAAGTTTGATAGTTACCAAATGTTGCTCCTTGTCATAATATTCATGTTTATTAGTCAACACAAATCACGATCACAACCTCTAAAATACCACCACCAACACAAATCACGATCATAACCTCCAAAGCACCACCACTGTCAACAACCTACGTTCTCCTCATCAGCTAATATGATCAATGACGAGTTTATGACAGATTAGTGACAGATCAATGACGGATCGACGGCTGCTGACAGTGAAGGGTTTCTATGCAATCAATGAACACAAAATAACCTAAGGTTCACATGCAACCCTAATATTGATCTATGTTTTCTTCTATGAAGATTAGAACTAAGAACCTAAAGGATACAATTCAATTCTAAAGAAGAATCAAGAAAAACCAACCTTAGATCTTATGATCCTTTTAAGCAGCAGCAAAATTATCCTGCCTCAGATGAAAGTCACACCCAGGGGATGGAAGAATTAGTCCAGCAGAGTAAATCCAGAGAGAGGTGGCGTGAAGAATGAGGTGCCAGGGGGTTCCTTTTATAGCCTCCTAGGGTTACACCTGAAACCCTAAGGAGCCTCCAATTGGACAAGGCTTTTGACCACTTGGACCAGGCTTACCAAACCCTAATTAGGGTTTCGCCAAACCCTTGGAGGAGCCTCCAAGTTGGCGCCACTTTTGGTCCCTGGTTTTCCTGGCCAGTTATTCAACTATTGAATAAATGCCATACCAGTCCCTGCACCTTTTTAATTAATTAATTTAATCTCCAAATTAAATCCAATTAATTCTAGATTAAATCTCAATTAATTAATATAGTTTCTAATTAATATATTAGCACTTAAATATATTAATAAACCATATATATATTTTCTATTGATTTATTATACAATTAATAAATCAACTATTCTCTCTACTGAACTATCTTTCCTCCACCCATGAGGGCAACCCAAATGGACTTTGCTTTTAACCATAAGATAAAAGTTCAATTACAAGTCATGGCTTAGACACCTAATCCAACAGTCTCCCACTTGGATAAGTCTATGACTTTAATTGTCTGAACTCTGACCCAGTCAGTTCTGTCCAAAGATAAGTGATCAGATGATCCTCCGTCCAACAAGATATTTTCAGACTCAAGACATGGATAAAATCAATCTGGTCTGATTCACTGTTCCTCGATTTCCGATTTGCATATGACTCTTAGACTACCAATTTAGTCCCGGTTGGCCAACCATTTTAGTCAACTTCAAAATCATCGAGAGGCCTACAGATATCTGTTTCCCGTTAGGGTCAAGGGACGAATAAACTTCGACTCATATACTTATGTCTTTTACCAGACAAATCACTCACAACAATACGTTTTATAACATCGAGTTACCGATGCGTTTTCATATTATCAATGAACAACCGTCTAATAAATCATAACTCATATGTCTTAGCTTAAAGATCAAAAGATATTATCGTCTCAACATTGCTCGTGATGTAATCCATGAAGCAATCCATTGAGCGCGGGTTTATCCAATACTCAAATCTCCATTTCCAAGTACTCACGAATGGTTCAGCAATCCAATTGCAATGTCTAACTCCTTAGACAATCTATTACCAATTCATGACAGTCTTACTTCACACTTACTCCCTTAAAGTGTAATCGACTGTGGATATTTGAATAATCCAATTATTCAGGAAGTAAAACATGCAAAATGAAACACAATGATAAAGTACTGACAAGAGTAGTAAACCATAATAAATCTCTATTATTAAATCACAAGAGTCAAATACAATACATTGTTACAAGTTTCGAACCTATCTAATTACTAAAACTTATATCATCTCTTAATCCAATGCTCCTAGCATGCTGATTATGCTTAATCCTACTCAGAGCCTTTGTCAAGGGATCTGCAGGATTATCTTCCGATGATACCCTCTTTACAAGGAGGTGACCTTCTTCTACCCTATGCCTGATGTAGTGGTACTTTCTGTCGATATGTCTGGACTTTCCATGATCTCGCGGTTCCTTTGTCAAGGCGACCGCACCTTCATTATCGCAGAGCAGTTCCAAGGGCTCCTGAATACTCGGGACTACTCCAAGGTCACCGATAAAGTTCTTCAGCCAAGCCGCTTCCTTTGACGCTTCACTTGCTGCTATGTACTCTGATTCGCACGTAGAATCAGCCACTGTTTCTTGCTTGGAACTTTTCCAAGTCACTGCTCCACCGTTCAAAAGGAATACCCAGCCCGACTGAGACCGACCACTGTCTCTATCCGTCTGAAAGCTGGCATCTGTATATCCTTCAACTCTCAAGGTATCACTGCCACCGAGGATTAACACCATGTTCTTTGTCCTTCGCAGATACTTGAGTATATTTTTCACAGCTATCCAATGCGCCCTTCCAGGGTTACCCTGGTACCGACTGACCATGCTTAAGGCGAAAGCCACGTCAGGGCGAGTACACGTCATAGCGTACATGATTGATCCCACAGCCGAAGCGTATGGTACTCGACTCATCTCAGCTATTTCCTTGTCTGTACTCGGACTTTGAGTCTTACTCAGCTTCGCATTACTTTGGATAGGCAGCTCTCCCTTCTTGGAATTTTCCATACTAAACCTCTTTAGTACCTTATCCAAGTATGTACCCTGACTGAGTCCAATCAGTCTCTTCTTCCTATCTCTCAATATTCTAATCCCAAGAATATAGGCAGCCTCTCCTAGGTCCTTCATGGCGAAACATTTCCCAAGCCAAGCCTTAACATCTTGCAAGGTTGGAATATCGTTTCCCATGAGCAGTATGTCATCGACATACAGCACCAGAAAAGTGACTATACTCCCACTAGCCTTGACATATACGCAGGACTCATCCTCGCTCCTAGAGAAGCCAAACTCTTTGACTTTCTCATGGAAACAAAGATTCCAGCTGCGAGAAGCTTGCTTCAATCCGTAGATTGATCTCTCAAGCTTACACACCTTATTAGGATACTTTGCATCGACGAAACCCTCTGGCTGATTCATGTAAACATCCTCAGTCAGCTTCCCATTAAGGAAAGCGGTTTTGACGTCCATCTGCCAAATTTCATAGTCATGAAATGCAGCTATGGCCAGCATAATCCTAATAGACTTTATCTTAGCTACTGGTGAGAAGGTCTCGTCATAGTCAACCCCTGGGGTTTGAGTAAAGCCCTTCGCAACCAGTCTTGCCTTGAAAGTGTGTACCTTTCCGTCCATGTCTGTCTTCTTCTTGAAGATCCATTTGCACCCGACTGTCTTTCGACCCGGTACATTGTCAACCAAGTTCCAAACTTGATTGTCATACATGGACTTGATCTCGCTATCCATGGCCTCTTTCCACTTGGCAGACTCAGGGCCTGCCACTGCTTCCTGGTAGTTAGCTGGTTCATCCAAATTTATCAGTGTCCTATCACTGACAAAAGTGTCCCCATCCGAAGTTATATGGAACCCATAAAACTCGGGTGGCATGCTAACCCTACTAGAACGCCTAAGAGGTAAGGATACATCTGTCGGGCCAACAGGAACTTCTTCCTCATGTTGGTTGCTAGTTTCTCCTAAGGTTGCGTCATCTGATGACTCTTGAATTTCTTCCAGATCAATGGTACTCCCACTGTCCTCTTTGAATACGAGCTCTCTCTCTCGAAAGACTGCTCGTCTAGCTACAAAGACCACGTCCTCGCTCGGTCTGTAGAATAGATATCCAAAGGACTGTTTGGGATAACCAATGAAGAAACACCTTTCACTTCTGTCTGCGAGTTTGTCTTGAGTCTCTCGTCTAACGAAAGCCTCACAACCCCAGACCTTGATATGTGCCAACGAGGGAGCTTTCCCCGTCCACATCTCATGAGGTGTTTTCGCAACCTTCTTAGTTGGGACAAGATTGAGGATATGGGCGGCAGTCTCTAAGGCATACCCCCAGAAGTGAATGGGAAGTGAAGCTCGACTCATCATGGAACGAACCATGTCCAACAGGGTTCGGTTGCGCCTCTCTGCAACACCGTTCAACTGTGGTGTCCTGGGAGGTGTCAACTGCGAAACTATTCCGCATTCCTTTAGATAGTCCAGGAACTCGATACTTAGATACTCTCCGCCTCTGTCGGATCTGAGCATCTTTATCTTCCTGCCTAATTGATTCTCTACTTCGTTCTTAAACTCTTTGAACTTTTCAAAGGTGTCCGACTTGTGCTTGATCAAGTAGATGTAACCGTATCTACTAAAATCGTCGGTAAAAGTCACGTAGAACCGCGTGCCATCCTTTGTGGTTGATCTGAATGGACCACACACATCCGTGTGAATAATGTCCAATAGACCCTCACCTCTTTCAAAGGACCCTTTGAAAGGTGATTTAGTCATCTTGCCCAACAGACAAGATTCGCATACATCGTCCGACTTGAGGTCGAATGATTCCAACACTCCATCCTTTTGGAGTTGGGCGATGCGTTTCTTGCTGATGTGGCCGAGCCGACTATGCCACAGACATGCCTTTTCCACGTCACTAGTAGAATCAATATAATTTACACTTTGTCCTAGATTGTCAACACATTTCACAGTTTCATACACACCATTACAAGGATAAGCAGTAAAATTCAAAATACCATTTTTGAAAACAGAAATAGATCCAATATTATTATCAAAAGAAAAATGAAATCCTTGTCTGAATAATGCGTGAAATGAAATAATATTTCTTGCCATTTCTGGCGAATAGCAACAATCTAATAAATCTAAACAAACTTCACTACTAAGCACTAAACTATAAACTCCAATCTTGGTAACAGGGGACGATCTCCTATTGCCCATGATCAAGTTCAGTCTACCGTGCTCCACCTCCCTGCTTTCCTTTAGGCCCTGCATATCAGAACAAATGTGAAAACCACATCCTGTATCAAGGACCCAAGAATTAGAAGATGGTGAGTTTTTAGAGATAGTGTATATACCTGCTGTCGATGGCTTTACTTTCCCATCCTTGACATCCTGCAAGTATTTGGGGCAGCTTCTCTTCCAATGACCCTTTTCTTTGCAGTAGAAACAGTTTGCTTCATCGGGGTTGGCCACACAAGGAATTTGGGAAGTCTTGGTTCTCGAGCCATTACTGGATGACCCGGCCTGAACCTTTTCCCTCCAATTTTGCTTAGGAGGGCCCTTCCTTTTCTTTCCTTTGCCACTTCCAATGGCTAGAACGGGCTGATTAACCGAGGGTACACTTTTACCCTTCATCCCGTCTTCAGCTACTCGAAGCATGCGATGCAACTCAGTCATATTAGCCTGATTGTTGTTCAAATGATAAGCCAGCCTGAACTGGTCATAAGAACTCGGCAACGAGTTAAGCACTATGTCAACGGCCAACTGTTCCGGTACAGGCATCGCAAGTTTTCTAAGCCGCTCCACGTAACCTTGCATTCTTTGCACATGAGCGCAGATGGACTCTCCATCTTTGGGTTTGCTGTTCGTGAAGTCCTTGACCACTTCGCACCTTTCGATGCGCTCTTGCTTGCGGAACTTTTCCGCTAGCTCCTTGTGCATCTCATAGGGCCAGTAGTCTTCGTATATTCTCTGCAATTCGGGGTTCATTGTGGCGATCATGATGCAGGCCACTTTGGTTGCATCATCAGTATGTTTTTTGTACGAGGCAATTTCCTCGGGAGTAGCAGTTTCTGGGTCGACATCGACAAGCTCGGTCTCGAGAACATACTCTTTGTTCTCATACCTCAGAGCCATCTTGATGTTTCTAATCCAGTCATTATAGTTTGTCCCGTTCAATTGAACCTTGGAACATAGTGAGAGGATTGAGGGAACACTGGAGTTTGATTGGGGAGCGGATTGATCAGCAGAAGACATCTATAAAAGAAGGTAAGTTTAATTAGATACTTGTCGGTCCTTATATTAACCCAATATAAAATAAGGCTAGGATCCAACTATAACAATTTGCAACATAGAAGAGGGATGCCGTAATCTATAAGCAAATTTTATAAAGGTAGGCGAATGACGATTCAGCCGATTCCACCGCGGAAAAATAATCTTATTATAAATGGAATTCCTAGTTTCTTATGAGATTAATTGAACTGTTCAATAGCATGTTTAATCTCGGATATGCCCCACCGTTTGTGACTGGGATGCCGAGGATCACAAACCGGGTGTGAATAACCATGCAAATTAGCTTGGTGCTCTCGGGGTCCATTATCATCTCAAATTGATGTGCCGGTAAACCACACACGCTCCATCAACAATGATAACACCCGAGACACCCATTGCCACTCTTTATGAACCCCTATTGGTGTGCCGGTAAACCACACACGCTCCACCAACGTTTCATAAAGTGCAATGTGCAATTTCATGGGGTAGCATCAAATTCACATTTTCCTAAAGTAACTAGATTGGGATTTGTTTTAGGGTTCTAGTACTTTCAATTACAGCATTATACTTTTAAGAGGCTTAGCGGTTCTATCATACCCGTTCAGCTAACGACACTCGACTGACCAGGAGAGCGGTGGGTAAGAGTAGATACCCATTAGACTAACATTTTATAGTCAGTCGCCTTATACCCTCTTTATAGGACAGTTTTGTGAATGAGGCTTACTAGCGGTAGACTAACCAATTTTCTTATATGTATTAAATTAACTTTTAATCATAAATACATATAAGATATATTTTAATCTTATTAAAATATTTTAGAATTAATTAAGTTCTAATTTTCTAAAATTATTACTAATTTTTTGAAAATATTAATTAATTCTTTAATCCGATTTAATTGGTCCTTTAATTAATCAATTAATTAAACTAATTAAATCTAGGTTACAGATTACCAAATTAATCAAATTAATTAATCTGTATTGGCCCTTAGATTTTCGAAATTCACATGCCAAATAAAAGGGTTCAAGTTATTTTAATTGATTTAGTTACCAAAAATAACAACACACAAATAAGGCAAGCAAATCAAGCAATCAAGGAAGGGACCAAGGAGGGTGGCGGCTAGGGTTAGGAAACCCTAGCCTTGGGATCGAATTTAGCCTCCTCCCAAGGGTTTATTTTCGCAAAAACCCTTAGGCACAAAACAGTTTATGCAGTTCATAATCAATCACAAGAAAACAAGCTAGCTCTGATACCACTGAAGGGTTTCTATGCAATCAATGAACACAAAATAACCTAAGGTTCACATGCAACCCTAATATTGATCTATGTTTTCTTCTATGAAGATTAGAACTAAGAACCTAAAGGATACAATTCAATTCTAAAGAAGAATCAAGAAAAACCAACCTTAGATCTTATGATCCTTTTAAGCAACAGCAAAATTATCCTGCCTCAGATGAAAGTCACACCCAGGGGATGGAAGAATTAGTCCAGCAGAGTAAATCCAGAGAGAGGTGGCGTGAAGAATGAGGTGCCAGGGGGTTCCTTTTATAGCCTCCTAGGGTTACACCTGAAACCCTAAGGAGCCTCCAATTGGACAAGGCTTTTGACCACTTGGACCAGGCTTACCAAACCCTAATTAGGGTTTCGCCAAACCCTTGGAGGAGCCTCCAAGTTGGCGCCACTTTTGGTCCCTGGTTTTCCTGGCCAGTTATTCAACTATTGAATAAATGCCATACCAGTCCCTGCACCTTTTTAATTAATTAATTTAATCTCCAAATTAAATCCAATTAATTCTAGATTAAATCTCAATTAATTAATATAGTTTCTAATTAATATATTAGCACTTAAATATATTAATAAACCATATATATATTTTCTATTGATTTATTATACAATTAATAAATCAACTATTCTCTCTACTGAACTATCTTTCCTCCACCCATGAGGGCAACCCAAATGGACTTTGCTTTTAACCATAAGATAAAAGTTCAATTACAAGTCATGGCTTAGACACCTAATCCAACAGACAGAGTGCGTTATCGACGGATTGCTGACGGAATACTGACCGATCACAAACGAATTGCTGACAGATCACGGTAATTCGTCGATGATTCGTCGGTAATCCAGCTTTTTATGTTTATGCAGGTTCTTTTATGTTCTTCTAAAAATCTAATTTGAAGGTTACGTTTCTTGGTAGATGATGAACACATGTTTTTATATTCTTTAAGAATGAAAGCCTCAAACCCACGTATTATAAAGGTATTTTTTTAAGAATAAAAGAATGAAACTAGAGTATTTTTTAAGAATAAAGGCTTAAAAAGAGAGATCTGAGGTTATTATTTAATAATGAAAGACTGAAACGAGAGTATTCTTCAAAAATAAATCCTAAAAAAGAAAGAACTGATGGTTCAAGAATATTGCAGGTATTCTTGACCGATGGAAGACGAACAGAGGTCATAAAAACGATGAACATTAGAGAAAAATGTAGGGTTTTCGTATTTTAGTTTGACCTTTTAGCAAATAGGTTCTTGAAGAATGTTGCTCAAATATTATATTTTTTGTATATTCTTTAAAAATTTTGTATATCATACAAAATATAATATATTTTACAACATATAGTTAAAAAATGTTGTGTCTATTCTTCAAAAAGTTGTATATATTATTTTTTTTATGTTATTGAATGAAATATTATAAATGTGTTCATCGTATTTTTTATGAATATAATTGTTGTATATACTAATCACAAAATAGTTATTTAAATTTTAATTAATAAGATAATCAAATATTTTCGAAAATCCTACCAAATTATGAGATAAATAAGAGATTCTTTTTCTAAAATTCGATTAAAAGACTAAAAATACCCTTTATAAGGGTTTAATTGTAAAACTTGATTAATTAATTTTCATATATTTACGATTAGGTCACTGCATTTAAAACCGTAGATCATTTCAATCGTACGCTCCACATTTGCTCCTACATTGATGCAATAGATGCAATTCACATTTAATCCTAGCTATATATATATATATATATATATATATATATATATATATATATATATATATATATATATATATATATATATATATATATATATATATATATAGGGTTAGGTTCTTTTAAGAACTCAAATATTCATGAGATCTTAAGAACCCATTCTGATTGGTCAGATCACAAAAGGGCACGATTGTCATTTTACAATTCACATTTAATTCTGATTTTTTTTATTTTAGGCAACAACATTAACAACTCCTAAAATCAAGGCTATTAGATTTGAATTTTCAAATTTAAAAAAAAAAACAAAATTTTGTTTTCCTAAAAATTTTATAAGATTTCGTTTTTATTTTTAAATAATTTTTTCCGAAATTAGAAAAAAATGAAAATTCTGAATTTTTTTAAAAAAAAAAAACAAATTTTCGAAATTAGAAAAACATATTAGTGTATTTGCATGTGTATATATGCATACTCGCAGATGTATATATGCATATTTTCACAATTCATATATACATATTCGTATTTTTAATATCTAAATGTAAAAAATGAACAACGCATTTTATTATAAACAATAATATACAACTGTTTTGAACAATACATACATAAAATTTAAAAAGTACAACAACATACAACCGTTTGAATGATACATACAAATTTATTAGAAATAATGAACGTTACATACAAAAAATTTAACAAATACAACAAAAATTCATGATATCTTCATTTCTCAAATTTTAAAATTTCATTTCTTTAATTTGCTGGATAAATTCTCCAAAATCTGCAATAACATTAATAAAAATTAATATACATGTATATTAAAAAAATTAAAATAAATACATATCTGCACTTACGCATATATGTGCACATACGCACATATGTACACATACGCACATATGTGCACACATATACATGCATATACATATGCATATGTGCACATACGCACATATGTGCACACATACACATGCATATACACATATGCACGTATATGCACATATATGTATGTATGTGCACTTATACACATGCATATACATGTATGCACATATATGCACATGTATACCTTTACAAAAATCCAAATCCACATATGTGCATGTGTATGTGCACATTTATGCACATGTATACCTTTACAAAAATGCAAAAACATGGATATAAACAATTAACATAAATGAATATAAACAAGTTATCGCACACATACATATGTGCACGTATGAAAATATCCACATATGTACATATGCACATATGTGCATGTGTATATGTACACAAATGTGCATGTGTACACCTAATTGTAAATAAAGATTTTAAACCAGAAAAATGATGAATTGTGCACATGTCAATATGTAAAGACCTATTGGAACCTGATGCACAAGTATAAATCTAGTAATAACCCGAAATTTGATATCAAACCAGCAAGAAATCAGACCAGCTGCAACAAAAAAAGACTCAGACATGAAAAACTAAATCAATACACCAAAAAAAAACTCAGAAATTGGTAAAATTCTGATGCAGACCTAATTGTAAATCAAGATTTTAAACTAGAAAAATGATGAGTTCTAATGCCCCATCCCATTTCTTGAATATTATATTAAAAAACCAAGGATACAAAAATGTCGATCATGAACAGGAACCCACCATTTTGGTGGGTTATTATAGCTTTACACTAAAATACATTTTTTTGGCGGATGGTTGGAGTGATTTTAGCCGGCGGTCCAACATTTTAGTGGTGCATTGGAGTTGCTCCAACTCTCTAACACAAAAGAACCGAAAACCTCATAAATTAAAAAGGACAGGAATCACTCAATTGCCGGATACTGATACATCTTTGCTTCGATAAGATAATGAATTTTGAAAAAAAAACATCCAATAAATCAGATTTTAACAGCCATTACTCAAATCAACATATAAAATCAATAAAATTAATACTACTTACCGACATCGACCATTCTAATGGAATTTTCGTATGTTTTTCCTTCATAAAACCCTAACTCTTTGCGAAAAGGAAACCAGATCGGAGACGTCGGACTCGTAGAAGTAAACGCAGCGATGATTAGTGTTCTTTATTGTTTGGGGTGGTGGCTATAATCGGTGGTAGTGGTGGTGTTCTCACGCCAGATCAGAGAAGTCGGATTCGAAGTGCAACTTGCCGATTAGAGTACCTTATTGTTGAAGACATGAGAGAGACACGACGGCGGCGATGCAGAGTCCTCAATGGATGGCGACGACGGCGAAGGAGGCTTGATAGCAGATTCGAAGCGTGATTCAGTAGGGTTGAGAAGAAGATGGGAGATCGGGAAAGAGACAGAGTTGTGAATCGGAGACGGCAACACTTCTATTGTGGAATTCGATTAGGAGGATCCGGATCTATTAGGGATGCACCAATTAACGTGGGTTTTTAGGAAGATAGAGAGAGGTAGAGAGTAAGAGAGAGAATGCTAATTTGTAGGGATTTCCTATTATCATGGATCTGTCAAAATTTTCATACCTAAACTGCCCTTATAATCGATTTTGAAAAGCCTAACATGCCATTAAATTTTATTATAATTACAATAATGCCATAAATCATCTTAACCTTCCATTTTTTTGATCTTGTGGTCCAAAATTAGTTCTCAAGATCTCAGGTTTTTTTGAGTTCTCAATAGAACCTAACTCTCTCTCTCTCTCTCTCTCTCTCTATTTATATATATATATATATATATATATATATATATATATATATATATATATATATATATATATATATATATATATATATATATATAAGATTGCATGTGAACTATAAGTATTGTGTGAACGTAAGACCAAATGTGGAGCGTTTGATCACAATGATTTATGGTTTAAGATTTAGGGACCTAAACGTAAATAAATAACAACTAATTAATCGGTTTTTAGAATTAAACCCTTATAAGAGTATTTTTACTCTATTAATCAAGATTCAAAAAAGGAAATTTCCTATTTACCTCATGATTTGATGAGATTTTGATTTAACACGTATTTACCTCATAAATTGGTGAGATTTTGATTTAATACGTATTACCATCGTTCATTAGTTTTTCTTTTAAATTAAAATTCTTAAAAAATACGGCTCCATATACTTTGAAGACTAAATATAATGGCAATTAAGTACATTCTTAAAGAATAGGATATATATTTTGAAAGTTGGGCTTCATTCTTAAAGAATACGACCGAAATATAATGGACAAATACATGAAGATATTCTTGAATAAACATTCTTAAAAAATGGACAAAATACATTAAGACATAATAATAAGAATTCTTAAAATAATAGACAAATACATCAAATGATTGAATACCAAAGATTGTATTATGATAATTAGAGAATGTATTATGAAAGAATCATCAAAGATTGTATTCTAAAATAATCATCAAAGAATGCATTCTTAGAGAATGTATCCCCAAACAATGTATTCTTAGATAATTTATTCTAAAAGAATATTCTACAAAAAAAGGATGATCACAAATAACATTTTGTGAGAATAAAAAGAATCTAGCCCTTTCTTCCTCCTTGAAATAGGGTTGCAGATCCAAGAACACATGCTGATTTTAGATGAATGTCTCCAAAAAATCAAGCCCATCTTTCCTTGCATAAAATCTCCTATTCTTATCGGTTTCTAGTGGTGCAAAGGTGGTTGCATGGTGGCGTTGATGGTGTTGTTTGCTAGTGATTGTGGCTGAAGGTGAATGCCTCTAGAAAATCTAGTCAATATTCTAAATGCTAGTTGTGCTGGTCTTCTTCCTACATCAC